>JAMPIV010012952.1:0-260000 GCA_024509875.1 Oreohelix idahoensis
TGGATTTTTTTGAGTAAAAAGGTACGTATTGGAAAGATTGAAGAAGGTTTTAAATATGTTTTTGTTTTTTGATAGATATTGTGGGTTGGTTTAAATTTTTTTTTGTGAGAGGGTGGGGTTGTTTGGATTTTTTTGATGATAGTTTAGATTGTTTTATGTACGATGTATTTGTTTGGAATAATATTGGTATAATTTGGTTATGGGTTATTAGGTATTTAAATTGGGGGGATGGGGTATGGTAATGAGAAATTGTACTATTGTTGGTTCTAATGAATTAATTAAGTTTAGAATAGATTTGGGTTTATTGAAATATGTTTATGCATAAGTGATTTATTACATATCATTATGTGATTGGTGAATTGTAAGTATTCTTGTGGACCGTTCAGTTGAATTAATTTGTGGATGAATTGAAATTATTTATGGTATAAATTTTTGTTTTTTGTATATTGAATATTGAGACTTGTGAAAGCATCAGAAGTATTATTTTGGTTAAAACAGCAGAAGAATAACACTGGATACTTTCTCCCAGAGATAAAAAGGAACCCACTTCATCATTTGTTTATCCATACTACCCCTGTACGCATGCACATGATAAATCAGTACACTTGTTACTGAAAACTCAGAAAGAGATGAGGCAACAGGCTAAATATTCAGCAAGGTGAACAAACGTCCAGGCTTACAAACCTATTGGAAGAATGATATGATAACATGAAACTCCACACCTGTCTTATAAAAACCATTGGCTTCCTTGCTAAGGAAAAGCGTTGTAAGAAAATATCTAGCGTTAAGATGAATAATTCGCTCACGTGGAGTCTTCGATAGGTTCCGGTTTTGTCTACCTCAAGGAAGCCCTCTGGAGAACATAGACTCTGTATAGATTACAGGAGACTGAATGCTATTACAGAAGGACAGGTGGATCCATTGCCGGATACAAATCAGCTGTTTGCCAGACTAAATAAAGCTAAATATTTCTCAAAAGTGGATCTGAGTAAAGGATACTATCAGATTCCAGAAAATTATTGGATCCTCTGAATAATCCCTGTATAACAAATTTTATGGATGATATCCTTATAGCAACAGAAACATTTGAGGACACATTGACTCTCTGAACATGCTGTTTGATCGACTTAGGGAGGCAAATTTAACAGCCCGACCAACCAAATGTTGCGTTGGATGTAAAGAATTGGAATTTTTGGGACACACAGTTTATCAGGGAAACATGACCCCTGACCCAAAGAATTTAGAGAAACTACAGAAAGCCCCGAGACCACAAACCAAGAAGGACGTGAGATCCTTTGTCTCATTATGTGGTTTCTACCAGAAGTATATCAAAAACTTTAATTCCATATGTGCACCGTTAACTGAATTGACACGTAAAGGACATCCAGATCGCATTACATGGACACCACAATGTGAAATGACTTACCAAGAATTGAAGGAAAAGCTCACAAGTAAACCCATTTTGAAATTACCTGACTTAAGTCAAGAATTCATAGTAAGGACGGATGCAAGTAATATTGGGTTAGGTGCAACTCTACTACAGAAATCAGATGCATTGGATGGGGAATTAAGCCCAGTGGCATATGCTAGCAGAAAGTTGAATAAAGCTGAAATCAACTACTCAACTAGCGAAAAAGAATGTCTTGCAGTAATATGGGCGATAAAGAAATTCAATATTTATCTATATGGGAAGGCATTTAAGTTGCAAACAGACCACAAACCTTTATCGTTTCTAGCACAGGCTAGGCATGAGAACTCCAGGTTACTCCGATGGTCTTTACTTTTGGCTCCATATAATTTTAGCATTGAGTATATATCTGGAAAAACCAATTTGGGAGCGGATTTTTTTAAGCCGCCATCCGTGTGATGAGAATCACCGTAAACCCCAGAAATAATAATAAATTTCTCTATGTGAATATAGAATAAAGGACTGACATATAATGTCTGTTTTAAGAGGGGAGGTGTCGTGGAATATTCTAATCCACATATATAAATTATTAGGTAAATATAAAGCCTAATAAATACATATAATAAATAAAGGAAGAAGAATGGTAAAGAACAGTGCTGTCACAATGACAGTACTCGAAATCCCCTTTGTTTTATGCTTCGTCTGCAAATTGTAACGTTTCCACGTTAATATAGGCCTTCTGCAACATACACGCGTTTCCCAAACACACAATAAAATGTGCTGCCTTTCTAAGAAAAACCTTGAAATATGCAAGTTGACCTAAATTTTAAATTCCATTCATGTCTTTTTCTACACTGCGTTACCAAAACGAACGAACAGATGGACTAAAGGATAAAGAGAGAGGGAGGGCTGAAAATCAGGAACGCATGCAACACGCGTCGCGCGATACACAAATGCTGCCATCACGCGTGTAAGACTACATGCACTAATTTTTTTTTTTCAGACGGACAGTGATAAAATACATTACCCATCCCAGAGTTAGGTTTTAAAATCATAAAAAACGCTTATTAGGAAAGATAACAATAGATGGGTTTACGGTTGAAAACATAACAGTACCCAGACAGCACATCTTCGAAACAGGAGGTAGAAAATACATATTTTGAACGCAGCCACGTAGCTCTTTTAAATTTGGATATTTGGGTTCCTTAGGGCTTGCTGACAAAGAATATGTAAAACGTTACGCAAATAGTCCAGGAATTAATAAATTATAACCAAAATAAAATAGTGGGGATGCCTGACAACATGGAATCATTTCTGCTCATAAAATTTTTTTATAACGTGTTTGAAAAAACTTTACGTTACAGAAATAGCCTACCATGTAAACTCCAAATTGATTGGAGCGCAACAAATGAAAGACTAACCACGATTGGTCGGGCTATAAATACTATCTTTCGTTGTTAGGGGAGACGGGGAAAGGTAACATTTTTTTCAAACACTTGTCGAAACGGGCCTCATTGGCTAGACTCGCTGATATAATCACTTAGGAGCGTTAGTTCGAAACCACTTGTTTAAATAAGCTTGATAAAGCATCAGTGCGTTGAAGCCAGCTCATATTTTGCTAAATAAAAGCCTGGAACATAAGCAGATGGGAATTTGTGCCAGTAATTGTGCCAGAATTCATTGCTAATCAACGTATCTGTGTTTATTCTATGAATTGTGGTAAGCTTGAACCATTCAGTATCTTTTAATGAAAATTGAATGTGAATTGTTAATTTATGCCTGTATATATATGTGTAGTTCAGTGGCAAACGTGAGGTAAAGCCTATAATGCTCCAGCCTGAACAGAAGGTGTCGGAGGAAAGTAAAACTGCATGGAATGGCCAAATAGTACACTGACACCTGGATGATTGATTAGAAAGAAATAATGCTGGAAGTGCAGAGGCGTGGTAACCATTAAGGAGGTAAATACTGGTATAAAGTATTTCAGATGAAGCTGACAGTTGGCCTAACGCTCTGAACTCAATGTTTGTGATGTGTTGTGATCAGTGTAACAAGAGAGTATAAGTTAGTTATGAAGTAGAAGGTACATCCTTCTTGATTTCAGGGACCGTGGTCTTGATGGTACTGAGCAGCACCTGGTCAGAGCTTTGCTGAATCCAGAGTCGGACAGCATACTCCTTGGTCTTTTTAGCTATCAGTGAGGTGTCTCCAGAGCCCAGGGGAGAATTCGAGCAGAGGAGTCCCTTCCTGCCGCCATCACGCAAGATAAGCTGATTTGGCCAGCTGAGCTCAACATTATGTCCCCTCATCTTGAAATGACTTTGTAAAAAATAACATTCAGAGGGGAATTTAATTGTCTTAATATCAGGAACTGAGAACATCTCCAATACTAGTCCCAAAAGACAAACTATTGAAGTCATGATGACAAATACCAACAGAGCTTGAACAAAACAAAACCAGTATTACCTCATATTACTACTACACAACTGACACACATAGGATATATTTAATAATATATGTCACTACAATATTCATATTGATAAAGTCTGTACATATACTTGTAATTAAAATTGATTGTGATTCCTGGTTACTTTGTAATTGAATCAGGACACATATACCTTTATGACAAAAATGAATACATATTGTTATTTGAAAAGTTATCAGTGACTCCTTAAGATATCCTCATAGAGTGTTATATGTATGTGAGTGTCACAGTGTTGTCAAGAGTAGTGGACTAAATTAAATTGTTTATCTGTCTGTTGTTGTGACTTACACTTCATCATACACATACCCTAGACACATAACGTAGTCATCACACTATTCCAGAATAATTCTGACTGAGATATATAGATATGTGGTAGCAAGTAAGGTTATCTATAATACACTACTCTTAATAGATATAGATACCTTCACAGCTGATCTCAGTCAGTACACTAAGTCCCCTATAAATATTTATAACATCCCACTTCACCACACCTCCGAGCATCTCCTGGCTGTCGCCATTGCAACGGAAGACGAGGAAGATGATGATGGTTGCATGGAATACCCATTGCAACCCACAGAATCCTTTAAAGATGTCAAGTTCAGTGACAATCTCTCACAAGAACAACAAACAGAATCCAGGGCGCTACTAAAACAGTACAGTGCAGTCTTAACGGATGTACCTGGTCAAACAAATCTCATCGAATTTGATATGAAATTAACAAACGAGACCCCTGTTCGAACCAGAGTTTACCCCATCCCGTAGGCTAAAGCTGATGCACTTCGCGGAGAAATAGACAAGCTGCGTCCGGCAGGAATTATCAGTGAGTCGACATCTCCTTACAGTTCGAGTGTAATGCTGCTGCAGAAGCCCAACAAGGAAGTTCGGCTGTGTATAGATTACCGGCTGCTAAACGCTGTAACGGAATTCCAGCGTGAATCTCTCCAAACTGTTTCTGAGTTGTTCACCAAGCTTAGCAAAGCAAGAATTTTCTCCAAGATTGACCTCAGTAAAGATTATTATCAAATACCAGTCAAGGAGGAAGTTAAACCTTTGTTTGCTTTCAGCACTAGTGAAGGACATTACACATTTAATGTGATGCCGTTCGGATTATATAACGCACCAGGAGTATTCACTAGGATGATGAGGAAGCTCCTAGAACCTTTGCAAAGTCCCCAGATCCATAATTTCATGGACGACATCTTAATTGCATCGGAAACCTACGACGAACATATTGTTACGGTTGCTATGCTCCTCAGGAGACTACAGGAAACTGGTCTCACAGCCAGACCTAGCAAATGTCTCATAGGGTTTGAAAAGCTAGACTTCCTGGGGCATACTATTTCTCACGGCTTCATGTGGCCTGTTAAGAAGAACGTGGAGAAAATAGTTGCAGCCAAAAGGCCCTGAACGAAGAAAGACGTACGTTCCTTCCTATCACTATGTGCATATTATCAGAAATACATCCAGAACTTCAACGGACTGACAGCACCTCTGACCGACCTCACAAAGAAAGGGTGTCCGGATAAGGTCATTTGGGATCAAAAGTGCGAACACGCGTACAGCACCTTAAAAGGTCAATTGTCTGCATACCCCATTCTGAGGTTACCTGACCTTAAGAAACCTTTCGTATTGCGAGTCGACGCGTCAGGTCGGGGCATTGGGTCAACGTTATTCCAAGCCGAGGACACCGATCCGAATATGCTATTCCCAGTTGTGTATGGCAGTCGGAAACTAAACAAGGCTGAACGTAACTACAGCACAGTTGAAAGAGAATGTCTCGCTTTGATTGATGGCATCAGACGCCATCACGAGTTTCTCTATGGCACATCTTTCACGGTGCAAACAGACCACGCGCCATTAGCTTTTCTTGGTGCCAATAAGGAATTCAACGCAAGGATCATGCGTTGAGCCTTATTACTAAGTGTTTATACATTCAAAGTGGAATACATCCCAGAAAAACAGAATGTAGGAGCTGACTTCTTGAGTAGAAACTGGTCAACGGAAGAAGAAGACGAAATCGAAAATACCAATCATCCAAAAGCTACCGATCCGGGCAGCTTCATTGTCATAAATAAAACATGAAAACGAGTTTCCATGTCTCAAAAGTGGGGACGAATGTGACGGACAACTCAGCTGTCCCTGAATTGTTAGATGATGGTAAGAACCCTCTCATAACATCAGTACCCCTGAATTGTTAGAGGATGATACGTCCCTTGTATAACATCAGTATTGTTGGAACTTTTCGTCAACGGGGAATTCTCACCACCTGGGCTCATTAGCAATGCACAACAGAAACGTGGATTCATTAGCATGCAACCTTTCCACGTAGATTGTCAACACGTTTGCTACTTAATATGTAGACTGCTATCTTCCGTGCATTCAGAGAATCGCATTGATTTAAGGAGAGGTTAAATCACGCCACGGATATCTCTAGAGCAATTATATGCAGTTATTTTCATTACCTTGGTCAGTACGCCTGCCCAGTGGGGCGTTGCCAAAGTCAACGAGAGAAGTGGCTACGATCAAAGTAGTGATGGTCCACAGAAGCAGCGTCTCAGCGGCATTTCGCATCTCCGTGTTAACCAGAGGAGAGCGCTGAAGCGCTCGAAGACTAAGAAGAAACGGGAGAAACGAGCCGGTCAGGAAGTGAGTTATCGGACGAGGAACGGGCGGCTAGAATCTCGATTTTCCCCTGAGTTCAAGAAAGGTGTTAGATTCTAACATGTCTCCCTAATCTTACATTCCACTTACTATATATAGAGACCCTGAAGAAATGCATTTTATCATTCGTTTGCCAGAGATTTTAAAATACACTAGCGTATAGTTGAATCCTGCTATATTTCATCTGAATTGTCGGCTATATTGGAGTGCTATTCTGTTCTGTGCAGACGGTATAATATATTTGTTAAAGTGATCAGTGGTCTAGTGCTTTCATTTTAGTTCACTGGATTTGTGTGTTAATTTAAACTTATTAAATAAACCCATTTCAAAGTTCCAGTTGTAAACTAAATGATAAAGCTATAAGTTAATTCCCAATACAACTAGATGCTTAAATTAATTTTGGAAGCCGTTAAGGGATTTTTAACTATTTAATACAGTAGTTCTGTATATATATAGATGTGTGTGTTTTAAATATTAGACTCGCTGGGAGTTTTTCTTGAATTTATATAATTAAAGACGCGAGTGCTTAAAATAGTTTTGACTGTAAATTTATCACGCGCCAGTATATAATTTATATTGGAAATTATGTTGTCATGTTTTTTTATCTTTCCCTATAGAATGATCATACAACCTTTGCGTTCCCAGCAAAGAATAAATTATATAGAGAGTCCAGACTCGGTTCTACCTTCAGTCATTACATAAACATTTTAAATTAACTCTTGTGGCGATCCTCTGTTGGGATCCAGCTAACTGAATTTTTTCCAGAAACAAAGCACCCCCAAGAACGTTTTAAAATAAACATTGTCTGTTAAAGATAAAACTGGAGCAGAACATTGCCAGAAACGATACATAAAATTTTACTGTTCTACTGTGGAAATAAGAAATAACATTTAAGAACACTGACAGTTTTTCGTCATCACACTAGAGAATAGTGTCAACCACCAGCGGTGAATAATACCTGAGCCCACACTATTCACACCCCCGTATCTGTGACTGTGCCATCCTATAGAAACCTTTTGATATAAAACCAACAGAACACTGAGGCTTCATCTTCTAGCGATTCTCGGGCAAATCTGTGCAACACAAAACCCGCTAATCTGGGGCTAGAAAAACGAAGGAAAGACATGTGTTTATTATGTCAAGTGTTTAAGCTGCTGTTGTGTATTTTCTATGAAGTGCCAGATTCCACGATCGGTAAGTGTGTGTGAGAGACAGAGTATTGGCCATCACGAGCGTGCATGAATGAATGGGATTTATTTTGCAAACCTTGTTAATTTGCTTTACCTGATAAATACCTTTTACTGTATGTCTTGCATTGTCCTTTAAGCGGGATTTTTTAAAACTCTGTTATTTCCCTCCCTTATATCTGCTTAGTAAAAGGAAACACGTTTGAGGACGATCGGATTTTTTCCACCACCATACCTAGTATTGTAACATCTCTCTTTGAAGTAAATTTAATTTACGGGTTGGGTTACATTATCTATTCTGATAAAACACCTGTCTTTGGACTGGGGTTGTTTTCTTTGTCTATTCAAGCGGGAAGGGCTTAGTTGACACCATTCTTCAACACCCCCCCCCCCCCCTCCCCCCCCCCCCCCCCCCCCAATCTTGTTATTCGTATTTTGCTGTAACTATTGATTATTCCTGTAATTTGATAAATGTTGTGATCGGATTTTAATGATAAATAAACACGTAAAACTTCTAGTATTGGGTTGGAAGGCACAAGCCCAAACTTACCCCATACTTGTTATATTCGTAGTTTGTATTCACGTACGTCCGTGCGTTTGAAGCACCAAATTGGTGTGAGCGCATGTGTGTTTGGAAGCTGGCAAATAATTGTTTGTCCAGGAGAGTTTAAGGAGTAGAGTGAGAGAAAACGATTGTCGTAGAGAGTCTGTCCTTACTCTCCCCAGCACTTTAGCACTCTGTGAATCAACTATTTACTTTCTAACCCTTTCTTTCACTGCGCATTCTCCATCATTCTTCCCTCTAAACGGGACCGCTATTTTCTAAGAACTCTCTCAAATAAAATTACGACATATAGTGAATAATTCCTTTCAGATCTTACAGTAGCAGTTTTCTCCCAATAAAAGTTACTGAGTATTCTTATGTCTTTTCCATCAATACCTATGTCTTCGAGGCATTCAATTATTTTCTCGTGATGGACTCTGTCAAAATCCTTCCTATAGTCATTGAAGCACATGTATATATTTTTCTGGACCTCTGTATACTTTTCTGCTAATATTCTTAGGTACAATATTGCCTCTCTTGTTCCGTCTAAAACCAAACTGCTCTTCGTGGACTTTGCTGTCTACTTACTTTTTATTCTTTACTGTATGATTTTGAGCATTATTTTATTACATGACTCAGGCTGATTGTTCTGAAGGGGTATGCTTGAGTAAAAAATAAAAAAAAAATAAAAAAAAAAAAATAAAAAAAATAAAAAACTAAAACTATTAGTTAATTGTCAAATAATTCTGTTTGTGTCGTCTTTTAATGCCGAGCCAAACAAATAAACCACCATTTAAAAATAATTTTTTTTTTTTTTTTTACATTTTCATTACAATTAAACACTATAAACATATTGGGGGGTTTGGGATGTCAGGTATTGGTAGTACCTCTGGTTAAGGAGCTGTCATGCCCTTTTCAGGGCAGCTCGGCCACCTTTGGTCCAAACCTGGCATTCAGCTCTCACCTGTGGCTCCTCGTAGCTGTCAGCATGCGACAGCGGCCACCCCCCGGGAAACGGCTTTGACAGGCCGGCTAAACTAGGTGAGGGTAGCCGACTGGTTATAAACCTTCGGTGAGTTAGGGTCTGCCTACCCATGCATGCGAAGACTGGATTCGGTAGACTGCGCGGAAGAAACCACCTGTTGGTTCAACGGGCATGACTGCGATTACCAGCAACGCGCTGTGGAGCGTAAGGAGCATGGCGAGGCACGTAGAAAGCCATGGTCATCCACTGCACCTGACTTCATCTCCAGTCGTCTTGACTTGTCTTGCTACTGGATTAAGATGGACCCAGGCGAGAGAGTGAGGTCGACGAATTGCGCAACTCTTCCTCACTTTAAACCAAATCACTGCGCAAGTCACTCTTTCATCCACTCATCCACTCATCCATCCACTCACAACAAGTCCTGTGGCGATGGGCGAGCGGCGAAGCGGCAGGCGTGGGTGCGCTGGCAGTCGTAGTCGCAGACCTACACACAGGCGGCTCAGGCCATATGGTCGTCTTCCACTGATCGGAGCAGCAGTGGGATTCGGCAGCCCCCTGAGTGACTGAGCAGCCCTCTTTAGGAAAGCACTGCTCACCTCCATGGCATGAGGAAGGGGCTAGAAAAGGTGCCCTAAACATTGCCTGCTCCACCATTACCTAACCAGCTTACCGCGGTTGGTGGGTACCCTACTTCAGCGGGCGACACATAAGAAAAAGAAAGGACAGATTTTTCCCCCTCATTCTAGGCGCATGGAATGTGCGCACTCTACTCGACAAAGACTTTAACACAAACAGACCCGAGAGGCGAACTGCCCTGATTGGGAGAGAACTGGCCAGATACAACATTGACATAGCAGCACTGAGTGAAACTCGACTTGCAGGCGGGGGCCAACTTTGCGAAAAGGGTGCAGGTTATACATTCTATTGGAGCGGAAGAGGAACTGAAGAAAGACGAGAAGCAGGGGTTGGATTTGCAATCAAAACAGCAATCATTGGCAAGCTAGCGGAGCCCCCAAAGGGAATAAATGACCGACTCATGACGGTCAAGATCCCGCTGCTTTATGGAAGTAAACATGCCACCATCATTAGCGCGTATGCACCAACTATGACAAACCAGGATGACGTCAAGGATAAGTTTTACGAAGAACTACATGCAGTCATTGCATCAGTTCCCAAAGCAGATAAGCTTATTATTCTTGGTGACTTTAATGCAAGAGTAGGCTCAGATAACATCTCCTGGAATGGCACTATCGGAAAGTACGGCGTGGGTCGCTGTAACAGCAATGGACTTCTTCTCCTCCAGACTTGCGCAGAACATAACCTCCTTGTCACCAACACCATTTTTCGACTTCCTATCCGCAACAGGACCTCCTGGATGCACCCTCGCTCGAAGCATTGGCACCTAATTGACTATGTAATTGTTAGGAAGAAGGACAGGCAAGATGTCCCGGTGACCAAGTCCATGTGTGGTGCCGAATGCTAGACTGATCATCGCCTCGTTGTGTCTAAACTTAAAATTCGTATCCAACCTGCCAGGCGCCCTCAGGGAAAGAAAACTCAAAAAAGGCTGGATATTACCAAACTAAAGAAGACAGAAATTAAACAGTCATTCACTGACACCCTAGAAGACCGTCTCAAATCTATCTCGTTAGACGGCCAAAGTGCGGAAACAAATTGGACAGCCCTAAGCGAGCAGATCTACAACACTGCTACAGAGGTCCTCGGTCCCGCCATCAAGAAACAAAATGACTGGTTTGATGAGAACTCAGATGATATAAAGAAGATGCTGGCTGAGAAACACCATCTCCATAAAGCATATTTAAATGATCCAAAATCTACATCCAAGAAAGACGCTTTCAACAACATGCGTAGAATCGTCCACCATAAACTACGCCAGATGCGGGATTCATGGCTGAGTAATAAAGCAGATGAGCTCCAAGGCTTTGCTGACAGCCATGACTTGAAAAATTTTTACCATGCACTAAAAGCGGTCTATGGTCCAACATCATCAGGATCATTTCCCCTCCTTAATGCAGATGGAAAAACACTAATTACAGACAAGGAAAAAATTCTCCAACGCTGGGTCGAACACTTTAATAATATTCTGAACCAGCCATCATCTATTAACGATGAAGCCATCAACCGACTGCCCCAAATTCCTATAAATGAAGCACTAGATGATATACCGACTTTGGAGGAGACTCAAAAAGCGATTCGTCAACTTTCTAGTGGAAAGGCCCCCGCCTCCGATTCAATTCCTGTTGAGGTCTATAAAGATGGCGGTACAGTTCAGATAGAGAAACTTCACATGATCTTCCAGCAAATGTGGCAGAGTGAAACCATCCCACACAATCTCAAGGATGCGTCAATTATACATCTTTATAAACGTAAAGGTAATCGCCAAGACTGTAACAATCATCGAGGCATCTCACTACTATCAATCGCTGGGAAGATATTTGCCAGAATCCTTCTTAATCGCCTTACGGCTCATCTTGACAAAGGTCTTCTACCTGAAAGTCAGTGTGGATTCCGGAAAGAACGTGGAACCACCGATATGGTGTTCGCTGCAAGACAGCTTCAAGAAAAATGCCAAGAACAGCACTGTGACCTGTACACAGCTTTCATCGACTTGACAAAGGCGTTCGACACGGTCAGTAGAGAGGGTCTATGGAAGATCATGAAAAAATACGGCTGCCCAAAGAAATTTATCTCAATAGTGCAGCAGCTGCATGATGGAATGCAGGCTAGAGTTCAGGAAAACGGTGAGCTATCGGAGCCTTTCCCAGTCTCAAATGGAGTTAAACAAGGGTGTGTACTTGCACCGACGCTTTTCAGTATCATGTTTTCTGCTATGCTGACTGATGCTTTCAGAGACGGGGACACATGAATCGACATCAGATATCGTATTGATGGAAAATTGTTTAACCTTAGGAGGCTTCAAGCAAAAACCAAGGTCAAATCACACACCATCAGGGATCTTCTGTTTGCTGACGATTGTGCCCTCAGTGCTGGCTCAGAGGCTGATCTGCAGCGTAGCGTTGATAGATTCTCCGAAGCCTGCTCCAACTTTGGGCTTACCATCAACACGGGGAAAACAGAAATCATGTACCAACCAGCTCCTGGCACAATTTATACTGAGCCAGTCATCAAGGTAAATGGTGAGAAACTGAATGTTGTGAACAGGTTCACATACCTTGGTAGTACACTATCCCAGAACATCGTCATTGATGATGAGGTGAACACCAGGATCTCCAAAGCCAGCAGCACATTTGGCAGACTATACACCAACGTTTGGCATCGAAGTGGCATTAGTCTACAGACAAAGCTGAAGGTATACAGAGCTGCGGTGCTTCCAGTGCTGCTTTATGCATGTGAAACATGGACTGTATACAGGCGCCACGTAAAAAAGCTCAACCACTTCCATACAGTCTGTCTCAGGAAGATAATGAACATCAAATGGCAAGACAAGATCCCAGATACCGCCGTTCTTGACAGAGCTGGTATCCCTAGCATCGATACTATTCTGATGCAGTCCCAGATTCGCTGGGCAGGTCATGTAGTCCGCATGCCAGACCATCGACTGCCAAAGATACTCTTTTATGGTGAGATGCAGAAGGGTAGACGCACCCATGGTGGCCAGAAAAAGCGCTTCAAAGACACGCTTAAGGCTTCATTAAAAACCTTTGACATAAACCCAGACACATGGGAAGCTGCTGCGCAAGACCGAACTGCCTGGCGCACATCTCTTCGTAAAGGTGCAGTGGCATGCGAATCTTCCAGAAGAGCAGCAGCGGAACAGCGGAGACAAGCTAGAAAAGATCGTGAAATAAAACCTTCACATGAAGCAAACATTCCCTGCCCACACTGTCCGAGATCCTTCCAGGCCCGCATCGGACTCATCAGTCACCTTCGTACTCATAGACTATCCTAACATCCTAATAATTGGATGAACAGAGTGGTCTTCATCACTTGTGATGGACGAACAACAACATAAACACAAACAAGTAGCGCCGTGTCTCTCATTTCTGATGTCAAACTTTTAAAAAATAAAATAAATTAATAAGATTATATATATATAATAAATATATATATATATATATATATATATATATATATATATATATATATATATATATATATATATATATATATATATATATATATATATATATATATATATATATATATATATATATATATATATATATATATATATATATATATATATATATATCAATGTCAATCAAAAGGTTTTGGATGCTAATTGCTGGCAGTAAAACATTGCTTTCCAAGGACGTTTTGAGTCTAATCTCAAAAGTATTAATTATATAATTTAAAAAATATTTTTTGTATGAGCGCGGGCCACAAAACAGTTTTACGCGGGACACATTTGGCCCACGGGACTGCAGCTGGACCACACTGGTCTACACGATTCCGACGAACAGGAAATGAAACAAAAACAGAAACAAAGAAGGTAGATACGGATTAGGACAAAGCTAAAAAATAAAAGATCAGTTTGCAGTTAGTAACGGTAAATAATAGTAGATACTGCTGTAGGGGAATGAGGATATCAGGAGGACTCAGGGCCGGATTAAGCTAGTAAGGGGCCTGTAGCATATGTTAAGAAAGGGGCCCTATATTTAAGAAAAAATAATAAAACAACACAACTATATTTGAACACATACATTTTTAATTTGCATAGTAATTATCATTATCAAAAGTAACAACACAGTCAACATTATTGTTTAAATATTAATGTTTCTACATTTAGCATGCGCAAATGTGTTGATGATATAGGATGTATCAATTTCACGCAGAAGTTTATGTTCAATTCTCATTAGTGTGAGATTGTTCAATCTCTTTTGACCCGTGGTGCTCCTTAGTTCATTTTTAATAAGTTTCACTTTTGAAAATGATCGTTCTCCACTGCAGTTGGTTACCATTAGTGACAAATAGATGCGCAAGGCGATTTCTACATTTGGAAAACAAGACTCCAAAGAATTGTCAAGTATCAAACGGTAAAAATGTAACTCTACAAGGTCTAGAGTAGTGCCAATATGAGAAGCCAGATCAGTTTTCAACAGTTCTGTAAACTGCACACGTTCTTCATAAAGACTTTCTTCCAGATCTTCCGGATATGATTTAATAAGATTCGATGATCTCGTTACCACCTCTTCAGGTGTAAACGACTGTAACTGACGAAGGAATCCAAATACATCATTCAACATTTGATAAGCTTTCTGGCGTTTTGACAAGGTAGAGAGCAAGCTATCAATAAGGACAAGAAATGTTCGGCTTTTAAACTGCTGAAAAGGCGTTTGAGATTCAACACGTGGATCAAGTGTGCTGGAACCACTGAAATCATCATACTCTCGATTTCGTTTGTGTTTTCTTCGTGTTTGTTCTTGTCAATGTTCACACTCAGTCAGATCCTTGGCCTTTTGCTCTATGTCTGCAAAAGTAGACCGCATAGCTTGAATATACCCCCGCAGGGATTCATAGAGTGCACAAGCTGTATTCAAATCTTGGTCAGAAGATTGCAAAGAAGCACTGGTCATTTGAAAACGCTGTAATACTTGATCCCACAGTATGATCATTATTCCTGTTTTTAACTTCATCATGGTTGAAAGTAGACCACGAGCCTGTTGACGACACTCTGCCTTCTGATCATTGTTATCTGAAATATCACCCAAGACTTGTTTTATTGCAGAAAAGCTGTGTAAAAGTGCTTTTGTTGCATCTGCCCGAGCGTACCACCAGGTATCTGACAGTCTTTTCACAAAGGGCAAATGGGACTTATTATGAGTACCACCAGCACATAATGTAGTAGAAAGGAGACCCCACCGGTAGGTAGAAGCAGAAAAGAAGGTGTACAGGCTTTCAACAAATCCAAAGAAAATGACTGCTTCTTGACAACCTTCAGCAGCACATTTTCCAACCAAATTTAGAGAATGTGCAAAACACGGAATGTAATGCGCAAACTTATTCATCTCTTTAATTCGTGCTTGTAATCCTATAAACTTGCCGCTCATGTTGGCGGCGTTGTCATAACTTTGACCACGGCAGTCTTTAATATCAATGGCATTTACCTTTAAAAAATTAAGTAGACTTTTAGTAAGCTGTTCAGCACTATGACCTTCCATATCCAAAAATGTCACAAATCTTTCAACTGGTCCAGATGGCAAAACATAGCGCAGAGTAGAATCCAATGAAACGGAATAATACTTGTATTTCTTCACTTCACAGAGAATGTGATCCAGTATGCTGGATCCAATCAGATTGATGAATTCCTCACACGTTGTTTTAGATAGATATGATGTATGTCCAAATCCTTTGTTTGCATGAGTACTTATATGCTCTGCCAAAAAAGGGTCAAACTTGGCCAGTAATTCTAACAACCCTAAGTAATTCCCGTTATAAGGGTACCCAACAATTTCATCACTGCCACGAAATGAAAGGCCTCATTCTGCTAAAAACTTCAAACTTCAATTATTCGCTCTAGAAGTTTGTGCCAATACTTTTCTTGAATGTCCATTTGTTTCACAAGTTGGGAATCGACACGTTCACCTTTGTTTTTAGGCATCAACAGTGAAATTAAAGCTTGTCTATGTGAGGAGCTTTCTTCATGTCGACGCAATAGATTGCTTGCATATTTTCAGTCATTAAACCCTTCCACAGTGAACTTTGATGAACATTCTGAACTCATAAGCTTGCATGGGAAACAGAATAGGCGCCCTTTACTTTCTGAATAGCATAACTATTTTCTTGCATGTTGCTTGTTTGTAAGTTTATGAATATGTGTAAAATAAGACTTCTGACAGTATCGAGTTTTCTTTTCAGTGTCATACAATCGCACGGATGAAGAGAAGGCACTATCAACATGTTGACATTTTTCACTTCCCTAGGATATCCAATACTCACGCTCACAGTCATCTTATATTGTTCGCCCAGTCACCAATATCATTAGAGTACTTCTTCGTTTCACTTATTCTTTCACATTCAGACTCAGTGTATGCTGGGTTTTGCTGTATGTTTTCTGCTGCACAGCCTGCACTAGTACTAGTTGTTCCTGTACTTCCAGCTTCAGCGGTTAGAGTACCACCACCATGAACATCAAAATATTCTGTCAGCTTACGTGTTTTTGATATCACAAGTTGATCTCTTCTTTCTTCTTTCTTCCTTCGCTTTACGTTGTTCATTTCCAGAAGCATAATTACGTCCAATATCTCTGTGTCTACTGCTCATTTTTTGAGTTTTCTAACCTTACAAATCAAGAAATTTTAATCAAGATCGAAAGAGAGTGCGAGCACGCCGTATACCTCAATTAAAATAGGAAGTTTCCGTTTCCTAAATTCTAGTTTTTATTGTTAATGCAAATTCATTTCACAAAGAACGAAACAAAATTAGAGGGGCAGTCGACTAGAGCCAAAAAAGTGGCTTCCGTCCAAACGTGACCAAATTTTCAACGCCACTTAAAAGGCTTCCGTCCGCAAACAGTTAAGATACAAATAATGAAAAGTCACACTAAGTCACCCTCTTATGCTCTTTCTCTCACAATTTCGTGACACCAAATGAAAAGGCGCTAAAGATGGCATAAATCACAAGATCATTGGTTTAACGCTCGTATTAGAAGATGACCAAAAAATTATGTACATATTTATTAGCGCGGGGCCCCTAAAAGCGCGGGGCCCGTAGCATATGCTACTTTTGCTACTACGTTAATCCGGCTCTGGGAGAACTGCAGTAAGACGCGGTTAAACAGTAGAGTGGAGAAACAAAATAAACAAGGTCATATGTTTTACTAGAAGAAAAGACAAGACAAAACCTAAGTTGCAGCCAAAAGGCCTTCGTTAGGGACAGACAAACAAAAAGAGAAAGGAAAGAAAGTGAGAACTAAGTAGAAAACATAAAATGTAGAGCAAAAAATTCCCTGATTTTGGGTCATATCTATTCTCTCTCATTTGGTCCTTGGTCGCTGACTGACAAAGCAAACAGTGACCATCACGCCTTGTGGCGTCTTGTAGGGCAGCAACAAACAGTCTTCACTTTGCTCAGCCAACAGCCATACTTCGTGTAGTACCCCATGTATTCTCTCTCTCTCTCTCTCTCTCTCAGTCTATCTCTCTCTACCCCTCTCCCTCTTCTCTCCCAATATACTTTTTGATTTTGTTTTTTTATTTTATAAATTGTTCCTTACTCAGTTTTCCAGTCCTTGCTGCTTTTTTTTGTTTTCTATTTTCCTACTTTGAATTTCCTATCTACCACCGATTTCCAGTAGCAGCGGCAGACATTGTGGTCTGCCATGTGACACAAATCAGGAAGTTTTTCCTATTACTTTTATGTTTTCTACTTAATACTCACGTTGTTTCCTTTCTGTTTTGTTTGTTTGTCCTTGACGAAGGCCTTGTGGCCGCAACGTAGGTTTTTTTCTTGTCTTTTTTTCCCAGTAAGAGATATAACCTGTTGTCTTTTTAATTAATTGTTTTCCCTCTCTACCAAATGGGATTGAACGGTTAGAGACATCACTATACTAGGTCCAGCTTTGAGAGGTGGGGTGTCACAGAGAGTTTATTGATCATAAATTTCCTATATCCTCTTCTTTTTATTTCACCCGTATCCTCTATTTTATTATCTTTCTTTACCTTTTTTTCCTGTATTTTTCGCATCCACTCGTTTTCGAGAAATATTTTCTTCCCCATTCTCAACTTTACCGTTTCTTTCTCATACTGGTAAACGCATTTATGACATAACGTGTCACACAGAGAGAGAGAGAGAGAGAGAGAGAGCGTTAAAATGCATTCTATTGCATTATGTGTCAGTGGACGAAACTGTGAATATATATTCGTCTGGCCAGACATATGAGCAGACATATGTCTACAGCATTCCCTGCACCAGACGAAATACACTGTGAATATTCGCTTTCGCCAGACCTATAGGTGACAAAGTTGTCTGCATTTTCACCTGCCACAACGAGTTGCATCGGCTGAGCGCTCAGTGAGGCGCGATAGCCGACATCTCCTCGGCGCAGTTTGAGACATTTGTCTGGAAATCCCAGCTGACAAGGCACTCACTGTTGGCCTGGTCAGCGTGAGGTGTAAAAACGCACGAGTGTCAGTTCATGGTAGTCTTCTAGTTGATGTAAGGTGTTTTAGACGGAAAGGGGAGATTATTTCGTTTGGCGAAATAAAGTTGGGACCCCTTTGTCTGGTAATAGATATAACCAGAATGTTAAACTTTATTTTCATTCAGTCCTCAAAATTCGCAGTAGACAGGTTGTGCGTGAATAGAATAAGCTGTATAGCGAAGCCCTAGTTTGTTCGGAAATGTACCGAACTCTAGACTTCAAATAAATATATCAGCGTATAATTCTAAAGTGTGCGATTACTTGTAGTCCTGTGTGTTTAGGTATATATTATAATAATTATCTAATATTTTGTGAAGTGTTTAAAGTGATAATCGCTTATTTCATATTTCACTAGTAAGATTTGGTGCAGAGTGCTTAATTATATAGTCTGTATTATTTTCTAGTGACGTGTTTCAGTAGAAAGCAGAATAAATTATAATTTCTAGCTTAAACAACAATGTAGCTATAATGAATTTAATTTAACTGCTAAATAATCAGACGGGAACAATTTTTCTTAACTAACTTATAAATGCTAGATGCCTCATGAGCGTTGACGGAATACGTATGTATTCCTAATTCATGAGGATTGGTGATTTTTAAATATAACTTATTGCACGGGAAGTTTTAAATGATAAGTCAAGCTGTATGCTTGCATTTTAAAAACGTAAGTTATATTGAGTACATAATATGTAACATATTTCATATGTGTTTTTTCTTTATTCAGTGAATACTGGGGTAACCCAAACTTTGCCGGCGTTTTGTACAGAGACATACCTAATAAATGCTTATACTGGGCCTTTGAGCCAGTGCATATTTCTACACTAACTCTAATGTACATGCTGCCTTGTGGCGAGAAAAATTACAGAAATCTAAAACATTAACTTTCCGACATTGTTGACAAAGTGTGTTCTAAACCAAGATTATTTGTTGAGAGAAGTTGTCCACCGGTCATCTTCCTAATTAAGGGAAACATCGTGTTCTGACAGTGTGTGCTCGTTTAAGCCTAATTCTTACCTCGTGAGTCAAGTGACACTAACTTTAGTCTGAAATAACTATCGCATGAAGCAGACGCTCCCCAGATCCATTTTGATGAAACCAACAAACAAATCTGCAGAGCTGGGATCCGTTTCATTAAACGACAGTAACAGATAAAAAGTGTGTGAGTGTCCCAAAGTTTGCGCCAGACGGCAAACCACAGCACGATTGTAAGTATATCAGGGCCCTGATGAGAGTGTGGTAAAGTGGGTTGATATAAATATTTATAGGGGACTTAGTGTACTGACTGAGATCAGCTGTGAAGGTATCTGTATCTAATAGGTGTAGCGTTTTACAGATAACCTTACTTTGCTACCACATTTAGACCTCAGCCAGACTTATTCTGGGCTATTGTGATGACTACGTTGAATGTCTAGGGTTATGATAATGATGAAGTGTATGTTCACAACAAAAAACAGACAGATAGACAATTTAATTTAATTCACAATACTTTACAACACTGTGACACTCACACACATAAAACACTCTATAAGACCATCTTAAATGAGTCAAGTGTTAACTTTTAAAAATATATGTATTAATTTCTTCAAATATTAGATACCTGATTCAACTACAAAGTGAATCAGGAATCACAATCAAATGTAATCACAAGTTGTATGTACACAATTTATAGATAGAATCTTTGTATTGACATATATTATTATTGCAATATATGTGTAAGTTGTGCTGTAGTACTATGAGGTAATACTGGCTTTTCAAGCTAGGTGGTTGTTTGTCATCGTGACTTCAAGTGTTTGTTTCTGGTGGAAATAATATTGGAAAGGGTCACAGTTTCTTTTTATTTGAAACAATTAAATGTCCCTCTTGCTTTTAGGTAAAGTCACTTTTAGAGGGGGGTATACACAAGATTGAGCTGCTCTGGCCACGAAACCTTAACTTCTGTGTGGGCGGCAGGAAACAGTCTACACTGCTCACTTGCTTCACCGTGTTCTTGAGAAACCACACTGGTCGATATATTGACCAAGGAGTATGCTACCAGCTTCTGGATTCAGCAAAACTCAGACCAGGTGCTGCTTTAATACGTTAGTACCACGGTCCCTGAAACAAGAAGGTTGTACCTCCTACTTCAGAACTAATTTATAATCTATTTCCACACTGAGCACAATACATAACAAACACAGAGTTCCGCGCGGTAGGCCAACTGCTAGCTTCTCATGTAACAGTATACACCAGTATTCCTCTCCCTAATGGTTACAACGCCTCAGCAATTCCGGCATTATTTCCTTCTATTCAATAAGATAGGTGTCATAGTACTATTTGGCAATCCCATGCAGTTATACTCCTCTCCGACATGTTTTGTTCATGGGGGAGCAATATCTAGGCTTTTCTTCATGTTTGCTACTGAACCACACACATACAGACATAAATTTATCAATTCACATTCAATTTTTCATCTAAAAGAGATCAAATATTTCTAGCTTACCACAATTCATGGAAATATTAAACAAAATACTTTGACTGGCGATGAGTTATGGCACAATTCCGATCTGCCTCTGTCCCAGGCTTTCATAAGAAAAATATGAGCTGGATCTCAACGCACTTGCTTCTCAGTAAGTTTATTTTCAAAATGTGGCCCTGAACTGACGCTCCTAATTGACTATATCAAATGGTCTATCCAATGGGACCTTGTTTACAAAAGCTTTTGAAAAAAGTTACCCTTCCTACCGTTTCCCTTAACAACCAAAATTAGTATTTGCAATCGACTAATCATGTTTAGGCTTACATATTCTTCTAGCCAATCAAATCGGATTTAACTTGTTGGCCTATTTCCCGTAAAGTTTTAAAACATGCCACTGAGCAAATATGATCTGGTGCTGTCAGACAACCTCACTATTTTATTTTGGCTATAATTTGTTAATTCCTAGACTATTTGCGTAACACTTAACATATTCTTTGTCAGCAAGTCCTAAGGAACCCAAATATATAAATGTAATGGAGCTAAGTGGCTGCGTTCAAAATATGTATTTTCTTCTACCACCCGTTCACTTCGATACGATGGGGTGTCTTCTGTACTGTCAGGCTAAAGTCAGGATTTCAGACGTAAAACAGTATTGGGTCATGTTTCCTAATAAGCATTAACCATGTTTTTTAAAACCTAACCTCGTATTGGTAGTGTTTTTTTATCACTGTCTATTTGAAAAAAATCAGTGCTTCATGCCTTTCGCGTGTGATTTGCGTTCACTTTTATCGCGAGACGGCGTGGTAGCATTGCATGCGTTCCTCCGTTCAGCCCTCTCTCTCTCTCTCTCTCTAAGTCCGTCTGTCTTTTCATTACGCAGTGTATATAATGACATTAATGCTAGTATTAATCTAGGTCATTACGCAGTGTGTCTATCTCAAGGTTTTCTAAGAAATACAGTACACGTTTTATTTTTGAACCGCGTGTAGTTTATGCAGTAGGCTTTACTAGCAAACGTGAAAGCGTTACAATATGCAGACGAAGTAGGAAAAAGGGATCTCGTGTTCAGTCATTATGGCTTTCTACAACGCAGGTGTACGCTATTGGGAAAAGCACTGGTCTTTTACCATTCTTCTTTCCTTTTATTGAATTAATTCGTTAGGCTTTACATTTACTTTTTAATTTAGATATGTGGATTTAGAATGTTTCACGACAAATTATCCCCACCTAAAACAGACGTTATATGTCAGTCTATAATTCTATATACACATAGAGAAATTTATTATTATTCCTGGGGCTTACGGTGATTTTCATCACACGGATGGCGGCTTAGAAAATCCGCTCCCAGGTTGGTTTTTCCAGAAATATACTCTATGCTGAATTGGAATGGCTGCAAAAGTAAGGACCATCTGAGTAACCTCGAATTTTCATGCCTAGCCTGCGCTAGAAACGACAAGGGTTTGTGATCCGTTTGCAACTTGAATGCCTTCCCATACAGATAAATATTGAATTTCTTTATCGCCCATATTACTGCAAGACATTCTTTTTCGCTAGTTGAGTAATTGGTTTCAGCTTTATTCAACTTTCTACTAGCATATGCCACTGGGGTTAATTCCCCATTCAGTGCATCTGATTTCTGTAACAGGGTCGCGCCAAACCCGATATTACTTGCATCCGTTCTCACAATGAATTCTTGGCTTAAGTCAGGTAATTTCAAAATAGGTTTGCTTGTGAGCTTTTCCTTCAATTCATGGTATGCCAATTCACATTGTTCCGTCCATGTAATTCGATCTGGATTTCCTTTGCGTGTCAAATCAGTTAACGGTGCACAAATGGAATTAAAGTTTTTGATATACTTTTGGTAGAAACCACATAATGAGACAAAGGATCTCACGTCTTTCTTGGTTTGTGGTCTCGGGGCTTTCTTTAGTTTCTCTAAATTCTTGGGGTCAGGGGCCATGTTTCCCTGATGGACTGTGTGTCCCAAGAATTGTAATTCTTTAAAACCAACGCAATATTTGGTTGGTCATGCTGTTAAATTCGCTTCTCTAAGTCGATTAAACAGCATGTTCAGAGAGTCAATGTGTTCCTCAAATGTTTCTGTTGCTATAAGGATATCATCCATGAAATTTGTGATGCATGGATTATTCAGAGGATCCAACAATTTTCTCATCATTCTAGAGAAGACACTAGGCGCATTCTTCAATCCAAATGGCAATCTGTTAAACTCATAGTGTCCCTCTGAGGTACTAAAAGCTAGGTACGGTCTAACCTCAGGCTTTACTGGAATCTGATAGTATCCTTTACTCAGATCCACTTTTGAGCAATATTTAGCTTTATTTAGCCTGGCAAACAACTGATTTGTATCCGGCAATGGATCCACCTGACCTTCTGTGATAGCATTCAGTCTCCTGTAATCTATACAGAGTCTATGTTCTCCAGAGGGTTTCCTTAAGAGCACCACACTGGAACTATACGAAGATTCACTGTGTGAAATTATTCCCTCCTTCAACAAATAGTCTACCTCTTCCTTCAAGGCTTTCTCCTTAGCAAAAGGAATCGAATAGGCTTTCATACAGACAGGTGTGGGGTCTATCAGCTTCATATCATATTCCAATAAGTTTGTATGCCCCGGTCGGTCCGTTAACACCTCTGTATGATCATCTAGAACCTGTTGCACTATCTCCTTCTGATTTTTCGTTAAATGTGTACTGATTTTCACCTGTGCCGCTGTCTCACAGGGATGTAATGGATATTCAAATGATGAAAGTGGTTCCTTTTTCATCTCCATTGCAATGGACAAGGTCAACAAGTGTGTCTCTTCCTGATTTTCTCTTTCCAAATATTTCTTCAGGAGATTCACATGATAGATTTCTTCTTTCCCCTTCTTATCTATCTTATAATTTGTTCTAGACACCTTCTCTAGAACTGTATATGGACCTTGCCATCCAATTTGTAACTTATTCTGACTACCGGGTAGAAGAAGCAGTACCTTCTCTCCCACAGCCAAATCTCTGTCTTTAGCTTTCCTGTTGTAATAGGCAGCATGTTTTTTCCTGGCTTGTCTCAAATTTTCATTGGCAAGTTTCCAGCCAGTTTTTAAACGAGTGGTCAGCTCATTCACATATTGGTATGAGGATGTAATATTTTCCTCTGCCTTTTCATCAGTCCACGTTCTTAACAGAGCTTCGAGTGGACCTTTTATTGGCCTTCCAAATAATAATGTTGCCGGGGCCATACCGGTTGAACTATGGGGTACCTCCCGATAAGCAAAGAGGGCGGCGTGAAGGTACTGGTCCCATGTATCTGGTTTTTCGTGTGCCAACTTTTTCAGGATCGACATCAACGTGCCATTAAATCTTTCCACTTGGCCGTTCCCTTGGGGATGGTACACACTACAATGGAAGTGTTTGGCCTGGAAGATCCTGAAAACTTCTTCTGTTAGTTTCCCCTTGAACTGAGAGCCATTATCAGTCAAGATTTGATTGGGAAAGCCTAACCTTGTGAAAATTGTGAGTAATGCCTCTGCCACATGTTTAGAGTCAATCGATGACAGGGCTATCGCCTCTCCCCACATAGAACAAGTGTCCACCAGAGTCAGAATGTAGCTGTTCCTTCTCTTGGTTTGAGTGAGAGGTCCCACAAGGTCTACGGCAACTCTCTCAAAGGGTGTTCCCACTATGGGCATTTCCCCCAGAGTTGCTGGTGCAGTCCAATGCTTAGGTGCTACTCGTTGGCACTCTGGACAGGATTTTACATATCGTTTGATATCTTCAGTTATCCCTGGCCAGAAATAGTGACAAGCTATACGCTGTCCTGTTGCGCTGATCCCCATATGACCACTGAAGGGAATCGCATGCCCTAGTTCCAACACTTTAGTCCTATATGAAGTGGGAAGGACCAGCTGTCCGTGACCATTGGATTCAGATCCAGCCTTCCTATATATCAGCTTGTTCTTCATATAAAATTCTCCCTTGCCTGGAGGTGTATGGCATTTGGGCAACTTCTTGAAACACGGCTTGAGTGTCTTGTCCTTCGCCTGTGCCTTCCTCATCTCATCTGGATGAGTATTTATTGGATTTTCCTCCTCCTTTTTGGACTGTGATCTGGTCTGCACCGTTGCCAATTTCACAGGTCTCTTGGGATTCCCCAAGAAGACATATCTACACCCCAATATCAGAGGGTAGATTGGCTCATTTATCACTGCTGCTTTTATGATTCCTTCCACATATCGCGTTTTCACTTTTATCCGGGCGACGGGAAGTGTCATGGTCGCTACATCCTTGGTTGCAGTTTGAATCTCCACTGTTTCTGTGGTGTATTGATCTGCCTGCACCGGGTGAGAACTCACAACGGAATCATAATCTAGACCTGTATCATATAAGCACCTTATGGTGACTCCATTACAGATGACATCTTCACACACTGGGGGGTGGTATGGTTCCTGTAGTTCCGCAGGTTTGACCTTTTTTCCCTTCTTTCCAGATGTCATAGCAGCACAATGAGGAGGTTTCCTTCTACAATGGTCAGTATCATGATTGTCCATCCGACAATTTTTATACCACCTCCTTTTTTTTGGTTGAAAGATTTTCTTTCATCAGATTTCCTTTCATCGAATTGTGGGGTTTTATTTTTATTGTCATACCGTGGCCTATCAAACTGGTGCTTACCTTTGTTCTGATCTCTGGATCAAATTTATTAAAGTTCTGTGGTGCCTTAAAATTATCTACCTGTTTCTTTTTATTACCTGATACCTCTGCCTGAGCTGCTTGATATCTTTCAGTGACATTCAGTAACTCATTCAGTCTCTCTGCACCTTGTTCCATGAGAAACTTTCTCAGGTCTGGAGCCATGGACTCTCTTAGTTGTTCTATAAGGATCATTTCCTTAAGATCTTGGGTTTTACTCAGAGATGTCCATTTCTCCACGTATGTCTCTAACCGTGCAGAGAACTGGTGATAGGTTTCACCTGACAGTAGTTTAGCATTCCTAAATTTTTTCCTATAAAATTCACCATTCTTTTCATATCTTAACAAAAGAGCCTGCTTTAGCATGTCATAATTTTCTTGATCATCTCTGCTCATTTTGGCAAAAACTTCATAAGATGTACCACGAAGCCCTTGAGATAACTTTAAGCTCCACCTTTCTCTCTCTAACCCATACGTGGTAGCTAATAGTTCATATCTATTTAGATAGCTCTCGATATCATCTTCTTTCTCCACAAAATGATCTAAATGAAAGTTCATAGCTGAGGTTGAGGCTCCCTGACTAGCAGGGGCATCAGAGGTAAAGGGACTGGCACCATTTTCAGGAGCATGGCCTTGAAACTCAAACTCCCTTAGTCGTAACTCATGTTCCCTTTGTAATCTCTTCTCCTCCTTTTCTGCTTCCCTTTCTGCAGCCTGTCTTCTTTCTTCTGCTTCTCTTTCTGCAGCTAATCTCTTTTCTTCTCTTTCTGTAGCTTGCCTTCTTTCCTCTGCTTCTCTTTCTGCAGCTAATCTCTTTTCTTCTCTTTCTGTAGCTTGCCTTCTTTCCTCTGCTTCTCTCTCAGCCTTTTTTTCTTCTAATTGGAGCCTTTTAATCTCCCTATCTGCCTCCAATGCCTTAGCCTCAGCCTCAATCTGCAACCTCTTAATTTCCTTTTCCGCCTCTAACTTTCTTTCAGCTTCAAATTTTCTTTCTTCACGTTCAATATATTTGTCACATTCAGTAGTGACATAAGCAATCATAACTTGCCCGTCCATTCCTAAATCTTTAGCAGCCTGCACAGCAGCAGATCGAAATTTTGCTAGGTCCGCCATTTTCTAACAGGCAAATGTAAACAATTCACTCTATACATAATTATCTAAGAACAACCGCAGGCACTGAGAGCTCAACCTTATTTAATTACCACCCAAGGATACCTTTTAAATATTTATTATTCCCTGAAGTGAATTACCCCCCAATATATATAATACGAGAAGATTCAAAATCCCGGACAGGACCCCAATATATGTGGTAAAGTGGGTTGATATAAATATTTATAGGGGACTTAGTGTACTGACTGAGATCAGCTGTGAAGGTATCTGTATCTAATAGGTGTAGTGTTTTACAGATAACCTTACTTTGCTACCACATTTAGACCTCAGCCAGACTTATTCTGGGCTATTGTGATGACTACGTTGAATGTCTAGGGTTATGATAATGATGAAGTGTATGTTCACAACAACCAACAGACAGATAGACAATTTAATTTAATTCACAATACTTTACAACACTGTGACACTCACACACATAAAACACTCTATAAGACTATCTTAAATGAGTCAAGTGTTAACTTTTGAAAATATATGCATTAATTCCTTCAAATATTAGATATCCTGATTCAACTACAAAGTGAATCAGGAATCACAATCAAATGTAATCACAAGTTGTATGTACACAATTTATAGATAGAATCTTTGTATTGACATATATTATTATTGCAATATATGTGTAAGTTGTGCTGTAGTACTATGAGGTAATACTGGCTTTTCAAGCTAGGTGGTTGTTTGTCATCATGACTTCAAGTGTTTGTTTCTGGTGGAAATAATATTGGAAAGGGTCACAGTTTCTTTTTATTTGAAACAATTAAATGTCCCTCTTGCTTTTAGGTAAAGTCACTTTTAGAGGGGGGTATACACAAGATTGAGCTGCTCTGGCCACGAAACCTTAACTTCTGTGTGGGCGGCAGGAAACAGTTTCCACTGCTCGCTTGCTTCACCGTGTTCTTGAGAAACCACACTGGTCGATATATTGACCAAGGAGTATGCTACCAGCTTCTGGATTCAGCAAAACTCAGACCAGGTGCTGCTTTAATACGTTAGTACCACGATCCCTGAAACAAGAAGGTTGTACCTCCTACTTCAGAACTAATTTATAATCTATTTCCACACTGAGCACAATACATAACAAAAACAGAGTTCAGCGCGATAGGCCAACTGCTAGCTTCTCATGTAACAGTATACACCAGTATTCCTCTCCCTAATGGTTACAACGCCTCAGCAATTCCGGCATTATTTCCTTCTATTCAATAAGATAGGTGTCATAGTACTATTTGGCAATCCCATGCAGTTATACTCCTCTCCGACAAGTTTTGTTCATAGGGGAGCAATATCTAGGCTTTTCTTCATGTTTGCTACTGAACCACACACACACAGACATAAATTTATCAATTCACATTCAATTTTTCATCTAAAAGAGATCAAATATTTCTAGCTTACCACAATTCATGGAAATATTAAACAAAATACTTTGACTGGCGATGAGTTATGGCACAATTCCGATCTGCCTCTGTCCCAGGCTTTCATAAGAAAAATATGAGCTGGATCTCAACGCACTTGCTTCTCAGTAAGTTTATTTTCAAAATGTGGCCCTGAACTGACGCTCCTAATTGACTATATCAAATGGCCTATCCAATGGGACCATGTTTACAAAAGCTTTTGAAAAAATTTACCCTTCCTACCGTTTCCCTTAACAACCAAAATTAGTATTTGCAATCGACTAATCATGTTTAGGCTTACATATTCTTCTAGCCAATCAAATCGGATTTAACTTGTTGGCCTATTTCCCGTAAAATAGTGGTTTTAAAACATGCCACTGAGCAAATATGATCTGGTGCTGTCAGACAACCTCACTATTTTATTTTGGCTATAATTTGTTAATTCCTAGACTATTTGCGTAACACTTAACATATTCTTTGTCAGCAAGTCCTAAGGAACCCAAATATATAAATGTAATGGAGCTAAGTGGCTGCGTTCAAAATATGTATTTTCTTCTACCACCCGTTCACTTCGATACGATGGGGTGTCTTCTGTACTGTCAGGCTAAAGTCAGGATTTCAGACGTAAAACAGTATTGGGTCATGTTTCCTAATAAGCATTAACCATGTTTTTTAAAACCTAACCTCGTATTGGTAGTGTTTTTTATCACTGTCTATTTGAAAAAAATCAGTGCTTCATGCCTTTCGCGTTTGATTATCGTTCACTTTTATCGCGAGACGGCGTGGTAGCATTGCATGCGTTCCTCCGTTCAGCCCCCTCTCTCTCTCTCTCTCTCTCTCTCTCTCTCTCTCTCTAAGTCCGTCTGTCTTTTCATTACGCAGTGTATATAATGACATTAATGCTAGTATTAATCTAGGTCATTACGCAGTGTGTCTATCTCAAGGTTTTCTAAGAAATACAGTACACGTTTTATTTTTGAACCGCGTGTAGTTTATGCAGTAGGCTTTACTAGCAAACGTGAAAGCGTTACAATATGCAGACGAAGTAGGAAAAAGGGATCTCGTGTTCAGTCATTATGGCTTTCTACAACGCAGGTGTACGCTATTGGGAAAAGCACTGGTCTTTTACCATTCTTCTTTCCTTTTATTGAATTAATTCGTTAGGCTTTACATTTACTTTTTAATTTAGATATGTGGATTTAGAATGTTTCACGACAGAGAGAACCGAGTGAAAGTAGACTGAAGGATGTTCTTTGTTTGAGTCATCCACGTTGTAACTTCCTTTATGCAAGTTATTGCTAACAATATGTACCCTTAGAATAAAGCAGAGTATCAAGTCTGTCCATACCTTAAAAGGGGGAAACTATAGACTCAATCATATGTATCTGTAACTCTTTGGGGTTATCACTTTCTTCTAACGGGACTGTGAGCTATATATCCAGGGGAGGACCATACAAACGGGTCTATCACTATTGTAGCATTCCTTGATTTTTATGACTATGTGTATGCTTTTGATGTATTTTATATGTTGTGATGTAAGTTTACTATGGCAATTAAACTATACCTACATTTATTTTAGTGTGGTGGTCAGTTCGTTCCCATAATATCTATATAATCATTGTTATAGTTGTTCCCACGTCTGTGTGTCTAACTGTCGTCACTTGTATGTGCGGGCACGTGAGTGGATAAATATATATTAATATACATATTTTTTATAGACTGTCTGACTCCTGTGGACCTGTTGTAGAAGATAGGCGGAAAGAGAGAGAGATTCTCGATTTCCGGGACAGCCTCTATAAACTTCTACCATCTCACTCGTGGAACTCTATTTATAATATCACATCTCACTGTGGCTATCACTCATTCTAACCTATTCAGAAGGGACCAACCCAAGTCTTAATTTCCCTATCAAAAATCTACGACATGGGGTGACAAGTTCCCTTCCTCGCTGCCTTTGCCACTCATAACTCACAAGCACGTCACGTACCCATTTACAGCTGGGTAGACTGGAGCTTGACGCCACCATGTTTCAAACCTGGTAGGTACATTTCAGAACACTAAACCCGAACTCAGACGGTGTCACGATTGAGTTTTACTTTCTCTTTCATTCACTTAGTTTCACTCATTTTGAAACAGTAAATGTAATAATGGAAATGTGCCTATCAGTTTGAACCAATCGTTCATAACTTTGTTTCATACAAACAATAATCACGGGATACAAATGCTAAGAGGATAGAAAAAACATACCTCTTTTTTTTTCTATAACCAGCGGCACTCGAGCTTTCCAGCTCTTTCGGCCCAATGATATGTCATTGCGAGGCTGGGGGGTCAGTGGACTTTCCTTCCAACCCGGTCAGGAGCTTCGCTCCTTCCCATCCACACGGGATTTATGTGCAGGAGCCGTTCAGATTATTCAGTCAAATTCCCGGTCGTAAACATTTCTTCAAACGCCGACGGCCGGGTTTGAACGATGAACACCTGGTCGCCAGTACAACGTCGTAGCCATTACACCAGCGCGGCTCCCCACATACCTCTTTAAATTACAGATTATAAAATATTAGCAGAGGTTGTAGTAATATGTGTGACCGTTGATGGGTCGACAGACTGTAGTCTATGCTACACATGATCATAGAGGTTGTTCTTTCACGTTCCTGTCGTGGAATATTCTAATCCACATATATAAATTATCAAGTAAATATGAAGCCTAACAAATAAAATTAATAAAGAGAAGAGCAATGGAAAAATAACAGTGCTGTCACAAGGAATGTACTCGAAATCCCCCTTGTTTTCTGCTTCGTCTGCAAATTGTAACGCTTTCACGTTGATAGTAAAGCTTACTGTATTATTACCCGCCTTCTTCAATGAAACGTGTGCTGTATTTCTTGGAAAAAACATTGAGAGGCCCTGCGTAATGACCTAAATTAATCCTAACATTAATTATACTGCGTTACCAAAACGAAAGACAGATGGACAAAAGGATAGCGGGAAGGGAGAGGCAGAAAGCCGAACACTAAACACGCTTCGCGCGATACACAAATGCTGCCATCACGCGTGTAAGACTACATGCACTAACTTTTTTTTCAGACGGACAGTGATAAAATACATTACCCATCCCAGAGTTAGGTTTATAAATCATAAAAAACGCTTATTAGGAAAGATAACAATAGATGGGTTTACGGTTGAAAACATAACAGTACCCAGACAGCACATCTTCGAAACAGGAGGTAGAAAATACATATTTTGAACGCAGCCACGTAGCTCTTTTAAATTGGGATATTTGGGTTCCTTAGGGCTTGCTGACAAAGAATATGTAAAACGTTACGCAAATAGTCCAGGAATTAATAAATTATACCCAAAATAAAATAGTGAGGATGCCTGACAGCATGAAATCATTTCTGCTCATAAAATTTTTTTATAACGTGTTTGAAAAAACCTTGCGTTACAGAAATAGCCTACCATGTAAACTCCAAATTGATTGGAGCGCAACAAATGAAAGACTAACCACGATTGGTCGGGCTATAAATACTATCTTTCGTTGTTAGGGGAGACGGGGAAAGGTAACATTTTTTCAAACACTTGTCGAAACGGGGCCTCATTGGCTAGACTCGCTGATATAATCACTTAGGAGCGTTAGTTCGAAACCACTTGTTTAAATAAGCTTGATAAAGCATCAGTGCGTTGAAGCCAGCTCATATTTTGCCAAATAAAAGCCTGGAACATAAGCAGATGGGAATTTGTGCCAGTAATTGTGCCAGAATTCATTGCTAATCAACGTATCTGTGTTTATTTCCATGAAATTGTGGTAAGCTTGAACCATTCAGTATCTTTTAATGAAAATTGAATGTAAATTGTTAATTTATGCCTGTATATATATGTGTAGTTCAGTGGCAAACAGGAGATAAAGCCTATAATGCTCCAGCCTGAACAGAGGGTGTCGGAGGGAAGTAAAACGGCATGGAATGGCCAAATAGTACACTGACACCTGGATGATTGATTAGAAAGAAATAATGCTGGAAGTGCAGAGGCGTGGTAACCATTAAGGAGGTAAATACTGGTATAAAGTATTTCAGATGAAGCTGACAGTTGGCCTAACGCTCTGAACTCAATGTTTGTGATGTGTGTTGTGATCAGTGTAAAAGAGAGTATAAGTTAGTTATGAAGTAGAAGGTACATCCTTCTTGATTTCAGGGACCGTGGTCTTGATGGTACTGAGCAGCACCTGGTCAGAGCTTTGCTGAATCCAGAGTCGGACAGCATACTCCTTGGTCTTTTTAGCTATCAGTGAGGTGTCTCCAGAGCCCAAGGGAGAATTCGAGCAGAGGAGTCCCTTCCTGCCACCATCACGCAAGATAAGCAGATTTGGCCAGCTGAGCTCAACATTATGCCCCCTCATCTTGAAATGACTTTATAAAAATAACATTCAGAGGGGAATTTAATTGTCTTAATATCAGGAACTGAGAACATCTCCAATACTAGTCCCTAAAGACAAACTATTGAAGTCATGATGACAAATACCAACAGAGCTTGAACAAAACAAAACCAGTATTACCTCATTTTACTACTACACAACTGACACACATAGGATATTTGTAATAATATATGTCACTACTATATTCATATTGGTAAATTCTGTACATATAACTTGTAATTTAAATTGATTGTGATTCCTGGTTCCCTTGTAGTTGAATCAGGACACATATTCATTCATGCCAGTAATGAATACATATTGTTATTTGAAAAGTTATCAGTGACTCTTTTAAGATATTCTCATAGAGTGTTATATGTATGTGAGTGTCACAGTGTTGTCAAGAGTAGTGGATTAAATTAAATTGTTTATCTGTCTGTTGTTGTGACTTACACTTCATCATACACATACCCTAGACACATAACGTAGTCATCAGACTATTCCAGAATAATTCTGACTGAGATATATAGATATGTGGTAGCAAGTAAGGTTATCTATAATACACTACTCTTAATAGATATAGATACCTTCACAGCTGATCTCAGTCAGTACCCTAAGTCCCCTATAAATATTTATAACATCCCACTTCACCACATATATTGGGGTCTCGCTCTTGGGATTTTGAATCTTTCCCTATTAAAAATATTGGGGGTAATTCACTTCAGGGAATATAAGAATTAAAAGGTATCCTTGGGTGGAATTAAATAAGGTTGAGCTCACGGTGCCTGTGTTGTCCATTAGATATATAGTTAGAAATTGAATTGTTGGTTAGACATTGTATAAACTTACCTGATAGACAATGGCGGACCTGGCCAAGTTTCGATCTGCTGCTGTTCAGACTGCAAAGGAGTTAGGATTAGATGGGCAAGTTATGGTTGCCTATGTCACCACGGAATGTGACAAATTTATTGAACGCGAAGAAAGAAGGTTTGAAGCCGAAAGAAGGTTAGAGGCTGAAAGGGAAATTAAGAGGTTGCAGATTGAGGCTGAGGCTAAGAAATTGGAGGCAGAAAGAGAAGACAGAAGATTGGCTGCAGAAAGGGAAGAGAAGAAATTAGCTGCAGAAAGGGAAGAGAAGAAATTAGCTGCAGAAAGGGAAGAGAAGAAATTAGCTGCAGAAAGGGAAGCAGAAAAGGAGGAGAAGAGATTACAAAGGGAACATGAGTACGACTAAGGGAGTTTGAGTTTCAAGGCCATGCTCCTGAAAATGGTGCCAGTCCCTTTGCCTCTGATGCCACTGCTAGCCAAGGAGCCTCAACCTCAGCTATGAATTTTCATTTAGATCATTTTGTTGAGAAAGACGATGATATAGAGAGCTATATAAATAGGTATGAGCTATTAGCTACCACGTATGGGTTAGAGAGAGAAAGGTGGAGCTTAAAGTTATCTCAGGGACTTCGTGGGGCAGCTTATGAAGTTTTTGCAAAAATGAGCAGAGGTGATCAGGAAAATTATGACATGCTAAAGCAGGCTCTTTTGTTAAGGTACGAAAAGAATGCAGAATTTTATAGGAAAAAATTTAGGAATGCTAAACTACTGTCAGGTGAAACCTATCACCAGTTCTCTGCACGAATAGAGACATACTTGGAGAAATGGACTTCTCTGGGGAAAACCCAAGATCTTAAGGAAATGGTCCTTATAGAGCAATTAAGAGAGTCCATGGCTCCAGACCTGAGAAAGTTTCTCATGGAACAAGGTGCAGAGAGGCTGGGTGAGTTGCTAAATGTTGCTGAAAGGTATCAAGCAGCTCAAGCAGAGGTAACAGGTAATAAAAAGAAACAAGTGGATAACTTTAGGGCACCACAGAACTTTAATAAATTTGATCCTAAGGATCAAAATAAAGGTAAGCACCAATTTGATAGGCCACGGTATGACAATAAAAATAAATTCCCACAATTCGATGAAAGGAAATATGATGAAAGAAAATCTTTCAACCAAGGAAAAAGGTGGTGTAAAAATTGTAAGATGAACAATCATGACACTGACCATTGTAGAAGGAAACCTCCTCATTTTGCTGCTATGACATCGGGGAAAAAGGAAAAGAAGGGCAAACCTGAAGAATTACAGGAACCATACCACCCCCCAGTGTGTGAAGATGTCATCTGTAATGGTGTCACTATAAGATGTTTATATGATACCGGTTTAGATTACGATTCCGTTGTGAGTTCTCACCTGGTGCAGGCCGATCAATACACCACGGAAACAGTGGAGATTCAAACTGCAACCAAGGATGTAGCTACCATGACACTTCCCGTCGCCCGAATAAACGTGAAAACGCGATATGTGGAAGGAATCATAAAAGCAGCAGTGATAAATGAGCCAATCTACCCTCTAATATTGGGGTGTAGATATGTCTTCTTGGGGAATCCCAAGAGACCTGTGATATTGGCAACAGTGCAGACCAGATCACAGTCAAAGAAGGAGGAGGATAATCCCATAAATACTCACCCAGATGAGATGAGGAAGGCACAGGCTGAGGACAAAACACTCAAGCCATGTTTCAAGAAGTTGCCCAAATCTCATACACCTCCAGGCAAGGGAGAGTTTTATATGAAGAACAAACTGATATATAGGAAGGCTGGATCTGAATCCAATGGTCACGGACAGCTGGTCCTTCCCACTTCATATAGGACTAAAGTGTTGGAACTAGGGCATGCGATTCCCTTCAGTGGTCATATGGGAATCAGCGCAACAGGACAGCGAATAGCTTGTCACTATTTCTGGCCAGGAATAACTGAAGATATCAAACGATATGTAAAATCCTGTCCAGAGTGCCAACGAGTAGCACCTAAACATTGGACTGCACCAGCAACTCTGGGGGAAATGCCCATAGTGGGAACACCCTTTGAGAGAGTTGCCGTGGATCTTGTGGGACCTCTCACCCGAACCAAGAGAAGGAACAGCTACATTCTGACTCTGGTGGACACTTGTTCTATGTGGGGAGAGGCAGTAGCCCTGTCATCGATTGATTCAAAACATGTGGCAGAGGCATTGCTCACAATTTTCACAAGGTTAGGCTTTCCCAATCAAATCTTGACTGATAATGGCTCTCAGTTCAAGGGGAAACTAACTGAAGAAGTTTTCAGGATCTTCCAGGCCAAACACTTCCATTGTAGTGTGTATCATCCCCAAGGGAACGGCCAAGTGGAAAGATTTAACGGCACATTGATGTCGATCCTGAGAAAATTGGCACACGAAAAACCAGATACATGGGACCAGTACCTGCACGCCGCCCTCTTTGCTTATCGGGAGGTACCCCATAGTTCAACCGGTATGGCCCCGGCAACATTATTGTTTGGAAGGCCAATAAAAGGTCCACTCGAAGCTTTGTTAAGAACGTGGACTGATGAAAAGGCAGAGGAAAACATTACATCTTCATACCAATATGTGAATGAGCTGACCACTCGGTTGAAAACTGGCTGGAAACTTGCCAATGAAAATTTGAAACAAGCCAGGAAGAAACATGCTGCCTATTATAACAGGAAGGCGAAAGACAGAAATTTGGCTGTGGGAGAGAAAGTACTGCTTCTTTTGCCTGGGAGTCAGAATAAGTTACAAATTGGATGGCAGGGTCCATATACAGTTTTAGAGAAGGTGTCTAGAACAAATTATAAGATAGATAAGAAGGGGAAAGAAAAAATCTATCATGTGAATCTCCTGAAGAAATATTTGGAAAGAGAAGATCAGGAAGAGACACACTTGTTGACCTTGTCCATCGCCATGGAGATGAAAAAGGAACCACTTTCATCATTTGAATATCCATTACACCCCTGTGAGACAGCATCACAGGTGAAAATCAGTACACATTTAACGAAAACTCAGAAAGAGAGAGTGCAACAGGTTCTAAATAATCATGCAGAGGTGTTAACAGACCGACCAGGGCATACAAACCTATTGGAATATGATATGAAACTAATAGACTCCACACCTGTCTGTATGAAACCATATTCGATTCCGTTTGCTAAGGAGAAAGCTTTGAAGGAAGAGATAGACTATCTGTTGAAGGAAGGAATTATTTCGCACAGTGAGTCTTCGTATAGTTCCGGTGTTGTACTCTTAAGGAAGCCCTCTGGAGAACATAGACTCTGTATAGATTACAGGAGACTGAATGCTATTACAGAAGGACAGGTGGATCCATTGCCGGATACAAATCAGCTGTTTGCCAGACTAAATAAAGCTAAATATTTCTCCAAAGTGGATCTGAGTAAAGGATACTATCAGATTCCAGTAAAGCCTGAGGTTAGACCATACCTAGCTTTTAGTACCTCAGAAGGACACTATGAGTTTAATAGATTGCCATTTGGATTGAAGAATGCGCCTAGTGTCTTCTCTAGAATGATGAGAAAATTATTGGATCCTCTGAATAATCCCTGTATAACAAATTTTATGGATGATATCCTTATAGCAACAGAAACATTTGAGGAACACATTGACTCTCTGAACATGCTGTTTGATCGACTTAGGGAGGCAAATTTAACAGCCCGACCAACCAAATGTTGCGTTGGATGTAAAGAATTGGAATTTTTGGGACACACAGTTTATCAGGGAAACATGACCCCTGACCCAAAGAATTTAGAGAAACTACAGAAAGCCCCGAGACCACAAACCAAGAAGGACGTGAGATCCTTTGTCTCATTATGTGGTTTCTACCAGAAGTATATCAAAAACTTTAATTCCATATGTGCACCTTTAACGGAATTGACACGTAAAGGACATCCAGATCGCATTACATGGACACCACAATGTGAAATGACTTACCAAGAATTGAAGGAAAAGCTCACAAGTAAACCCATTTTGAAATTACCTGACTTAAGTCAAGAATTCATAGTAAGGACGGATGCAAGTAATATTGGGTTAGGTGCAACTCTACTACAGAAATCAGATGCATTGGATGGGGAATTAAGCCCAGTGGCATATGCTAGCAGAAAGTTGAATAAAGCTGAAATCAACTACTCAACTAGCGAAAAAGAATGTCTTGCAGTAATATGGGCAATAAAGAAATTCAATATTTATCTATATGGGAAGGCATTTAAGTTGCAAACAGATCACAAACCTTTATCGTTTCTAGCACAGGCTAAGCATGAGAACTCTAGGTTACTCCGATGGTCTTTGCTTCTGGCTCCATATAATTTTAGCATCGAGTATATATCTGGAAAAACCAATTTGGGAGCTGATTTTTTAAGCCGCCATCCGTGTGATGAGAATCACCGTAAACCCCAGAAATAATAATAAATTTCTCTATGTGTATATAGAATAAAGGACTGACATATAATGTCTGTTTTAAGAGGGGAGGTGTCGTGGAATATTCTAATCCACATATATAAATTATCAAGTAAATATGAAGCCTAACAAATAAAATTAATAAAGAGAAGAGCAATGGAAAAATAACAGTGCTGTCACAAGGAATGTACTCGAAATCCCCCTTGTTTTCTGCTTCGTCTGCAAATTGTAACGCTTTCACGTTGATAGTAAAGCTTACTGTATTATTACCCGCCTTCTTCAATGAAACGTGTGCTGTATTTCTTGGAAAAAACATTGAGAGGCCCTGCGTAATGACCTAAATTAATCCTAACATTAATTATACTGCGTTACCAAAACGAAAGACAGATGGACAAAAGGATAGCGGGAAGGGAGAGGCAGAAAGCCGAACACTAAACACGCTTCGCGCGATACACAAATGCTGCCATCACGCGTGTAAGACTACATGCACTAACTTTTTTTTCAGACGGACAGTGATAAAATACATTACCCATCCCAGAGTTAGGTTTATAAATCATAAAAAACGCTTATTAGGAAAGATAACAATAGATGGGTTTACGGTTGAAAACATAACAGTACCCAGACAGCACATCTTCGAAACAGGAGGTAGAAAATACATATTTTGAACGCAGCCACGTAGCTCTTTTAAATTGGGATATTTGGGTTCCTTAGGGCTTGCTGACAAAGAATATGTAAAACGTTACGCAAATAGTCCAGGAATTAATAAATTATACCCAAAATAAAATAGTGAGGATGCCTGACAGCATGAAATCATTTCTGCTCATAAAATTTTTTTATAACGTGTTTGAAAAAACCTTGCGTTACTGAAATAGCCTACCATGTAAACTCCAAATTGATTGGAGCGCAACAAATGAAAGACTAACCACGATTGGTCGGGCTATAAATACTATCTTTCGTTGTTAGGGGGGACGGGGAAAGGTAACATTTTTTCAAACACTTGTCGAAACGGGGCCTCATTGGCTAGACTCGCTGATATAATCACTTAGGAGCGTTAGTTCGAAACCACTTGTTTAAATAAGCTTGATAAAGCATCAGTGCGTTGAAGCCAGCTCATATTTTGCCAAATAAAAGCCTGGAACATAAGCAGATGGGAATTTGTGCCAGTAATTGTGCCAGAATTCATTGCTAATCAACGTATCTGTGTTTATTTCCATGAAATTGTGGTAAGCTTGAACCATTCAGTATCTTTTAATGAAAAATTGAATGTAAATTGTTAATTATGCCTGTATATATATGTGTAGTTCAGTGGCAAACAGGAGATAAAGCCTATAATGCTCCAGCCTGAACAGAGGGTGTCGGAGGGAAGTAAAACGGCATGGAATGGCCAAATAGTACACTGACACCTGGATGATTGATTAGAAAGAAATAATGCTGGAAGTGCAGAGGCGTGGTAACCATTAAGGAGGTAAATACTGGTATAAAGTATTTCAGATGAAGCTGACAGTTGGCCTAACGCTCTGAACTCAATGTTTGTGATGTGTTGTGATCAGTGTAAAAGAGAGTATAAGTTAGTTATGAAGTAGAAGGTACATCCTTCTTGATTTCAGGGACCGTGGTCTTGATGGTACTGAGCAGCACCTGGTCAGAGCTTTGCTGAATCCAGAGTCGGACAGCATACTCCTTGGTCTTTTTAGCTATCAGTGAGGTGTCTCCAGAGCCCAAGGGAGAATTCGAGCAGAGGAGTCCCTTCCTGCCACCATCACGCAAGATAAGCAGATTTGGCCAGCTGAGCTCAACATTATGCCCCCTCATCTTGAAATGACTTTATAAAAATAACATTCAGAGGGGAATTTAATTGTCTTAATATCAGGAACTGAGAACATCTCCAATACTAGTCCCTAAAGACAAACTATTGAAGTCATGATGACAAATACCAACAGAGCTTGAACAAAACAAAACCAGTATTACCTCATTTTACTACTACACAACTGACACACATAGGATATTTGTAATAATATATGTCACTACTATATTCATATTGGTAAATTCTGTACATATAACTTGTAATTTAAATTGATTGTGATTCCTGGTTCCCTTGTAGTTGAATCAGGACACATATTCATTCATGCCAGTAATGAATACATATTGTTATTTGAAAAGTTATCAGTGACTCTTTTAAGATATTCTCATAGAGTGTTATATGTATGTGAGTGTCACAGTGTTGTCAAGAGTAGTGGATTAAATTAAATTGTTTATCTGTCTGTTGTTGTGACTTACACTTCATCATACACATACCCTAGACACATAACGTAGTCATCAGACTATTCCAGAATAATTCTGACTGAGATATATAGATATGTGGTAGCAAGTAAGGTTATCTATAATACACTACTCTTAATAGATATAGATACCTTCACAGCTGATCTCAGTCAGTACCCTAAGTCCCCTATAAATATTTATAACATCCCACTTCACCACAGTTCCTGATGTTTCTGTTGAGTCAGAACGAACTATTTAGGACTTTACGATACATTTAGCCGGAGGCGTACTTAAAGTATATGGCATCCGGGGCGGATTCTACCTTCGGTGCCCCGTCCCATAAGGAATCACACTTGCAAGTATATTTTTAACAGTAAGTACTATCATAGAAGTGTCCGATCTCTTGGCTGTCACTCGGGGCGGTCCGCCCCCCTCGCACCCCCCTTAGTACGCCACTGCTGATTTAGCAGCACAGACATTTCACTCATGTACGTTTTCAATGATTGTATTAGGTGCTACCAATCTTCAACGTATGTACAATCAAAATGTGAATAAAACGTAGACGTCTGCATTCTGACAATCTTCTTAACGTATGGCACGATCACGTACAAAGTGTGGTAGACCACCAAAAAAAAAACGTCGTACTGTACTCTACACTTGACAGTTATTCTAGATCTTGTATTCTACGACAATTCTTTAGATTTCACTGGTCATAGTAAATTCTCTTGCTCATGATTTGTTCATTGCGTTAGTATGACTGTTTATTATACTATACTTCAATTCTGTTGTTTTTAAGGTGATGCTTGAAATTATCCGTCGACCCGTCGACACCGGGTAATCTTACTTTGGTTTCAAGACTGATACCTTAAAGTAGTTCTTGCGAGGCATAAAGTTTATAAATGAGATGACACGTATGATAAGGGTGGTTTAGGCTGACTACTGGCCACTATGAACAGTAAGCCTCCAATGTTGCAGGTATAAGTCCACAGTCGTTGCTAGTGTGTAGCCATATAAAGTCCCACCCCTATATAGACACCAGGTAGGTTATAGGATGGAGTGTGAGGTGACTTGTCTGGTTTATGGGTGCTGGCTGCGAGTGTAGGTGATGTGGTTTCACAGGTTCACAACACATGTGGTATGACATGAAAAGTCATAGAAGGGTGTAAACTGCTATTGACGTTTTCCATCGTTTATTTTCTGACGCCACAAAACAGGTACTGTACATCGATTTTACATAAGTCATAGTCACTGTAGTACATGGTAATGTGCATACATAAAGTTCATCAATGGATCCTGCAAATCCTATGAGCTGATATATATATATATATATATATATATATATATATATCCATATATATATATATATATATATATCTATACATATATATATATATATATATATATATATATATATATATATATTCCAGCTTACAACAGCGTCAGCTTCATATCATAATGTACATAAGTCTAACAAACTCCTCTCTGATGCTATCCGATCAGATATGTAAATGAGTTCACCACTGAACGCACGGGAATGGCGTTTAAAGAGTACAGGTCAGATTGACCTTTGTAGATTTTCTAAGTCTAACCTCGCTGTAGATACCGTCGCTAGCATTGCGAAGTTCAAAGAGCATAGAAACTGTTCTCTGGGCCTAGCATGACCCGTATACATGTAAATCTCAGGTATGAAGATACCTGGGGTGTAATCTCTAGTAGAAGAACCTCTCATTCCTGTAACTGGTAACTGAGCAGAGAACGACCAATGTCAAACATCAAAATAGATTACAGATTTGAACATAAGGAGGGTATTACCTTGCTTCGAAATCACACCACAACACATACGCCTTCAGGCGTTTTCGAATCATATAGGGAAAGACCTCGTTAGCTAAACTAACTCACAGGAGGACTACCAATTCCCTATCAAAAGATCACAGACGCAGGATGCGTCCTCTCTGCTCAAAACATCTTCTCGAATCCCCTGACCGGAAGATTTCTCCAACTCACTTAAAGTTCAGACATGCGCAGAACGCAAACACCTGAGTAACCCTCAAAACGAGACGGTGTAGGAGACATTCCAGACAAAGATATAACGAAATCACGCCTTATATGGACAGGGAATAAAACATCAACTCTGGTTTCAATCATTCCAAGAAACAGTTGACCGATGCTACCATATAAGGATAATGACCTGACATCGATCGAAAAAATGGACCGGCGAGTCAGTACACAAGAGAAGGTAACCACCATTGAAAATGTAATCACAGTCAAACAAGGGTTATTTACCTTCGACCACGAAAAAATTACAGTGTACAATTCAGGCAAGTTAATTATACAAAGTCTTAGAAAAATTCTGTGCGTAACAGATTACCCGGGAAAAAAAATGAAACATTTTTTTTTTAAGAATCCTAGAGCCAGAACGAACAGGCTCTTAACGCACGTATGATGCGCGGATATAATGCCTAATATGAGGCTAGCTCGACGCATGGAGCGACAGGTGAGATTATATCTCACATCCTTAGAGAAAATATTTCCCTAAGTGTACACGTATATTCCAGAGAGGTGCCACCAACATACGCCATAGCGATGGCAACATCATTATGCAAGCAAAATTATAGTCATACAAATCTATGAAATTAAATATATTATCATAGTATTAAACAATGAAGTGTCATGAAAACAGCGGTGTCATATACTAATATACCGCATTAGAGAATTACACATCTTAAACCAAAAGTACATTATACAAGCATGTAATAATATCATGATACAATGCATTATAGTAATTAAACAGATGTTCCTTGAAGATGTGGACATAGCTCGTTCCAAAGTAGGTTAGAACTTGACATGCTTCATGGTTGACATAATGTCCATACTCTCGCAGACGTCAATGATGTGCTGCGAAAATATCAATAACAGAAATCTTTATGATAAATGCTAAATTTCTTAATACATTAATCAAAATACAATATATAAATTGTGGCCATATGAACTTTTGGCCCATATATTGCTAACTAAGCCTTCTTCCGTTATAACAAAATCGGTAACAGAAAAAGGAAATTATATGATACAATGCTATAAATTCCCAAAAAATGAGAACATATGTGCTGATATATTATTATAGTAGAGATCTGTTATAGATTTCGACGTTTATCAGGAAATATATATAGGATACCTTAGTTAAGTAGTGTTATGTTGTGATCTATCACAATTATTATCTCTATTAAGACCATTGCTCTTATTTGACCTCCAGTTAGCATAGTTGCGATTGTTATTTTCTCTTTGGTCAAAATATCTTTGTGATGGATTTTGTTGTTTCCAAGAGAAATTACCACAAGGTTGACAACCTCTGTTGGAGTCACCTTTTCCAAAGTTCCTATAAATATTAGAACCATAATTTTGGGGACCTTTAAATTGTTTCCAATTACTCGAAGAAGGAAAATTACCACGTGATGAACGCCGTTGGCGTTGGCGTTGTTCATAATAACGAATATCTTTCCTAGAAAAATTGTTGTTATTTTTGACTGTGGCAATGTGCTTAACAGATAGATCATACTGCTTGGGCTGAGTATGACAAGTAACCGGAATGGTAGAATTTTTTTTGTTTAGCAAAAAATGATTATCATTCTGGGAATGAGTGCTAATAGGTTTGTTTTCTGATGCCCCCTTATCAGAACTGACTATTACAGTCGGATTAATTTTGTTGGCTTGACGCCAACTCCCATTAGAGGCAGTATCGTTATCACGTGGGAAACCATATTTACCACGAAACGATTTGTTGACATATTGTTTAATGTTACTGCTGGCATCTAGTGCATGTCGCTGACTCTTTGCATTAACATATCGACCATCAGCTTTATGTCTAACTTCATTGACCTTGGTAGCAGATAATATCTTATTGCACAAAACAATATCTAATAAGCCGCCAACTCTTTTACGAAGTTTTGTAACTTCTGCTTCTGCAATAGTTTTCTCTCTAGCAACAGCTTTGTATACTCTCTCGTTGGTTTTAACCTTCCTGTTATAATCCAACCTTATGTCATGTAGCTGGGAAGTAAGAGTCTTTTCTCTAGTGATCCTATCTCTAAGATCTATTTTCAATTGTTTATTTTGAGATGTAGTTTCTAAATCTGTAACTCTTTCCTGAATCAGTTCAAGTTTAAGTGCTTCAATAGCACTATGCTGGCTAGTCACAAATTCATCAATCTTTTCAGGAACAACTACACCAATACCTCGCTCTTTCGACAGGTTAGGGACCAGAGCTATGACGAAAGTCGAAAATCGACGAAAGTCGAAGCATAGCCTTTATTTAGCTTACAAATGCATTAGGGCCGCCAAAAAAACGAAAATAACTAACTATATAACACTTGCGAATGCGTGCAACACCTAGATAAACAGAAATAAACATAAGAGTAAAGAAAATACTGTAATAAATAAAAAAAATACGTAAATAGCATCTTACCTTAAAATCATTCTTGAGCAAGTAGACGATGAATATATACAGTATGTACAGTTTTGAATGTTGGTAATTTAGGGGGATTCTAGACTTAGAAAACCAGATGGAGAAAATTGAGGTGGCTCATCTTCAGAACTGGAGGATTTCAATCTAATTCTTTTAAGAGAAGGGCACTTTGAAGGAGATCTAACTGGGGCTGGGGCTGATGTTGATGGCTCGGAATCTGAAGGGTTAGAGGGAGGGGTGACTGAAGTTGGTTGTGGCGGTTGCGTCTTGAAAAAGGAGAGCAAAGACGTTTACCTCATTGATGTCTTCTTCCTTTCCCTAAGAAGTTCTCTGTAACAGGCTATTTGGTGTTCTAGCCCACTATTTACTTTTGAACTTCTGTCGAAATTTATTCTACGTTGAAGATCTGCTGCTTTGTGTAGCCAACTTCTTCTATAATTGTTTCAAGCTTCACTTGAAAAGCTCCTGTAGCTGCGGTATCTGCACTAGCTGATTCTCCCTTAACTGCTATATTATGCAAATTTGACCTTTTCTTAAATTTCTCAAACCAGCCCCTGCTAGCTCCAAATGTCTCTTCAGCTGATGTCTCTCCTTGTTCAGCCTTCATTGCATTAAATAAAGTTTGTGCTTTAGCCTGGATAAGATCTTGGCTTAGAGGAATGTTGTGGCTGACTTGGTCTTCAATCCACACATTTAACACTTTCTCCATCTCACCAATTAAATTGTGCCGCTTTCTAATAAGTTTGGTATGCACTGGCGTAGCGTTTTTAATTTCCTCTAACACTTTAGCTCTGTTCTTTACAATTGTGCAAACTGTAGTGCGTGGTACACCTAGCCTGCGGCCTATTTCAGCATTTAAGATAACTTGTTCATTAAGCTTGATTAGCTTAAGCTTTTCTTGCAAATTGAGAACCTTATGGGTTCTTTTAACTTTGTCGCTACACTTAGGACCCATTATGAGTATATTAAAGCAGAAAAATAAGTAGTACTGTATAAGGCCTAATCACACAAAAAAGTACAGTATGAAAACTGTACACGTGTCGTATAATCACGATATGAACACTGTCATTAGACTGTTATCACTAAAATAACTATGAACTGTTTACAGTATAATCACAAAAATAATATAGTATGAATAGTTTTGTTATTTTAATCACAAAAATAAGTAGTATTAATATGTTTAATGACAAATATAAGAGATTCAATGCGGACAACTTAAAAAAAACAGTGCACACCGAACGATTTCTGTTCAAAGACTGAACGACGAAAGAATCAAGATGACGCGCAGTTGTGACCAAATGCGACGAAAGAGCGAAGCGAGCGACGAAATTTGGAAACGTGGTTAGAATTGAAAACCGACGAAAGAGCGAAGCGAAGAAAGTCGAAGCGACGAAAGTCGAGGTATTGGTGTATATCCTTCTCATTCACTACCTTTATTTCTTTCAGTTCCATAGACGACATCTTCTCCTCATGCAAGTTCATATTTTCTTCAGTTTGCATGTGCATCTGCAATTTTTCCTTTTTAGCTCCAAGTTTCTTATCCTCAATTTCTATTTTCTGTTTTTCAATCTCAAATTCCAAATCTATATAATTTGACTTCCACTTCTCATTGTTTATTTTGACTTGTTCTAGCTCTCTAATAAGAGCCTGTTCCTTACATAGATATTTGTCTTTAATTGAGTTCATCTCATCTTCCAACTCTTTTTTCTCCTTTTCCAGTTGAAAATGTCTTAACTTATTCTCACGAGGAAGAGCTAATGTTTCTATTATCTTCCACAGTAGTTTTAAATCAAGCGTGGAAGAGTTCACCTGCTCCATCTGGTTATTCAACAACTGTTTTAATGAGATTACTTCATCCTCTAACGGTTTCTTCTGACTAAGAGAAGAGTCATAGAATTTCTTATTATCTTCTATCAATATCGTCACTTTACCCTTTAATACAGTATTTTCAGAATTCCTCTGCTGTAACTCATTAGTAAGAGCTTTCTTTTCATCCTGAAGCTCATTTATCGTTTTTTTTTAAAGCATCCAAATCAATACTACTGCTGTTCTGAGTCTTCGGTTTTCCGTCATCATAAAAAATAGTAGATATCAATTTAGAAAGTCTCAATGCTTTCTCTTTTGAATAGTCGTATCTACACCTACACAAGGCATATTGTTTTAGATCCTGACTCACTTGGAGTAATAGCTGTTCTGTGGCATATTCTTCACAGCTTGACCCAACTAAACGTAATTTGCTATCTCCATCACGGAGAAAATAATCCAACATATCCATTATGTCTAATAATATGAGTCCAAAACCTTGAAATAATTAATTATCTTATTTCAAACTTAATAGTAACAAGACTTAAATAAAGTACTTGTATAATCACAATGTTTACCCCAATCTCTGTGGGAAACAAGTCTTTGATGAAGAACTTGTATTAACAAATGTATAATAATATCACCAGTCACTTCTTAATCATAAGGGCACTACACATCTAATAGTGCATAACCACATATCCATCAGTTATTTATCATAACTGCACTACACAGTTAATAGTGCATACGCAAAAACCACCAGTTAGTTATGATAAGTGCACTACACAGCTAATAGTGCAAAAGCATATATTTAACAATAGTGAATGCTAACTAAGAACTATGTAAACAATAACAAAGATCCAAGACAATGTAAACAATAACAAAGATCAAAGACAATGTAAACAATAACAAAGATCAAAGACAATAAGAAAACATTCGCAAAAGTCAACTAAATAAACAGCGAAAATTTAAAAAAAATATCACAAAAAATGTGATGACAAATGCGAAAAGGTAAACAACAAATGACGTCACAGTGTATAAACAAAAATGGTGTATAAAACTGAATGACAGGAAAGAGTAGACCTACAAATACAAACAAATAAAATCAAAACTAAAGAACAGAAAATGTTACAAAAACAACGAAGAAAAAAACACACCTCGTCACAACTAACAAAAATAGCAACAGATGTTGCATGCAAATTTTCAATTAAGAAAATTGCTCCTACTGAACGCTATTATAAGACCTCTATGACGTGGTATACCTTATAATAGTCACCTACCCAACCGACCCGCTGAAACATAAACATATAAATATACAAATAACATATAACATGTAAACATGTAACAGTGAGAATGTGACAATACAGAAGGCTCAGTTAGATTATAAGGGCACAGTTCACAAACAAAACAGGCCACTTATCTTATTAATCTCCTATCGTCAACACGGTGTAGAACAGGTGGTGATCAGCATTCTAAGGATAGATGATCCAACGTTGATCGCACATCTGAACTTGCATCCATAACACAGCAAAGACGACGGTTACTAACTTGAACCTCAGATGAAGTATTGCAGAAAGTATGGAACTTGTACTTCTCAGTGTAACAGCAACACGCTTCACTCGGCACTTGACCTTCTAAATGCAGCAAAATTGATTCAATCGGCACTTGACCATCTGAATGCGGCAAAATTGATTCAATCGGCACTTGACCATCTGAATGCGGCAAAATTGATTCAATCGGCACTTGACCATCTGAATGCGGCAAAATTGATTCAATCGGCACTTGACCATCTAAATGCGGCAACGCCGGGTACTTTCAAAATCCATCTAAATGCAGCAACGCCGGGTACTTTCAAAATACTTCAATGAAGATGTAAATTTTTTAAAGTAAGTGTAGATCATGAACTTGATTGCTAAGTACTGCATGGGTTACTGACCCCGAGAGTGCTGGTACCAAACAAAACCAGTTATTGGCCACCAAAAATGATAAGCCACACATCTGGCCACGAAAAATGATAAGGGTGGTTTAGGCTGACTACTGGCCACTATGAACGGTAAGCCTCCAATGTTTCGGGTATAAGTCCACAGTCGTTGCTAGTGTGTAGCCATATAAAGTCCCACCCCTATATAGACACCAGGTAGGTTATAGGATGAAGTGTGAGGTGACTTGTCTGGTTTATGGTGCTGGCTGCGAGTGTAGGTGATGTGGTTTCACAGGTTCACAACACATGTGGTATGACATGAAAAGTCATAGAAGGGTGTAAACTGCTATTGACGTTTTCCATCGTTTATTTTCTGACGCCACAAAACAGGTACTGTACATCGATTTTACATAAGTCATAGTCACTGTAGTACATGGTAATGTGCATACATAAAGTTCATCAATGGATCCTGCAAATCCTATGAGCTGATATATATATATATATATATATATATATATATATATATATATATATATATATATATATATATATATATATATATATATATATATATATATATATATATATATATTCCAGCTTACAACAGCGTCAGCTTCATATCATAATGTACATAAGTCTAACAAACTCCTCTCTGATGCTATCCGATCAGATAAATGAGTTCACCACTGAACGCACGGGAATGGCGTTTAAAGAGTACAGGTCAGATTGACCTTTGTAGATTTTCTAAGTCTAACCTCGCTGTAGATACTGTCGCTAGCATTGCGAAGTTCAAAGAGCATAGAAACTGTTCTCTGGGCCTAGCATGACCCGTATACATGTAAATCTCAGGTATGAAGATACCTGGGGTGTAATCTCTAGTAGAAGAACCTCTCATTCCTGTAACTGGTAACTGAGCAGAGAACGACCAATGTCAAACATCAAAATAGATTACAGATTTGAACATAAGGAGGGTATTACCTTGCTTCGAAATCACACCACTTCACATACGCCTTCAGGCGTTTTCGAATCATATAGGGAAAGACCTCGCTAGCTAAACTAACTCACAGGAGGACTACCAATTCCCTATCAAAAGATCACAGACGCAGGATGCGTCCTCTCTGCTCAAAACATCTTCTCGAATTCCCTGACCGGAAGATTTCTCCAACTCACTTAACGTTCAGACATGCGCAGAACGCAAACACCTGAGTAACCCTCAAAACGAGACGGTGTAGGAGACATTCCAGGCAAAGATATAACGAAATCACGCCTTATATGGACAGGGAATAAAACATCAACTCTGGTTTCAATCATTCCAAGAAACAGTTGACCGATGCTACCATATAAGGATAATGACCTGATATCGATCGAAAAAATGGACCGGCGAGTCAGGACACAAGAGAAGGTAACCACCATTGAAAATGTAATCACAGTCAAACAAGGGTTATTTACCTTCGACCAAGAAAAAATTACAGTGTACAATTCAGGCAAGTTAATTATACAAAGTCTTAGAAAAATTCTGTGCGTAACAACGTACCTTCTCTCAAGGGTGGACATCTCCGTCCATCGAAATAAATCACAATGACCTTCTGTCTACAATAGGAATCACTTCTCACACACGATTCATTCTTGAATTCTTTCTTAGTGTTGGGTTTTCATCTGTTTCCACAGATTTGCCTTTGAACAAGAATTTCCAAATAGACTAAGCTCATCAGACTAAGTATTTTCTGTCCTTCTTCGACGAAGACTTGGGTAGAACTGCCTGCGCACACATCGTTGCGTTATCACCGTTACTCTTCACTTCACGTGTCGAACAAATACCATGTTCGACACATGTGAATACAGATCACGTCATGTGGCAGAGTGTAAGCATAACTGCTTGTCCTTTCGACTCAAGAGGGGGGAACTCTTACTCCTACTGTTGCCTAAGTAGTATAACTTCCCCTTTATTATTTCCTTTCTTTCTCAATCCGGCCATATATGATGAAAACATATTATTACAGACGTTGTCCAATACACACATGCATACACACACGCGCGCACATACCCATATGACAAAAATACTTCCCATAGATCAATCAAATCATCCGCCATCTTTTAGTTTATTTGATTCACACATAAAACGTTAGAAAGAAAGCATGCTACCAGTAATAATATCTATAGATCAATACAAATTCTTCTCCCAAGTTTCCGATTGTTTTGAGGATGAGACATTTGAAAAACAGCAATATTTAAAATTAATAACACGTCACGAAACAGGTTATTATTCTAGATAAGACACCTCAAAGCAAACTGCTAAAAAATACCAAACCCCTGATCGAAGGAAAACATTTAACGAGATCATTAAGACAAAGTGCTCATTAATCCTTACGTGTTTAAGAGACCCATTGGGGAGAGAGAGAGAGAGAGAGAGAGAGAGAGAGAGAGAGAGAGAGAGAGAGAGAGAGAGAGAGAGAGAGAACGAACGAACTTTATTTTCAAAGGGTTAAGAATTGGGTACGTAGGCCCGTCTGACATTCTGCCCTTCCTTTCTCTCTCTCATCATGCACACTGTATCCTTTCATTCCCCCCCCCCCCTTTTTTTTTCAATTTACTGCAATCATTATTTAGACATTTATCATTATAAAAGTAATATAACAATCATACATTTGCAATATTTATCATAATCAAAAAAAAAATTTTAAATAAATTTAAAAAAAAATGAAAATAAAAAATAAAATGAGAACAAAACAAACAAACAAACAAAGCCAAAACAAACAAACAATAAGATTGAGAAAAATCGAATTCCTCATACAGTAAGTTAGACAGTGATTTGAGGAATAGTCAGATGGTGTGTTATAAAAACTCGTAAAACATTCGAACAGTCTGCTACTGAATGACTAGGGACTCGTTGTGTTTTCCAGTGTCTGCGAGAGATTTGACCAGACGTGAGCATCTTCGAGTCCCATAGCAGATACTGACGTAGGGAGTGAATTTTTTTAAGCCTTCACAATACTAGAGAGAGAGAGAGAGAGAGAGAGAGAGACAGAAACAGAGAGAGATAGAGAGAGAGAGAGACAGATATATATATAGAGAGAGATAAAGAGAGAGATAGAGAGAGAAAGGGAAATAGAGAGAGAGAGAGAGAGAGAGAGAGAGAGAGAAAGAGAGAGAGAGAGAGAAAATAAGACATGATCTACAAATTAAAAACTTCCACATATCATGAGCGGACGAAAAACAATCAACAGCATAATCAGTTGTAGATCCGTCTATAGGGATTTGTAAAGGTGGTGCAATGTCATGTGATGGCTTTCCCTCTTCCCATTCCCTGCATTACTGTATGAACTCTTAAAAGACTCAATTTCATGATATTGAGTTAGATCACACAGTAGTCCCTTGCTTTTAAGTCAATGGCAGTCCCTCTCGATAAATCCATGTTTCCCTCTCGATAAATCCCTGTTTCCCTCTCAATAAATCCCTGTTTCCCTCTCAATAAATCCCTGTTTCCCTCTCGATAAATCCCTGTTTCCATCTCGAAAAAAAACCCTAACTGTTTCTCTCTAGATAAATCCCTAACTGTCTCCCTCTCAAAATCCCTAACTGCCTCGTTTTCGATAAATCTCTAATTGTATCCTTCTCGATAGATCCTTAACTGTTTCCCTGTCGGTAAATCCCTAACTGCTTCCCTCCCAATAAATCCGTAACTGTTTTCCTCTCAATAAAACAATAATATAATGGTTTCGGTAAAAATAACACTTAAGGGACAAAGCCTCATATGTGTCGCAAAAGTTGTTTACAATACACCGCAAAGCGACCTCGCGGTGTCTTATTGACAAATCATCTATCGCGAATCACGGAGCACGCAGACGCAAACGACAAGCATTAAGCACAATGGAGATGTAGACATATATTGGTTTGTAGAAGACCTGAAGGGATACAAGGAATCAGAATGGATTTCACCTTTGATTCCAGGAGAGGATTGTGAATAAATTGATATAAGGAATAACGGTAGGAGTTTAGCATGTACCTAGATAAATGTTGATTACTGGTGTCCACAATCGAGTTGAAAGCATGAAAACCCACATCTGCTGAAAATAGAAAATTAAAGAAGTGACAGATTGTGGAAATACATGGATAGGAAGAGAGATCTAAATTGGCTGAATAAAACAAGAAAGGTAGGAACAGGATCAATAGTATACTAGCTGAGAATGATGAAGGGAAAGTTTCAAGTAACGCACACCTCTTCTAAAATCCCAAGTTCGATAAGAAAATTTCACGCCAGGTCTTAGACTGTGACGTCAGTACCTCTCGGTCGTATGGTGGGAGCCAATAAAAAGCGGAGTGCTAAATTGAAAGGACACACTGAAAGAAAGTTTGAGACCATTTTTTTTTTTTTCACAAAATTAAGTTTATTGAAAATGTCCGTTGAAACAAAATGTACACGAATGAACAGTGTAGTCATCGGATCTCATTGGTTTGTAGTTTACACTTTTTAAAACGATCCTTCAGGGGACAGTCGAAGGTAAACGGAGAAGAGGAAGGCAAAGAAAATCCTGGGCTGATAACATCAAAGAATGGGCAGGACACGGTTTTTCCACACTTGTACGCATTGCTGAGGATAGAGAGCAGTGGAGGACCCTGTCTGCTGATGCTTCCACCATGGCACCCCTACGACCTATGACGGGTTACGGGCTGAGATGAGATGAGATGATAACTGTAAATGTAATTAACTGTATAAGTGTACAGATGCTCTTTGCTCAATCTCTCTGCATCAGTTTTTGTCTCTGGAGTTTTTTCTTGGAGACACTTTTCTTGACGGGCTCCTCATCTCCAGCTGCCAACTTGGGAACGGGAACAACTGTTTCTTTTTCTGTCAAGACCTCAATATGGCATGGCTGCTGATGTATGGGTTTTTGCGTCCATGAGCTCTGTAGGTTCTCCTCCTCATTTTAGGGGCAGCATTAACTTGAATATGTTCGATGACAAGGTGTTCAGTTGACAGACCCTTAAATTCAGCATTGCTCTCAGCATTCTTGAGGAGCTGAAGCAGAAACTCAGCACTCTTCTTTGGTCACCTGCCCTGGACTGCCTTCCATTGCTTAGCCTGTGCACATCTACCCACACCACCATTGAATCGCGGGAAAGGCACATACTATTTGTGCCCAACCACATTCTTCAAGAAGCGGGTAGCTCTCTTCAGGGGCATGTGCTTAAAGACCTGAGCAGTTTCACAGGTGTTTTTGAATTGAACACGCAGGTATGACCCACATGCTTTGGCCGATTTTGTAGGACTCTCTGGCTCTTTGGCTTATCGAGTCATCTTTAACTCTTAATAGAAGTAGTTTACACCAAGTTACAACTGTGCTGGTGGTTATGTAATTACTGCTAATACTTTCTTTTTTTTCCGTTCCGTCTATTATTTTGCCGTTATACCCTGTTTAACCAAAACGGTTATATTTGGTGTATATAGGATGTTAACTTCTTCCATGGTAGTACGTTCCTAGTCCTGAAAAGGATTGGTCCTGACAAGGACCGCTAGCTGTCTGTTTGGTCTCTCCTCGTTGTTATCTTTTTCGGCTGTATGTTGTTTATGACTGTCTCTATTATATTTGGTAGGAGTTCCTCTAGGGTTTCGGTAATTATTTTATCTTTGGTTCTTTGCTTCTTTTTCTTCCTTGATTGCTTTTTGTTACGATATCCTCAATGATCCTTCTCTCTGTTTCAATTCTTTTGAGGACTTCTTCGTTCTCCTCCTTTAGCTCTGGGAGTTTGGCGATGTCGACTTCTATTTGGTGTTGAATGGATTTCATGTCCTGTAACATTGCCTGCGCGCTCTGTAAGGCTCCTATTGTTTCGTCTCTTACGGTATATGTGTCTTCGTTGTGCTGCCTGTTCTTCTCGACTTTGAGTTTTTGTTTTATGTCTGGCACCTCTGTAGTAAGTTTTATTAGTTGGGTTCTTGTGTGTTGTTCCTGTTTAGCAGTGCCACCTGAAGCCACTCGGTGTCTTGCTTCTCTGAAGGAGACGTTTTTGGTTACAGATTCCTTGAGTATGGCCTTTGTCTCATGGAAGACCTGACAGCCACGGTATCTTGCCCCGTAGTTCCCGAGACAGTTTGCGCAAGTTCTGTTGGAGTTGTACACTTTATAATTGGTATCTCTTTTCGCGTGAGGACATTCATAGTAAGAGTGACTTCCCACACAGTATCGGCAAACTGTCTCTCTCTTGCAGGTTTTCATAGTGTGCGAAAATTGCTGGCAGATTGAGCACTGCATAACAGGAGGGATGTACTCTTCTGTTTTTCGGCATCTATCGTCTAGGTTTAGTTGACTTGGTCTTGAAGTCCCTTCAATAGTTAGAATAACTAGTTTTGTGTCCTTCTTGTCCCAATGTCTTCAGTCTTTCAACATGTTTTATTTTGTCATTCTTGTTTTCTGTCCTCATCATCATCATCTCAACCCGTAACCCGTCATGGGTCGTAGGGGTGCTATGGTGGAAGCATCAGCAGACAGGGTCCTCCACTGCTCTCTATCCTCAGCAATGCGTACAAGTGTGGAAAAACCGTGTCCTGCCCATTCTTTGATGTTATCAGCACAGAATTTTCTTTGCCTTCCTCTTCTCCGTTTACCTTCGACTGTTCCCTGGAGGATCGTTTTCGAAAGGGAGTCATGACGAGTTACATGCCCAAACCAGGCAAGCTTTCGACGTTTCACTACTGACAAAAGTGGTTCTTGGTGGCCTGTATACGTGTTTATTTTCTATTTTCTGTCCTACACAATTTTTTTAAATACCCCTTTTGGGGCGTAAAGTAAGGTCTATTGACTTTATTGTGCAAAAAATGTTTGATCTCGGCTTTGACTTAGACACTTTGATCTTAGACAAAATGCCGTGATTGTTGTCTTTTTTTTTTTTAATGGTGAGTTATAAAATGTACATAATTACTTTAATTACAGTGGAAAATAAAATCAATGTTGACATGTACTTTGAAAAAAAGATATACTAGGCAATTTAAAAAAAAGACAGTTTTGATATTACTTATTCAAGGATTTAGAATACTGTCAGTGTCTTCGGTTCAGATAATAATAAGAGGCTATTGTCCTCACTGACGAGAGTTTATTCCTATGGCTATTTCTTGGAAAAGTGAATTCTGATTTTGGCGTTGGTTTTAAGTAGACTTATGTGCTTCGACTTGTCCTGGGCGTCCCAGTAGGAAGGAATTACCAACTGGCTAATGTGCAACTATATAGCGAACAGTACAGTCAGCTGGACAAGGAAGTTAAACGCCAAACCCGAGCCAACAAAAGGAATTTCCTAGACAATCTTGCAAGACAGGCAGAAGAGGCAGCACTGAGAAATGAACAAAGCACAGTAACTAAATTCATCAGCGGAAAACGAGGTGCAAACAATATTACATTAGTAAGAGATAAGCAAGGAAATCTCATCACGACAGCAGAGGGACAGGAAACAAGATGAAACTCTGAACAGGGAACCACCAGAGACACAATTGAATGTTCCTGAGGCTGAAAACGATCTAGATGTAAATACAGACATTCCACGAAAAGAAGAAATCATTATAGCAATCAAAGGGTTAAAGAACGGAAAAGCTCCTGGCCATGATAGCTTAAATGCAGAGCTATTTAAGACAGACCCTGAGCTAGCAGCAGAACTATTAGAACCACTATTTGCACAAGTGTGGAAAACGGGGACAACACCATCAGAGTGGAACAAAGGAATAATTGTCAAATTGGCCAAGAAGGGAGATCTTGCAGACTGCAATAATTGGAGAGGAATCACTCTTCTCTCAGTTCCCAGCAAAATACTAGGCAGGATAATTATACAGAGAATTTCAAAAGCAGTAGACCACAAACTGAGGAAAGAACAAGCAGGATTTAGAAAGAACAGAAGATGTGTAGATCATATATTCACTCTCAGGAACATTATAGAGCAGTGCTCAGAATGGCAAAGACAGCTGTACATTAACTTCGTTGATTTTGAAAAGGCTTTTGACAGCATACATAGGGACAGTTTATGGAAAATACTGAGGGCTTATGGAATTCCAAGCTGCATAGTGTCAATCATAAAAAGCCTTTATGCCAACTTTACGTGTAGTGTTGGGCAAAGCAACCTAACCTTTGAGGTGAAGACCGGAGTACGACAGGGATGCCCCTGCCGAATACCATCACCAACCAAGATCTGCTTACTCGTAGCAGGCAGGAGGACATGCACACCATCATAGCTGGCAGACGCTGGAGCTGGGTTGGTCATGTCCTCAGAAGAGACCCCGATGCCATCACAAGAACAGCTATGTTTTGGACCCCTGAAGGAAAGCGAAAGAGAGGCCGACCAAAAACAACTTGGCGGAGGACTGTGGAGGCTGAGATGCAAAGAATGAACCAGAGCTGGGGCACTGTACGAAGGATGGCCACCGACCGTGCAAAGTGGAATCAATTTGTTGTTGCCCTACAAGACGCCACTAGGCGTGATGGCCACTGACTGCTTTGACGGTCGGTGGTTAAGGATCGAAGAAGAAGAAGTATAGATTAAATAGGTAGGAGTACAGCACACAACCTTGTCTGACACCTCTTTTTATGTCGATGTATGGTGAATAATTTCTTCCAGATCTTACTTTAACACACTATATACCCCAATATAACCGTTTGTAACCCTTCAATGGGTTTTGGTTGAACAGGGTATTACAGCAATCTAGTAGACGAAAACAACAACAACAATGCTACCAGTAATAATATCTATAGATCAATAGAAAGTCTTCTCCCAAGTTTTCGATTGTTTTGAGGATAAGACATTTGAAAAACAGAAATATTTAAAATTAATAACACTTCACGATATAGGTTATTATTCTAGATAAGACACTCCAAAGCAAACTGCTAAAAAATACCAAACCCCTGATCGAAGGAAAACATTTAACGAGATCATTAAGACAAAGTGCTCATTAATCCTTACGTGTTTAAGAGACCCACCGGAGAGAGAGAGAGAGCGAGAGAGAGAACGAACGAACTTTATTTTCAAAGGGTTAAGAATTGGGCACGTAGGCCCGTCTGACATTCTGCCCTTCCTTTCTCTCTCTCATCATGCACACTGTATCCTTTCATCCCCCCCCCCCCCCCCCCCCCCTTTCCCCATTTACTGCAATCATTATTTAGGCATTTATCATTACAAAAGTAATATAACAATCATGCATTTGCAATATTCATCATAATCAAAGTATGTTTTTAAAATAAATTTAAAAAAACAAAAACAAAAAACAAATGAAAATAAAAAATAAAATGAGAACAAAACAAACAAACAATAAGATTGAGAAAAATCGAATTCCTCATACAGTAAGTTAGACAGTGATTTGAGGGATAGTCAGATGGTGTGTTATAAGAACTCGTGAAACATTCGAACAGTCTGCTACTGAATGACTAGGGACTCGTTGTGTTTTCCAGTGTCTGCGAGAGATTTGACCAGACGTGAGCAGCTTTGAGTCCCATAGCAAATACTGCCGTAGGGAGTGAATTTTTTAAGCCTTTACAATACTAGAGAGAGAGAGAGAGAAAGAGAGAGAGAGAGAGAGAGAAAGAGACAGAGACAGAGAGAGAGATATATATATAGAGAGAAAGAGAGAGAGAGAGAGAGAGAGAGAGAGAGAGAGAGAGAGAGAGAGAGAGAGAGAGTAAGACATGATCCACAAATTAAAAACTTCCACATATCATGAGCGGACGAAAAACAATCAACAGCATAATCAGTTGTAGATCCGTCTATAGGGATTTGTAAAGGTGGTGCAATGTCATGTGATGGCTTTCCCTCTTCCCATTCCCTGCATTACTGTATGAACTCTTAGAAGACTCAATTTCACGATATTGAGTTGGATCACACATTAGTCCCCTGCTTTTAAGTCAGTGGCAACCCCTCTAGATAATTCCCTGTTTCCCTCTCGATAAATCCCTGTTTCCATCTCGAAAAATCCCTAACTGTTTCTCTCTCGATAAATCCCTAACTTTCTCTCTCTCAAAATCCCTAACTGTCTCGTTTTCGATAAATCTCTAATTGTGTCCTTCTCGATAGATCCTTAACTGTTTCCTTCTCGATAAATCCCTAACTGCTTCCCTCCCAATAAACCCGTAACTGTTTTCCTCTCAATAAATTTCTCTTTACCTCTCGATAAATCCATGTTTACCTCTCGATAAATCCTTGTTTCCCTCTCGATAAATTCCTGTTTCCCTCTCGATAAATCCTGTTCCCCTCTCGATAAATCCCGGTTTCCCCTCTCGATAAATCCTGTTTCCCTCTCAATACATCATGTTTCCCTCTCGATAAATCCTGTTTCCCTCTCGATAAATCCTGTTTCCCTCTCGATAAATTCCGGTTTCCCTCTCGATAAATCCTGTTTCCCTCTCAATAAATAATGTTTCCCTGTCGATTAATCCTGTTTCCCTCTCGATAAATCCTGCTTCCCTCTCGGTAAATCCTGTTTCCCTCTCGATAAATCCTGTTTCCCTCTCGATAAATCCTGTTTCCCTCTCGGTAAATCCTGTTTCCCTCTCGATAAATCATGTTTCCCTCTCGATAAATCCTGTTTCCCTCTCGATAAATCCTGTTTTCCTCTCGATAAATCCCTAACTGTTCTCCCAATTTCTCTCTAGTTAGAAATTCTGGTTCTCCTCAGTAATGCTCGTGAAATTGTGTGTGGAGATCAGACATGCATGAATCTGCGAAAGTTGTGTGATCTGAAACGTAAAGATTAAGAGTTCGTGACCTGGGCAATAAAATTATGGATGACCGAAGCAGAGACGGCTCTTCCATCATAATGGAGCACCCGCCGAAATGAAGTAAACAAAAAACAAACAAAATATTTTTTTAAGTTAAAATTTTTAAAAGACAAATTGCCATTTAATTGTTTTGGAGTATAACGGGCGATTCTTTTTTATGTTTGTAATTATTTAGTTTCTTAAATTGTGTTTTTCGATTACTCAATGTCTGTACCATTCTTTTATTTTTCTATTTCTTTTTTCAAAAATAACGCATCTGTGATTCAAAATGAATTTAAAAAAAAACAAATAACCTACCATAAGATTATAAAAACATTAAGTTTATGTAATGTACTATACAACGTCACTTGTAGAAATAACAGTGTGATCCATCTCAACAGCATGACGTTGTATCTCGTAAGTGTAGAATAAAGTTACTGTTTGGCGTCATCACAATACCTCGCACTACCTTCAATAATCCCTAGGCCTTGCTCTGGACCAAAAGCACAACTATTTATTCCGGGCCCTAATTTTAAAAAAAAATGTCAGAGTTGCTCATTTCTGTGTTTACATGTGTCACGTGATGATATTCTTCCGATTCATTTTTTTTTTTTTTTTTGGGTTTATTCTGATGCTACACTTCTCACTGACATTATTTACCGGTCATTATCTGAGTCTACGCCTTCATTATGGATTTTATCTTATTCTCGGTTGGTCACAACTCGTCACCCCCACAAGCTTAGCCGTGACCGCATGACATGTCATCCTTTGATCGCGGGCCAGAGATCTCTGGCCGGATGGAACAATAAAGTTAAGTCAGCATTTGGTCTGCCGTTTCATTGTTTTGACAGACGGGCTACTGGTATATAAGCAAATATTCTGCTTCAGCCCAACCGGCAAAGGCGACAAACAAGACATGTTGTAAGATAACATGTGTATAATTTGATATATAATTTGAGTACATGATTACACAAATCGCCCATCCTTAGCTTTATCGTGATTTTTACAATTTGGACACCGGAATTATCTCGAAATCACTTCCAACAAGTCTCTTAACAACCTCAAGCAAGATGTCTTGTTGTAATAAACAAACATAAGGAGAGAGACAACCTTGGAAGAGAGACAACCTTGAAAGAGATTATCAGATGTAATAATGAAGGGCAAGTCGTGTGATAATATAATGGTTTCGGTTAAAAATAACACTTAAGGGACAAAGCCTCGTATGGTCATGTCAATAACTTTCAGAATGAGAGGTGGAGGTTGTCGTGGGGTAAATTTAAAAAAAGACAGGCAAAAGCATCCAACTTGGACTGCCAGTTGTTACGGTATATGATATTAACGCCGTCTGCTAAAGGTTACCAGACGTGCAATTGTAAAGGTTAAGGCATTTAATATATTGCGATAGATGTTTCAATTACTGAACGCTTCATACACGATCGATTATGACGTGTATAGCGTTGTTTAGGACACAGTCGGTAACTAAGAAACCATACCCTTTTTACATTGACCGTCAAGCTGTTAAGACGCGTCTGACTTTCCTTCCAATGTTGAGCATGGTATTGACATACAGATATATTTTATGCAAGTACGGACATGGGTCAGTCCATTGCTATTACGAAGATTTGAAATGATTAAAGGTCAGTACGAAAGTGAAAATTAAGGAAGGATGAATTACAGTCCATAGTATTTGATTTTGCCAGACTCATAGACTCACTGTCGGCCGTTGGAAAACCCCAACCGCGCGTGCATACAGCTATGACAATCTGCATACAGTAATTTGATTATTGGACAAGGACTGATAGGATATCTACATATCTATGCCATATATTTTCAAGTTATAATATGTACCTTGTGATCAACATGCATGAATCGTCTTGACGTGTAAACTGTATTAAATATTTGTGGACTCTATGAACCGACTTGTCACATCAATCGTATTCCAAGGTTCAATTATTGTTCAGAATCTTCCACCCCTGCATTCGCGTAATCTTACATAGAAGGCACGATACACGATCACTCAAGAATATCAAGAAGATAAAACAATGGCCAGACATTTATAACTGTTTTATTAATATCACATGGAACATTGTTCAGAGCTAACCAAACCACGCCTTGCAACACGCCACTTGCAACAGTGGTGCCCGGTGTCTGGGGACGAGAAAACAACCAAAAACAAAAAAAATTTTTTGAATGACTTTCGAAGGAAATATTTACGATCAGTTTTCGATCACATGATCCAGCTGAAGATGACGTGGAACTCAGTCTAATGCCTAACAACGCGACGTCACTGAAATTCGTGTAGGTGAAACTATCGGAGAAACTGAAGTCGTTCTTTTAAGCCTAACCAAGGGAAAAATAAGTCATTTGAAGCAGACACAAGAAATGGACTACAGGAGCAGGCAGTCAGGGGCATTAGCCTAGCTGTTGACGACCTATAGCACTGATCGAAGCAACGGGAAAGATAAGTCTAGCTGTTTAAATTGTCGTCATTGCAAAACCGTAATACTGAGTCCATTTTGCTTTGATCAGGCATGTCTATGTATTTTCATGTATATATGTTAAATTTGTTTTCCATCGTATGTATTTGTTACTAATCGTGGGAGGTAGGGAGGATGAACTGAAATTAAATTCTGTGGCTCTCACGATGCCTGAATTAATTTCGGTCGTTTCTTAGGGCAGTTAAACGATTGCACCTTTGGAAACCCCATTGAGGTTTGACATTGGACTTGTTGTCCAAATCTGCTATCGTTTGACGATTTTGCGTTAGCTGTACTGTCCCGTAGATAATTGGTGTATTTTATTCGTATTCAGTTAATAATTTTATTCAGTTCTGTACCATGTTCGTTACTATTTCGTCCATTCTCCTCTGACTATCATTTATTTTATGATTATTAAATTTTCGTCCGTTATGAGTCCTGTGACGTCATCATTTTTCACAGTCATTTTTTTTTTGTGTGTACCTTGAATATTCAGTTGACCTCCGGTCAGACCTTGCCCTTCATTTGGTCTGTGACATTTCCGCTTATTTTATTTAGTTCATAAATTCATTTTTAATTGTGAAAATGTCTTGTTTGCGTCTTGACATTGTTTGTACCCTTTAGTTGCATCATTGCTTGTCTGTCCTCATAATATATATTAATATTACATTAATAATATGATAATTATATGCAATAATACACTTGTAATTTAATTTAATTAATTTTTTCTGAAATTTAAGGTTAATATGGGACATTGCATAATTATGCAGTGATAGTCCAAGAAAGTAGCACTACAATTTATCATAGATGCCTAGGGCATAATAATATAATATATATATTGACAAAATAAATAATCTTATAGCTACCTTTGAGGTAATAGACCCATTGTATATTATTTAATATACTTTTCTGGTACTAAGAGAGTGACTTAGTACATTGAACAATATAATTACTAGGAATTATACCCAACATTATTGGATATTGAGATTAATTGTGTGATATAATTACATTATATTTAACAGATATCATAACTATTTATGATATAGTATTATTTAGATACAATATTGTTACAAAATATTGTCTATTAGTTGAACTTAGACATTAAGTTCAGTACTATTGTGATTACTTATATTGAATATTTCTAAGTTGAGTAAGTATAATAATTACTCTGAAGCTACTATTGACTATTTTAATCAGTAATTATCAATAATTACTTACAGATAAAAGTCAAAATGCTTACTATAGACCATTTCGTTAAGATTGGTCGTGAATATGGTTATAAATCTCAAGAACTTCGTCAGTTTGCTGAATCAGAACTGGAAAAATATGAAAGAAAAGAAGAAGAGAAAAAAGCTGCATTAAAGAAAGAGGAAGAAGAGAAAAAAGCTGCATTAAAGAAAGAGGAAGCAGAACTTGAGATGAAGCAAATTGCCAAGGAAAATAGATTGAGAGAGATTGCTCAACGTGAAAGAGAAGAGCAAAGAACAATCGCCAAACAGGAAGAAGAGAATAAATTGAAACGAGAGGAAATTATTTTACAACAAGAAATGGAATTGGCGCGTATTAAATTGGAGACAGCAAGATTACAAGCACAAAGTGCTGATGCAAACCAGAATAATAACGCACAAAATGGATCATCATCCAGCCAACCTAAACACTTCTACAACTTTAAATTGCCCATTTTCAACTTGAACGTCGACGACCTTTCATCGTTCCTGGCACGTTTTGAACAGACTTGCAAATCTAACCATTTGCCTGAAGAGTCATGGGTACTCAAATTAAATGAATTCTTGGTTGGAGAACCACTGACAGCTTCTCAAAATGCTGACCCATCAATAGCTAATAACTACGGTGCTATTAACTCTTTCAGTCCCAAGCAAAAAAGTTGGTTTGGCCCAAGCAAAAATGGCCACCCCGGTGCATTTTTAAATAAATATCTCAAAACAAAAACCCGTTCACTCTTAAACACATGCGGTATTTAAAAGAATGTACTTGCAGTCAGAAATGACGTTTTGGGTGGTTTGTGTGTAGTTATAATTAGAAATAGTCTCAAACAGAGGCACATATACTAAACGCTTTATAAAGTTGATTGGGCCAAGCGCGTCTAACTCCTGAGGATATATAAAGTCGATTGGGACTTAAAGAGTTAAGTCCTTGCTTTTACGAAGGTTTCACCTGGACGAGGAACACTGTAGGTTGAAATTTAAGGGAATTTTACCTGAATCTCCAAGGGATTTTGCAGGATTCATTGCGAACATACGCAATACATTTAATAGATGGGTTGAACTGGCAGAAGTCAACAAATCATACGACAAATTAGTTGATTTACTACTGCGGGATAAGGTATTATCTTCGGTTAGCCAGCCATTTTTTGCATATTTGCAGGAGCGTAAACCAGGTACTATGGATGAGTTAGAAAAAATTTCTTTAAACTACTGTTCGGCACATCCGAATGCAACCATTTCTAACTCCTCATTAAGAGAACCTCTACCTGTGGCGTCTAATATGGCCTACAATCATAATAGCAAACAAAGACATCACAGTGTAGACAGAAGCAGGTTCCAAAGAAATCACAACGTTAACTTACAGAAGGGACATAATAATGATTTCAACAATAAAAATGAGTTCAACAGAGGTAGATCACGAGATAGAAATTATTCACCTCAAACAAACTACCACAATAGTCAACATAACACTCATTATAATCGATCACATACTCCCAATAATAATAGTAACTGGAATGGTAATAATCATGGCTCGAGACATCGAGATAATAGTTACTATAGAGGACGACGAGATAATTCTAACAATTATACTCGGAATCGATCTCATTCTCGGGGATCATCTCATTACAACCATAATACAGGGGCGGCAGTTACAAATAATACTACCCCTATAGCTCAGGTCCCACTTGAAAATAACACAACACAGTCTTCTGCTGCATGTTTTGCTATTAATTATAATGTGGCAAATAGTTGCCAACAATGCAATCTTATTTTTCAGAAGGCGAAAGAAACAGTGCTTAACTGCGGACATATTATACCACAGGTAGGTCTTGCAGTCAACGATGGAACAGGCCTATTAATTTTTAACAGAGGATTAGTTAATGGATCCGTCGTCTCAGTGTTGAGGGATTCGGGATCCACAACGATTGGTGTACGACAGTCGCTGGTACATCCCAGCTGTGCAACGGGGGAATATGTCCGTTGCATGACTTTTGGTGGAACAATAGAGTTTTACCCCACAGCTATTATTCATGTTAACACTCCTTTTTTCACAGGGAACGTGAAAGTATGTATGCTAAAAAAGCCTATAGCTGATTTGATGGTCGGTCGTATACACGGCAGTAAAGATTGTACTCCATATGAGATTATAGAATGGGAGAAACGTAACCTATGCACTGGAAACGCCGTGACGACTAGAGCGCAGACTCAACTCATGGAGAAAGTTGATGATAATAAAATGGATGCAGACAACCAAGAGGAATTTGTAGTCAATTCACCTATTGACAGGGAAACATTTGCAACCAAACAAAAAGAGGATAAATCTTTAAAAAAATTTTTTAAGTTGGTTGATAAAGTTGACAATCTATCCTCAGGTAATAATAACAAACATTGTTTTGTTATTAAAAATGACATATTGATTAGATGTTTTAATGACAAATCACAAATGAAACAACAAGTTATGGTCCCATATACTTTTAGACGGTACATTCTTCAACATGCACATGACTCACATTGTGCTGGACATATGGGATATACTCGAACACGATCTCGAGTACTGTCTTCATTCTTTTGGCCAGGGGTGTCAAGAGATATTTCGCAATATGTACGTTCCTGTACTACATGCCAAGAAGTGAAAGCACGTGGAGCTTTTCACACGGCGCCTATTCAGGCTTGCGATATCTCAGTGAGACCTTTTGACAAGATGGCAATAGACATTATTGGTCCATTGCTACCATCGGCCAGAGGACATAGATTCGTCCTTACGTGCATTGATTTGTGCACACGATGGCCAGAAGCTATCCCATTAAAGACCACCACTACCACAGATGTAGCTGATGCACTACATCTCATCTTTTCTAGAATAGGGTTTCCTAGAAAACTTTTATCAGACCATGGGTCACAGTTTATATCTGACACCATGAAGGAAGTCATGAAAACTTGGGACATTGATAGGAATTTAAGTAGTATTTATCATCCGATGAGTAATGGTGCGGTTGAAAGACTTAACCGTACACTTAAACAACTACTACATAAGGTTACTGCTAAGCACCCTCATGACTGGGACAGAGCACTCCCAGCTGTTCTATTTGCTTATCTGGAGGTACCGCATGAACAAACTGGCTTCTCTCCCTTTGAATTAGTTTTTGGTGCTCCCCCAAGAGGTCCTATGGGACTAATAAAAGACTTATTAATTGACGACGAGATGACTCAGGACACTCAGTCATCTTACGAATATGTGATTAATCTTCGGAAGAACATTATTGAGTCTTGCCAGTTGGCAACAGCTTCTTCTGAGGCTGCAAAAGCTAAGGCTCGATCTCTACAAAATAAGTCTCGACGATTACGCCAATTATTCCCAGGCGACGAGGCTTATGTATTACTTCCTCACAATAACAATAAATTATTGATATCTTGGAATGGTCCTTACAAAGTCATTGATAAAATTTCCGACGTTGATTACGTCTTAGATATCAAGGGACACAAAAAGATATTTCATATTAACATGCTCAAGCAATTTCATACACGTCCTGAACACTTACAGTCAATTTTTCATGAACTAGATGACAACACAGTATCCACTTGTCATTATACTAACTTATCTGTCATCCAGGAAGAAGAATCTTCTTTTCCTGAGGTACAGTTACCGTTACCTGTACCAGTAGTTCAACCTACTGAATCTTGGCGGGATGTAACCATCTCTTCAACGGTTACACCGCAACAGCGTCTACAGATTGCTAATCTATTACAATCTTATCCAGATGTGTTGACCGACGTCCCGGGTCGCACATCGGCTATCAGTCATGACATTACTCTCAATGATGATACACCTATTCGTGTACATCCCTATTCTGTTCCTTTACATTTCCTTGCTAAAACTACTAAGGAACTTGAACAGATGTTGTCTCTGGGAATCATTGAGACTAGTAATTCGCCATTCTCTTCTCCATTAGTGATTGTCCGGAAGAAGGACAATAACATTAGACTATGTGTTGATTATAGAAAATTAAATGCTAAGACTATAGTTGACAGCGAACCACATCCACTTATCGACGACTTACTGCCACGTCTATCTAACGCAACTATATTTAGTAAGATAGACTTAACTAAAGGTTATTGGCAGATACCACTGACCGAAAAGGCTAAGTACTACACCGCATTTTCCACGCCACAAGGTCTATACCAGTGGAATGTGATGCCTTTTGGGCTTGTTAATGCGCCAGCTACCTTCATTCGCCTGATGCGACAAATTTTATCAGGTAGACCAGACGTTATTACATATATTGACGACATATGCTTGTTTAGTTCGTCGTTTGAGGAACATGTTTCGGGACTTAGATATGTTTTTGACACTCTAAGGAATTATCATCTAACTGCTAAACCTACAAAGGTGCAAATCGCGTGTAATGAGATAACCTTTTTGGGACATATCATTGGATCGGGATATATCCGAACGTTACCTAGTACAGTCTCCAAAATTCTAAACATAGCAGTTCCTCAGACGAAGAAACAGGTCAGGAGTTTGTTAGGACTTGTTCAATATTACAGTAGATTCATACCAAACTTGTCATCCATCACGGCTGTATTGTCTTCATTGTTAAAAAAAAGATATGCCGGTGAAGGTGACATGGACTGGTACATGCAATGAAACTTTCAACAAAATTATAAATTTGTTCTCACATGAACCAATTTTAAGACTTCCCGATGCTTCCAAAAGATTTTTCTTACGAACAGATGCTAGTAACTACGGCATTGGTGCATGCCTGCTCCAGAACCATGATGGCATTCTACACCCCACCTTATATATATCAAGAAAGCTGAAGCCGGCAGAAACAAAGTATTCAACAGTCGACAAGGAACTTTTGTCTGTGATCTGGGCAATAACGAAGCTTGAAAAATTCCTGCTCGGTGCTCCCTTTACCATACAGACGGACCAACGTGCTGTGGCAGCCTTGCGTCGATCTAATCATAAGAGCCAAAAACTCGCCAGATATTCAATCATCCTACAGCCATTCGAGTTCTCCATTGAACATATTCCTGGCACTGAAAATTGTGTGGCAGATGCATTGTCACGTAATCCTATTGACGACGAATAATCAACATTGACACTCTTAACCTATTTTAATCAGCACTACATTGGATTGAACGAAGTATCAACTATAAAGGAACTAACCTTGCCTTTAATTTAAACTGTATAAACACTATATGCATCACAGAATTGAATTAAAAGACAATCAAGGTATATATAGACATTCAAACTTCGTCTAACGTCCATACACGAGATATGAATACTCTTTGAACAATCATGGATTTATGTCTGACGACAAACCGAACTGATGTTCCTGTGTATACTTAATTCTTGGATGCTAGGATAAATGACATTTCTTTCCAACGTAAACGTTTGAACATTTTTGCCTAAAAGAATTCATCAGGATCAAGACTACGGATGGATCATCATATCCTATACTATTTAATTAGTTAACTTAACTTCTTAATTGAATTATTATCAATAAAATGAAATGTGAAAAAAAAAATGAAATGAAAGAACAAAAAAAAAGAGAACGAAATACTAAAAGAAGAAATTATGAAAAGAGAAAATAAATCTCACACAAGTATTAGATTAATAATTTTTTTTTTTAATGTACCTATACATTATTTAGTTAGTTAAATTAGATAGTTATTATTCACTAACACTTAACACACACAATTAAGTTAAACTTATATTCGAATTTCTTTCTATTTCTTCTTACTTAGTTTGTCTTTTCTTCTCTCATAACATCGCGTTACATTAGAACCTTAATAATTTAACTCTTAATTTAATTAATTAATTTAATTTTAATTAGTCAAATTAATTCCTATATGACATACTAATACGACAGACCTTACTTTAATTTAATTTTCTCATTCACTATTAACATTGGACATTTATTTAGTTGATATAATAATATGTATAATATTGATATATAATGTGATTTATGATTAGATGACTATGACAAATAGTTAGTTGACACGACCGCAACACGGTTCTACTCAGAACATCGTCGGCCATATGTCACAATTGTGTTAAATTTTTTTTGAAAAATTGTTAAGTCGGATAGATATTGAAAAAAAATCTATCGATTTTTTTTTTCCCCGGTGTACAGGGAATTGTTACGGTATATGATATTAACGCCGTCTGCTAAAGGTTACCAGACGTGCAATTGTAAAGGTTAAGACATTTAATATATTGCGATAGATGTTTCAATTACTGAACGCTTCATACACGATCGATTATGACGTGTATAGCGTTGTTTAGGACACAGTCGGTAACTAAGAAACCATACCCTTTTTACATTGACCGTCAAGCTGGTAAGACGCGTCTGACTTTCCTTCCAATGTTGAGCATGGTATTGACATACAGATATATTTTATGCAAGTACGGACATGGGTCAGTCCATTGCTATTACGAAGATTTGAAATGATTAAAGGTCAGTACGAAAGTGAAAATTAAGGAAGGATGAATTACAGTCCATAGTATTTGATTTTGCCAGACTCATAGACTCACTGTCGGCCGTTGGAAAACCCCAACCGCGCGTGCATACAGCTATGACAATCTGCATACAGTAATTTGATTATTGGACAAGGACTGATAGGATATCTACATATCTATGCCATATATTTTCAAGTTATAATATGTACCTTTGTGATCAACATGCATGAATCGTCTTGACGTGTAAACTGTATTAAATATTTGTGGACTCTATGAACCGACTTGTCACATCAATCGTATTCCAAGGTTCAATTATTGTTCAGAATCTTCCACCCCTGCATTCGCGTAATCTTACATAGAAGGCACGATACACGATCACTCAAGAATATCAAGAAGATAAAACAATGGCCAGACATTTATAACTGTTTTATTAATATCACATGGAACACTGTTCAGAGCTAACCAAACCACGCCTTGCAACACGCCACTTGCAACACCAGTTTAGTGCAGTTGTTATAAGTGGTTGGACAGACCGCATCACAAGGTGTGAGAGTTGAGTGATACAACGACCAAGATAACGGGTGACTAAGAGATCTCGATCCTGGTTTTCCACTTCACGTTTATTTTAGTTGTAGCCACCTACTCTCTATTTTTCCTGATCAGACACAGAGGACACATACTAGATTGGAAAAACTGTATGTCTTTTACACCGATTTATTAACGATCAAACCGTTCAAATCAAAGATATATATATATATATATATATATATATATATATATATATATATATATATACTGAAGCACATTAAAAAACGCACCACTATTATATATACTGATGCCGAGAAGCTGGCAAAAAAAGTGTGGGAATGGATTTTCCCCGTGTTTGTCATGAGGTAGAGAGCGAATGGCTGCTGGAATGGAAAGTGCATGATTCAACCCACGGATTTGTGTACAGACTACATGAAAACAATTAAAGTTACACGTACAACACGATTCCCAACAGCTATGACCCTGAAAATGTATACGCGTTGTGGCGGTATACTCGGTATAAAAAGACCGTTGAGACAAAACACCCAGTACATGTACTTGAAATGCCACGACTATCTGAAAACGACCGCCAACGAGCCATTGGTATGTTGGAGACCGGAATGAGCTCGCGGGCCATTGCCAGAAGGATGAATTGCTACCACAGCACTATTGTACGTCTCAATGAACGTTACGGAACCACTGACAGTGCCCGGGATAGACTTCGGAGTGGCCAACTAAGAGTTACTACCCCTGCGCAAGATCGTCATATTGTGCTGAGTCACCTAAGGAATTGTTCTCTCCCGGCAAGTCAAACAGCAAGAGCAATAGTGGGTAGACGTGGGCAAGTCTCTCGACTGACAGTCATACGACGAATCAGAGATACAGGCCTTACTGCAAGACGACCTTATGTTGGGCCAAACTTGACTCACAGACATCGTCAGCAGCGCCTGCAATGGGCAGAGCAACATGTCAGATGGACTAGACTGCAGTGGAATGCTGTCCTATTCACAGACGAGAGCAGATTCAACATATCCTTTGCTGATGGACGTATGCGGATTTGGCGACGGTGTGGACAGCGCTTTGCAGATTGCTGTGTTCGCCAGCACAACCGATTTGGAGGTGGCAGTATTCACATTTGGGGATGATTCAGTTTTCACCATCGCTTGCCTCTTCACGTCTTCCGTGGAAATGTTAATGCTGTGACATATCGAGATGAAATCTTTTGGCCAAACACCATCAGCAATCAAGAACTACTTATTCGGAGTAACCAGGAGGACATGCACACCATCATAGCTGGCAGACGCTGGAGTTGGGTTGGCCATGTCCTCAGAAGGGACCCTGATACCATCACAAGAACAGCTATGCTATGGACCCCCGAGGGAAAGCGAAAGAGAGGCCGACCAAAAACAACTTGGTGGAGAACTGTGGAAGCTGAGATGCAAAGAATGAACGACAGTTGGGGCACTGTACGAAGGATGGCCGCCGACCGAGCAAAGTGGAATCAATTTGTTGCTGCCCTACAAGACGCCACCAGGCGTGATGGCCGCTGACTGCTTTGACGGTTGGCGGTTATGGATCAAAGAAGAAGATATCGAGATGAGGTTCTGGATGCATTGGTTGCTCCTGCGTTCACAAATTATCCAGACTTGCAGCTTCTCCAGCAGGATAACGCACGTGCGCACACCGCATGCATTACGCAGCAATATCTACAGCAGCAGAACATTGTGACGATTGATTGGCCTGCCCTATCACCAGACATGTCCCCTATAAAACATCTGTGGGACGAGCTTGGACGCAGAGTCTACAGGCAAGGTTCTCCAGCTAATCTGCAACAACTCGAAGCTGCTCTTACACGTGAATGGGACTTGATTCCCCGGAATTTCCTTCAGAGACGTGTGCGTTCCATGCAGAGCCGCTGCCAAGCTTGTTTGCAAGCACACGGGGGACATACCAGATACTGAGGATAGTGTGAGTGAATTTTTTTATTGGTTGCATTTTTGGTTTTCTCCCTTGCCTGCACAGAATGCAACGAATTTCATAACAATCAAATGTACAAATTAATGACCAGCATGGATTCATAGAAAAAATGAATAAAGATTCCAAATATGTAAACTTGTAAACACTTATATTTACATTTCACACTCTGTTCCTGGATTATACAGGTGGTGCGTTTTTTAATGTGCTTCAGTATATATATATATATATATATATATATATATATATATATATATATATATATATATATATATATATATATATATATATATATATATATATATATATATATATATATATATAATATATATATATATATATATATATATATATATATATATATATATATATATATATATATATATAAATATATATATATATATATATATATATATATATATATATATATATATATATATATATATATATATATATATATATATATATATATATATATATATATTGTGGTGAAGTGGGATGTTATAAATATTTATAGGGAACTTAGTGTACTGACTGAGATCAGCTGTGAAGGTATCTATATCTATTAAGAGTAGTGTATTATAGATAACCTTACTTGCTACCACATATCTATATATCTCAGTCAGAATTATTCTGGAATAGTGTGATGCTACGTTATGTGTCTAGGGTATGTGTATGATGAAGTGTAAGTCACAACAACAGACAGATAAACAATTTAATTTAATCCACTACTCTTGACAACACTGTGACACTCACATACATATAACACTCTACAAAGATATCTTAAAAGAGTCACTGATAAACTTTCAAATAACAATATGTATTCATTACTGGCATGAATGAATATGTGTCCTGATTCAACTACAAGGGAACCAGGAATCACAATCAATTTTAAATTACAAGTTATGTACAGAATGTATTTAATATGAATATTGTAGTGACATATATTATTACAAATGTTCTATGTGTGTCAGTTGTGTAGTAGTAAAATGAGGTAATACTGGTTTTGTTTTGTTCAAGCTCTGTTGGTATTTGTCATCATGACTTCAATAGTTTGTCTTTAGGGACTAGTATTGGAGATGTTCACAGTTCCTGATTTTAAGACAAGTAAATTCCCCTCTTAATGTTAATTTTACAAAGTCAGTTCAAGATGAGGGGACATAATGTTGAGCTCAGCTGGCCAAGTTAGCTTATCTGGCGTGATGGCGGCAGGAAAGGACTCCTCTGCTCGAATTCTCCTCTGGGCTCTGGAGACACCTCACTGATAGCTAAAAGGACCAAGGAGTATGCTGTCCGACACTGGATTCAGCAAAGCTCTGACCAGGTGCTGCTCAGTACCATCAAGACCACTGTCCCTGAAATCAAGAAGGATGTACCTTCTACTTCATAACTAACTTAAACTCTCTTGTTACATTGATCACAACACAGCACAAACATTGAGTTCAGAGCATTAGGCCAACTGTCAGCTTCATTTGAAATACTTTATTCCAGTATTACCCTTCTTAATGGTTACTACGCCTCTGCACTTCCAGCATTATTTCTTTCTAGTCAATCATCCAGGTGTCAGTGTACTGTTTGGCCATTCCATGCCGTTTTACTTCTCTCCGACACCCTCTGTTCAGGCTGGAGCATTACAGGCTTTACCTCACTTTGGCCACTGAACTACACATATATATACAGGCATAAATCAACAATTCACATTCAATTTTCATTAAAAGATATTGAATGGTTCAAGCTTACCACAATTCATACGAATAAACACAGATACGTTGATTAGCAATGAATTCTGGCACAAACTGGCACAAATTCCCATCTGCTTATCTTCCAGGCTTTTATTTAGCAAAATATATGCTGGCTTCAACGCACTGATGCTTTATCAAGCTATTTTAAACAAGTGGTTTCGAACTAACGCTCCCAAGTGTGTATATCAGCGAGTCTGACCAATGATTCCCGTTTCGACAAGTGTTTGAAAAAATGTTACCTTTCCCCGTTTCCCCTAACAACCAAGATAGTATTTATAGCCCGACCAATCGTGGTTAGGCTTTCATTTGTTGCGCTCCAATCAATTTGGAGTTTACATGGTAGGCTATTTCTGTAACGTAAATTTTTTTCAAACACGTTTAAAAAAAAATCTTATGAGCAGAAATGATTTTATGCTGTCAGGCACCCCCAATATTTTATTTTGGGTATAATTTATTAATTCCTGGACTATTTGCGTAACGTTTTACATATTATTTGTCAGCAAGCCCTAAGGAACCCAAAAATACAAATTTAAAGGAGCTACGTGGCTGCATTCAAAATATGCAATTTCTTCTACCTCCTGTTTCGAAGATGTGCTGTCTGGGTACTGTTATGTTCTCAACCGTAAACCCATCTAATGTTATCTTTTCTAATAAGAGTTTTTTATGATTTATAAACCTAACTCTGGGAAAGGGTAGTGTATTTTATCACTGTCCGTCTGAAAAAAAAATTAGTGCATGTAGACTTACACGCGTGTTGCATGCGTTCCTGATTTTCAGCCCTCCCCTCTCTCTTTATCCTTTTGTCCATCTGTTCGTTCGTTTTGGTAACGCAGTATAATTAATGTTAGGATTAATTTAGGTCATTACGCAGTACGTCTCAATGTTTTTCTTAGAAATGCAGCACACGTTTCATTGAAGAAGGCGGGTAATAATACAGTAAGCTTTTATATCAACGTGAAAGCGTTACAATTTGCAGACGAAGCAGAAAACAAGGGGGATTTCGAGTACATTCTTTGTGACAGCACTGTTATTTTACCATTGCTCTTCTCTTTATTAATTTTATTTGTTAGGCTTCATATTTACCTAATAATTTATATATGTGGATTAGAATATTTCATGACACCTCCCCTCTTAAAACAGACATTATATGTCAGTCCTTTATTCTATATACACATAGAGAAATTTATTATTATTTCTGGGGTTTACGGTGATTCTCATCACACGGATGGCGGCTTAAAAAATCAGCTCCCAAATTGGTTTTTCCAGATATATACTCAATGCTAAAATTATATGGAGCCAGAAGCAAAGACCATCGGAGTAACCTAGAGTTCTCATGCTTAGCCTGTGCTAAAAACGATAAAGGTTTGTGATCTGTTTGCAACTTAAATGCCTTCCCATATAGATAAATATTGAATTTCTTTATTGCCCATATTACTGCAAGACATTCTTTTTCGCTAGTTGAGTAGTTGATTTCAGCTTTATTCAACTTTCTGCTAGCATATGCCACTGGGCTTAATTCCCCATCCAATGCATCTGATTTCTGTAGTAGAGTTGCACCTAGCCCAATATTACTTGCATCCGTCCTTACTATGAATTCTTGACTTAAGTCAGGTAATTTCAAAATGGGTTTACTTGTGAGCTTTTCCTTCAATTCTTGGTAAGTCATTTCACATTGTGGTGTCCATGTAATGCGATCTGGAAGTCCTTTACGTGTCAATTCAGTTAACGGTGCACATATGGAATTAAAGTTTTTGATATACTTCTGGTAGAAACCACATAATGAGACAAAGGATCTCACGTCCTTCTTGGTTTTTGGTCTCGGGGCTTTCTGTAGTTTCTCTAAGTTCTTTGGGTCAGGGGTCATGTTTCCCTGATAAACTGTGTGTCCCAAAAATTCCAATTCTTTACATCCAACGCAACATTTGGTTGGTCGGGCTGTTAAATTTGCCTCCCTAAGTCGAGATAAACAGCATGTTCAGAGAGTCAATGTGTTCCTCAAATGTTTCTGTTGCTATAAGGATATCATCCATAAAATTTGTTATACAGGGATTATTCAGAGGATCCAATAATTTTCTCATCATTCTAGAGAAGACACTAGGCGCATTCTTCAATCCAAATGGCAATCTATTAAACTCATAGTGTCCTTCTGAGGTACTAAAAGCTAGGTATGGTCTAACCTCAGGCTTTACTGGAATCTGATAGTATCCTTTACTCAGATCCACTTTTGAGAAATATTTAGCTTTATTTAGTCTGGCAAACAGCTGATTTGTATCCGGCAATGGATCCACCTGTCCTTCTGTAATAGCATTCAGTCTCCTGTAATCTATACAGAGTCTATGTTCTCCAGAGGGCTTCCTTAAGAGTACCACCCCGGAACTATACGAAGACTCACTGTGCGAAATAATTCCTTCCTTCAACAGATAGTCTATCTCTTCCTTCAAAGCTTTTTCCTTAGCAAACGGAATCGAATATGGTTTCATACAGACAGGTGTGGGGTCTATCAGCTTCATATCATATTCCAATAGGTTTGTATGCCCTGGTCGGTCTGTTAACACCTCTGCATGATTATTTAGAACCTGTTGCACTCTCTCTTTCTGAATTTTCGTTAAATGTGTACTGATTTTCACCTGTGCTGCTGTCTCACAGGGGTGTAATGGATATTCAAATGATGAAAGTGGTTCCTTTTTCATCTCCATGGCGATGGACAAGGTCAACAAGTGTGTCTCTTCCTGATGTTCTCTTTCCAAATATTTCTTCAGGAGATTCACATGATAGATTTTTTCTTTCCCCTTCTTATCTATCTTATAATTTGTTCTAGACACCTTCTCTAGAACTGTATATGGACCCTGCCATCCAATTTGTAACTTATTCTGACTCCCGGGCAAAAGAAGCAGTACTTTCTCTCCCACAGCCAAATTTCTGTCTTTCGCCTTCCTGTTATAATAGGCAGCATGTTTCTTCCTGGCTTGTTTCAAATTTTCATTGGCAAGTTTCCAGCCAGTTTTCAACCGAGTGGTCAGCTCATTCACATATTGGTATGAAGATGTAATGTTTTCCTCTGCCTTTTCATCAGTCCACGTTCTTAACAAAGCTACATATGGACCTTTAATTGTGTGGACCTATTTGTCCATGCACCGGTATGGTCTCTTCCACTTGAAGCTTTATAGTGATGATTTTTCCTCCCAGAATTATCATTCACAAAACGACCGCTACCAATTTTTCTTTTGGGGCTTTCTCCCCTCTTAAAATTCTTGATGAGAGATTTCCTCTCTACATCTTCTTCCTCCAGTTTGTTTAAGTCCGATTGAGGGATTGTCGGCTTATCCTGGGGTAAGACATCTTTTTGCACTCGCCGCATAGTGGCCATTGTAAAACAGTTAAGTGAAGCTTGTCCGTGAAAAGGGGCTTCCCATTCCATTTGGTCCACTTTATCAAATCTATATTTCTTTTTATTATCAGGCCTAATTTTGCCCCGTGGCGTGTCCAGGTCCTGATCCATGTTCCCACTTGTGGGTGTTCCCTCATGTGCTATGCTACACCTTTCTACAAAATTCTCAATGTCCCATCTTGCTTTGGGCCAATAATAATTGTGAGCCACCTTTTGAATGATGGTACCTATCTTCTCATGGTCCCCATCTGGTTTCACATGTAGGCTCCTTATTAATTCTGTCCTGTATCTTTTTGGAAGAACCAGCTGTCCGTGACCATTGGATCTAGTTCCGGCCTTCCTATACATCAACTTGTTTTTCATGTAAAAATCTCCCTTGCCTGGAGTTGTATGACAAGTTGACAATTTTCTGAAACAAGGCTTGAGTGTTTTATCCCCAGCCTGTGCCTTCCTCATCTCTTCTGGAGTGGTATCTAACATAATATCCTCCTCCTGTCTTGAGGTCGACCTGACCTGAAGGGTTGCCATATACACAGGTTTCCTTCTGCAACGGTCAGTGTCATGATTGTCCATCTGACAATTTTTACCACCTTTTTCCTTGGTTGAAAGATTTTCTTTCATCATATTTCCTTTCATCGAATTGTGGGAATTTATTTTTATTGTCATACCGTGGCCTATCAAATTGGTGCTTACCTTTATTTTGATCCCTAGGATCAAATTTATTAAAGTTCTGTGGTGCCCTGAAGTTATCCACCTGTTTCTTTTTATTACCTGTTACCTCTGCTTGAGCTGCTTGATACCTTTCAGCAACATTTAGCAACTCACCCAGCCTCTCTGCACCTTGTTCCATGAGAAACTTTCTCAGGTCTGGAGCCATGGACTCTCTTAGTTGCTCTATAAGGACCATTTCCTTAAGATCTTGGGTTTTCCCCAGAGAAGTCCATTTCTCCAAGTATGTCTCGATTCGTGCAGAGAACTGGTGATAGGTTTCACCTGACAGTAGTTTAGCATTCCTGTAAAACTCTGCATTCTTTTCATACCTTAACAAAAGAGCCTGCTTTAGCATGTCATAATTTTCCTGATCACCTCTGCTCATTTTTGCAAAAACTTCATAAGCTGCCCCACGAAGTCCCTGAGATAACTTTAAGCTCCACCTTTCTCTCTCTAACCCATACGTGGTAGCTAATAGTTCGTACCTATTTATATAGCTCTCAATATCATCGTCTTTCTCAACAAAATGATCTAAATGAAAGTTCATAGCTGAGGTCGAGGCTCCCTGAGTAACCGTAGCATCAGAGGCAAAGGGACTGGCACCATTTTCAGGAGCATGGCCTTGAAACTCAAACTCCCTTAGTCGTAACTCATGTTCCCTTTGTAATCTCTTCTCCTCCTTTTCTGCTTCCCTCTCTGCAGCTAATCTCTTCTCTTCTCTTTCTCTTTCTGCAGCTAATTTCTTCTCTTCTCTTTCTGCAGCTAATCTTTTGTCTTCTCTTTCTGCTTCCAATTTCTTAGCCTCTTTGTCAGCCTCAATCTGCAACCTCTTAGTCTCAGCCTCAGCTTGCAACCTCTTAGTCTCAGCCTCTAACCTTCTTTCGGCTTCTTTTTCTAATCTTCTTTCTTCGCGTTCAATAAATTTGTCACATTCCGTTGTGACATAGGCAACCATAACTTGCCCATCTAATCCTAACTCTTTTGCAGTCTGAACCGCAGCAGATCGAAATTTGGCCAGGTCCGCCATTGTCTATCAGGTAAATTTTTATAATGTCTACCCAACAATTCAATTTCTAACTATATATCTAATGGACAACACAGGCACCGTGAGCTCAACCTTATTTAATTCCACCCAAGGATACCTTTTAATTCTTATATTCCCTGAAGTGAATTACCCCCAATATTTTTAATAGTTAAAGATTCAAAATCCCGGACGAGCCCCCAATATATGTGGTGAAGTGGGATGTTATAAATATTTATAGGGAACTTAGTGTACTGACTGAGATCAGCTGTGAAGGTATCTATATCTATTAAGAGTAGTGTATTATAGATAACCTTACTTGCTACCACATATCTATATATCTCAGTCAGAATTATTCTGGAATAGTGTGATGCTACGTTATGTGTCTAGGGTATGTGTATGATGAAGTGTAAGTCACAACAACAGACAGATAAACAATTTAATTTAATCCACTACTCTTGACAACACTGTGACACTCACATACATATAACACTCTACAAAGATATCTTAAAAGAGTCACTGATAAACTTTCAAATAACAATATGTATTCATTACTGGCATGAATGAATATGTGTCCTGATTCAACTACAAGGGAACCAGGAATCACAATCAATTTAAATTACAAGTTATGTACAGAATGTATTTAATATGAATATTGTAGTGACATATATTATTACAAATGTTCTATGTGTGTCAGTTGTGTAGTAGTAAAATGAGGTAATACTGGTTTTGTTTTGTTCAAGCTCTGTTGGTATTTGTCATCATGACTTCAATAGTTTGTCTTTAGGGACTAGTATTGGAGATGTTCACAGTTCCTGATTTTAAGACAAGTAAATTCCCCTCTTAATGTTAATTTTACAAAGTCAGTTCAAGATGAGGGGACATAATGTTGAGCTCAGCTGGCCAAGTTAGCTTATCTGGCGTGATGGCGGCAGGAAAGGACTCCTCTGCTCGAATTCTCCTCTGGGCTCTGGAGACACCTCACTGATAGCTAAAAGGACCAAGGAGTATGCTGTCCGACACTGGATTCAGCAAAGCTCTGACCAGGTGCTGCTCAGTACCATCAAGACCACTGTCCCTGAAATCAAGAAGGATGTACCTTCTACTTCATAACTAACTTAAACTCTCTTGTTACATTGATCACAACACAGCACAAACATTGAGTTCAGAGCATTAGGCCAACTGTCAGCTTCATTTGAAATACTTTATTCCAGTATTACCCTTCTTAATGGTTACTACGCCTCTGCACTTCCAGCATTATTTCTTTCTAGTCAATCATCCAGGTGTCAGTGTACTGTTTGGCCATTCCATGCCGTTTTACTTCTCTCCGACACCCTCTGTTCAGGCTGGAGCATTACAGGCTTTACCTCACGTTGGCCACTGAACTACACATATATATACAGGCATAAATCAACAATTCACATTCAATTTTCATTAAAAGATATTGAATGGTTCAAGCTTACCACAATTCATACGAATAAACACAGATACGTTGATTAGCAATGAATTCTGGCACAAACTGGCACAAATGCCCATCTGCTTATCTTCCAGGCTTTTATTTAGCAAAATATATGCTGGCTTCAACGCACTGATGCTTTATCAAGCTATTTTAAACAAGTGGTTTCGAACTAACGCTCCCAAGTGTGTATATCAGCGAGTCTGACCAATGATCCCCGTTTCGACAAGTGTTTGAAAAAATGTTACCTTTCCCCGTTTCCCCTAACAACCAAGATAGTATTTATAGCCCGACCAATCGTGGTTAGGCTTTCATTTGTTGCGCTCCAATCAATTTGGAGTTTACATGGTAGGCTATTTCTGTAACGTAAATTTTTTTCAAACACGTTAAAAAAAAAAATCTTATGAGCAGAAATGATTTTATGCTGTCAGGCACCCCCAATATTTTATTTTGGGTATAATTTATTAATTCCTGGACTATTTGCGTAACGTTTTACATATTATTTGTCAGCAAGCCCTAAGGAACCCAAAAATACAAATTTAAAGGAGCTACGTGGCTGCATTCAAAATATGCAATTTCTTCTACCTCCTGTTTCGAAGATGTGCTGTCTGGGTACTGTTATGTTCTCAACCGTAAACCCATCTAATGTTATCTTTTCTAATAAGAGTTTTTTATGATTTATAAACCTAACTCTGGGAAAGGGTAGTGTATTTTATCACTGTCCGTCTGAAAAAAAAAATTAGTGCATGTAGACTTACACGCGTGTTGCATGCGTTCCTGATTTTCAGCCCTCCCCTCTCTCTTTATCCTTTTGTCCATCTGTTCGTTCGTTTTGGTAACGCAGTATAATTAATGTTAGGATTAATTTAGGTCATTACGCAGTACGTCTCAATGTTTTTCTTAGAAATGCAGCACACGTTTCATTGAAGAAGGCGGGTAATAATACAGTAAGCTTTTATATCAACGTGAAAGCGTTACAATTTGCAGACGAAGCAGAAAACAAGGGGGATTTCGAGTACATTCTTTGTGACAGCACTGTTATTTTACCATTGCTCTTCTCTTTATTAATTTTATTTGTTAGGCTTCATATTTACCTAATAATTTATATATGTGGATTAGAATATTTCATGACATATATATATATATATATATATATATATATATATATATATATATATATATATATATATATATATATATATATGTATATATATATATATATATATACACAACCTTGTATATATATATTCAAGTAATGAATGAGACATAGACAATAGATCTTCTTATCTATCTAGAGAAAACAAAACTAAGCCTAATGGCATCACAAATGAAACCAACAACTTTTTATATACAAGATAAAAAAAAATTGAACAAACAGTACACACATTCACGACACTGGACAGGATAAATCTTTCACGTGAGAGACAAGTACACGGATTGTCACTGGGGTTGGCTGGCCAAGGTGGCAGCGAAGGTTGAGTCCAGTTGTGTAATCCGTTGTGGAAATGTCTAGTATACTGGCTCTACAAAATAACTGTTTCTCTCGATGGTTTCCCTGACAAAAAATTAAAATTTCAGCAGGTCTGCCTTTCTCCGGTCGATCACTGACTGGTTTCTGAAGTTGTCTGGCGAGGTGGCCAGAGAAAATTATTTATATCGTCTATATCTACCAACGTTAGCTGCCAAACACATAGGATTTTAGAACCAGAAGAAATCTGGGCCTTAAAGGGTATAGTCACTATGCGACCGAGTACCCGTCTATGCTACTCTGAGGAGCCCTTTAGCAAGCTCCCTATAACGAATATGGCAGCACAGCTGTAGTAAACAGACTCCGTATGACTGAGTGACTGCATATGGTACTAGGTGACTTTAGTTGGCGCTCGATCCTGACTTAAAGCGATGTTTTTGCTCTTTGACTTGCAAGCAATGGAACTGTTTGTTGTGCCAGGAGGAACGAGACATGACCCACATACGTACTTAACAAACGTAAAACATTTATTACATGATAATAAATGACAGTCTTATTTCAGATAAGCAGGTTAATCCTTTCCCTGTCCCCTTCACAAATTACAATAACACTTTTCATCCCTTTTACAAATTACAGCCCACCTTCCTCTCTCTCGTTTGCTGGCTGTACAGTTCAGTGACTTTACACAGCGTTTTTACAAGCTACAACACGATTATGCCTTGCGTGTCGGCCAGGCGTGAACTGGCCTTCAGAGTTATGCTCTCATTGTCCGAACAAAGTAAGCAAACAAATTATCGCTGCAGGCTGCGACAGATGTAAAATAAAACACTCCCGGACCCTCGTTGTAATGGGAAGCTCACATTCACAAAATATAATCCGCATGGAATAAAATTCATGTTTCGCCCTAAACGATAACTAGAAAACTATGATAAATGAAAAGATAAAATTTACACGTGCTCTTAGGGCTTTCCCTTTTTTCCGGAGGCCCACCACACAAAAACCTCCACACATTTAAACAAAAGATCTGCGAGGCCGAAAGCTTTAATTTATAGAGGAATTTATCTCAAGTAAAACTTTATGTTGGTTTCCTTTCCGAGAGATTATCCACACCCCAACATTACGTTGCTTAGCAAACACACTTATTAAAATTATGAACACAAATACGCTGGATTTATTTCACATAGTTATCATCTGTTTACATGATAACCCAATTATAAACAATAACCAACCAAGTGTCTCTTACCCAAAACAGAAAAAGTATACTTTGGTTCCTAACAGAAAAGGTATCCATTGATTTTTTTCGTGACTAGATTACGTTGATATCGAGTATTCGCTTTACATAACAAGTCGTGTTCGTTGCTGCTAGTAAGTAGAAAGGTTTTTAGGGCTCTCTTATATAGGGAATGTCTAGTATACTGGCTCTCCGAAATAACTGTTTCTCTCGATGGTTTCCCTGACGAAAAATTAAAATTTCAGCAGGTCTGCCTCTCTCCGGTTAATCACTGACTGGTTTCTGAAGTCGTCTGGCGAGTGTGGTGAGCTTCTAAATACAATATCTAAATTAGAATATAACAGTATGTGCATAAAGTCAAAGATAAGATAGTACTAAAAATTTTCGGCGAGAATCGTGGGTTGTCGCCTACGCCTTCAGCTTATTATTTGCTAACGCATAAGCCGAACAAAACGGTACCCTATTTTTCAAATTCGTCCTTGACATAAACGCCCCACTTTTCCTAGTTCTAAGAAATATTTGCCTAACTGCATTTGGGGAAAGGAGGGCAAGGCTGGATAACACACGGAAATCACGTCTCAAATTGGTTCTAACACTACAACCGACTTGCACGCTTTGCCCTAGGCGGGTTTCCCCAATACGATGAAAAAGTTAGAAATGTAGACACTACGGTCATGGAAACATGTTTAGCTCTTATTGCGAATGACATAAGCTCTCGTATTTAGCTTGGAAACTAACATAGAAAAAAAGATAGAATTTTGAACCGAGCCACATAGCCCCATAAAAATCGTATATTCGTATACCTGAAGACTTGCTGACCAAGAATATGTTGTTAGTTATCTAAATAGTCCATTAAATAATCAAATATTGATAAAACAATACATAGAGATCAGAGATACTGTCAGGTCAAGTCATATCTGCTTAGATTGGATCACATATTTTTTCGGAAAAAATTAGGTGAAAGCTAGGCTAAGATGGTACGATGCAGGGGATTGGGTGGAATTTGAAGTGAGACGAAATATTATTGGCCGACCTCGTACTAAACATATATCACCCGAGTAACGTAGTAGAAAATTGAATTGTATTTTTGAATGACTTTGTTTACAAGTGAAATAAGGGTAATCATTGGCCAGAGTAGTTGATATGGGGGGAAAAAGCATTAGTTGGGGACGCCATTTCTAACAAAATTTTGACACATAGCGATGAGATCAGGCTTGTGCAGTGAAAACCATATTTCTCAAAAGCCTGGACAGAACGGCAGATCGAAAGTGTGCCAGTCATCGTTCACTGTGTATTTCATTGAATAAATGTGGTAAGATTGACTTTATTAACATGTATTTAAAATAAAAATTGAATGTGAGATAATAATGTACGACAATAAGTAAGTAGGCCTGTAGCAAACTTAGGCAGAGCCTAGAGATTAATCCACCATGTGATAGACTGTCAGAGAGGTGTAAAACTACAAGAAAATATGTATGATTGTCATCAAGGAGCATAACACCTATCCTATTATATGGAAAGATGACAGCTGGAATTGCAGTGGCGTTGTAACTATTAGGGGAGAGGAATACTGGTGTACATTGTCACATCAAAAGATAATGGTGGCATAGGTTGGTATAAAGCTATGACCCTTTTCGTTTGTTTGTAATGTACCTGTACTTAAATGTGGAATAGTATAGTATACGAGGTATAAAGAAGGATGCATAACCTTCACATTTCAGGGTCCTGGGTACTGACGTTAATGTAGTACCAAACGCTTGAGAACTGCTCGATTCAGGACTCTATCTGTATACTTCGAGCCCATGCTAGTGGCCATTGCCTATCAAAAAGGTAGAAAAGATTGTCAAGCGAGCAGAGGAAACGTTCTACCTATATTCTCCTGCCAAGATAAGTTCTTGTTCGGCACCTGACAGCTCAAATAAAAGAACTTAACAGACTAGAAAGTGACATTAAAGAAAACTGTGCCTAGTATTAATATTTCCACAAGTGACAAACGAAAACAGACTTAACTTAAAGGGAGTGATTATAACCAACAACTTATGGTGTAATACCAGTATTACCTCAAAGTAGAAGAATATAACCACACACTTATATTAGAATAATAGTGTATGTATGGACAGAAGATCCACTGTGTTATTGGAATGTTGTAAATGATTCTTTTGATTTCACTTTTGATTGTCAGTCCTGGTTCAAAATAAATTAGAATCAGGATAATAAATTGTACAAAATTTATTTACACAAATTTCAACCACTGTCTTAAATAAGATAGCCTTTTAAAGTGTCGTTGGTATGTTATTGTTGTAGTACTGTTGGTGGTTGTGGATAATAAACTATTTGTTTGTATGTTTGTTGGTTATTGCACATTACACTCCACATTCATAACCCTAGACACTACACGAAGTCATTTTATATAATAATATAGATTAATTTTGAATGAGATCAAAAGGGTGGTAGCGGAAAGGTACTCTGGAAAGTGTAAAATACTATTTGTTAAATTCAGGGACCTTCATAGCTGATCTCATTTAATACAATAATAATACATAACAACAATTCATAACATCAAAACCCACCACATATATTGGGGTCTCGCTCCTGGGGATTGAATTTCTCATAATACCAACTATATTGGGTAGTTCACTTCTGGGATTTTAAATTCTTAAAATATTATCAATTATATTAGGAATCTCAGAAAGTATAAAACTAAAAGTATTCCTTTTGTGGAAATAAAATAGTAGTTGAGCTATCAGTGCCTGTGGTTGTTCTTGGTTATTATTAGAAATTGTTAGCCATAATTAGAAATTTGTATAGTTAGACATTTTAAAAGGTTGCATAGTAAAAAATGGCTGATCTGGCAAAGTTTCGATCTGCTGCTGTGCAGACTGCGAAAGAAATGAATATGGAGGGTCAAGCTTTGATCCAATATGTAACTTCAGAATGCGACAAGTATATTGAAAGGGAGGATAGGAAGATAGCAGAAGAAAGAAAATTACAGTTACAAATTGAGGCTGACAAAGAAATTAAGAGGTTGCAGATTGAGGCAGATAGGGAGGCAGAGATTAAAAGGCTCCAGTATGAAGAGAAGAAGTTGGAAGCAGAGGAAAATAGACTAGCTGCAGAAAGAGAAGAAAAGAGACTGGCTATAGAAAGAGAAGAAAAGAGACTGGCTATATAAAGAGAAGAAAAGAGACAAGCTGCTGAAAGGGAAGCAAAGGAAAAAAGACTAGCTGCAGAAAGAAAAGAAAAGAGACTGGCTGCAGAGAGGGAAGCAGAAAAGGAGGAGAAGAGATTACAGAGGGAGCATGAGCTACGACTAAGGGAGTTAGAATTTCAAGGCCATGCTCCTGAAAATGGTGCCAGCCCCTTTGCCTCAGATGCCACTGCTAGTCAGGGAGCCTCAACCTCAGCTATGGGTTTTCATGTAGATCATTTTGTTGAGAAAGACGATGACATCGAAGGGTACTTAAGTAGATTTGAACTTTTAGCTACTACATATGGGTTAGAGAGAGAGAGGTGGAGCCTCACGTTATCCCAAGGGTTTAGAGGAACGGCTTATGAAGTTTTTGCCAAGATGAGCAGAGATGACCAAGACAATTACGACATGCAAAAGCAGGCTCTTTTATTAATGTGATGGTGCCGGAAAGACGCCCCCTTCATGTTCAAGGCATTTTTATCGCCCACATATTTTAGAAGTGCGCGCAGCACGCTAGTATGTAAAAATTCTGACGAGATAAAGGAGAAGATTGATGACTAGGCCATAATAATGCTTAAAAATTAAGTTGTGGTGTAGAATTGTGTTTTTGCTCTAGAAATAGTTGTGTATATTTCAATTTTCGGGCCTTCTAAAGCAATATCGCGAGTGTTATGTATGCGGCCAAATCAATACGCCTAGCGCGCAGTAAATTGAGTGATTCGACCTGGGCTTATAAAAGAGATAGCGGCCGGCGGACGGGCCTATTTTGCAAGAACCGCCCAGAAAGAAGAAACGAAGTTAGGCTAGCCCTGTGTCGGTAGAAGAGGAACGAAGACATGACACATTAGCAACTGAGCACTAGCTGGGTGTTTTGTTATGTTCGCTGGTTTATTTGTTTAATGTTTGCTTAGTCACTGAATGGGTTGTAAAAATAAATACAGCCCCTGTTTCTAGAATCAAGAGTTTTATTGTTGTTCGGGTCGGTGCGAGTGTGAAAAGGGAGTGATCAAACACATCACAACATCAATATCATCATCACCATCTCGCCCCACCCTATCACAATTGGCGTCGTCGACAGGATCAGGCAGACAGTGACACTGAGCAGACAGCAAACGAACAAATATTGTAAACACCCAGCAGTGCAGTCTTGCATCAAGATGGCTTCGACTAATGCGCCTGTGAAGGTAGTGTACGTGAAGGAGCCAGAGATAAGGTTATTTAGTGGAGAGGGGAGTCCCACTTGGCAAGAGTTTGTGGAAGATGTAGAAGCCACATGGAAGGTGGCGCCTTTTTGGGCAGAAGACAAGTTAGACATGATCTGGAACAACGTTACACCATGGGTATCTAGAGAATTACGGATACATGGCGGAGCCAAGGCCAGCCCTGAGCAGTTACTCAAGATAATAGAAAGAGCCTACAGCGAGCAACCACCAGTCAGTGAGATGACCAGGAATTTCCAGGCCGGGAGTCAGGGGTCTAGGGAATGTTCTGTTTTCTTGGGAGGAAAAAAGCCAGAGACACTGGTGCAGATAGCGAGTGCAGAAGCCCACAGTGAAGAGGAGGCTCTCAAGGCAGAATTATCTCTCCTAAAGGCCCAGCTAGCACATATGTCACAGGCCAGTTCGCCAGCACAAGAGGAGGTGCAGAGAAAGAGAGCACCATGCCAACCGCGGGAACAGCCAACGCAAGACGAGGAGGTGTGTCCGCAGGAACCGCAACTAGCACTTCTTGTATGTGAGAGTCAGGCTGTTGTCAAGGAAAGCTGTGAGCTGACAGCACCAACAAACGCAGTTGCACCGACAAGGCGAAAAGGGATGTGCAAGTGGTATAGTGTCCACAGGGGATGGGGGTTTATCACGCCAGATGATGGAGGTATTGATGTATTCGTACATCAGACCAAGATCTTCAGGAAGGGATTCAGGAGTCTGGCGAGAAATGAGAGAGTCGAATTTGACAACAAACCATCTGTCCAGGGCATGGAAGCAGTCTATGTGTGCGGCATTGGCGGTCAAGAATGCAAAGGAAGTAAGAGGCGACCCATGGCACAGAGAAAGCCTACCAGGTTGAGGTGCTATAATTGTGAGGAGTTCTCAGGCCACATGGCAGCCAAATGCCCTCAAGGCCCTCTTCCAAAACGATGCTTTGGTTCAAATCCCCAGAACATCTGATATCCGCCTGTCCCTCAAGGAGCTCTTTCCCCAGACGTACTGCCACAACCAGGTTGCCTACAGTATGTAAACCAAGAGATGGCCGTGACAACTGTCACCCTAAGGGCACCGAGAAAATTGGTCGTCGGGTAGGGGAGGAAACCCGTCCTAAGCAGATAGGTGGGAGTGCACATCGGTTTCCAGACGAGGAGACTCATCAAAAGCAGACTGTGGGGAATGTAAGCCACCGTCCACACAAAATGAGTGGAAAGCACGTCAAGAGCGATCTCCCTACAAAGTCGACAGCTGCATGCACTGACAGGCAGATGTCAAGGGCAGGCAGCGACGCGGAACAGGTGAGTGAGTCTTCAAGACCACAGCGGCTGACATCCCGACAACGAACAACCGGGGACATGACGACCAAGAGAGTCCCCAGCCGGGTTGTACCGATTACAGAATCTGAGCACAAAGCATCGCCGCTCAGAAAGAGTCCTGAACAGCACCAACGATTTGAGAGATTTCGACTGAAGCGCCAGAGGTAGTGATGTTGTCCGGACGACAACAAAATTAGGAGGGAGATATGTAATGGGGCCGGAAAGACGCCCCCTTCATGTTCAAGGCATTTTTATCGCCCACATATTTTAGAAGTGCGCGCAGCACGCTAGTATGTAAAAATTCTGACGAGATAAAGGAGAAGATTGATGACTAGGCCATAATAATGCCTAAAAATTAAGTTGTGGTGTAGAATTGTGTTTTTGCTCTAGAAATAGTTGTGTATATTTCTGTTTTCGGGCCTTCTAAAGCATTATCGCGAGTGTTATGTATGCGGCCAAATCAATACGCCTAGCGCGCAGTAAATTGAGTGATTCGACCTGGGCTTATAAAAGAGATAGCGGCCGGCGGACGGGCCTATTTTACTAGAACCGCCCAGAGAGAAGAAACGAAGTTAGGCTAGCCCTGTGTCGGTAGAAGAGGAACGAAGACATGACACATTAGCAACTGAGCACTAGCTGGGTGTTTTGTTATGTTCGCTGGTTTATTTGTTTAATGTTTGCTTAGTCACTGAATGGGTTGTAAAAATAAATACAGCCCCTGCCTCTAGAATCAAGAGTTTTATTGTTGTTCGGGTCGGTGCGAGTGTGAAAAGAGAGTGATCAAACATATCACAATATAATCATCATCATCATCTCGCCCACCCTACCCCATTAAGATACGAAAAGAACGGAGAATTTTATAGAAAAAAATTTAGGAATGTCAAACTACTGTCGGGTGAGACCTACTTGGAGAAATGGACTGCTCTGGGGAAAACCCAAGATCTTAAGGAAATGATCCTTATTGAGCAGCTAAGAGAGTCCATGGCTCCAGACCTGAGAAAGTTTCTCATGGAACAAGGTGCAGAGAGGCTGGGTGAGTTACTAAATGTCGCTGAGAGGTATCAGGCAGCCCAGGCAGAGGTAGTTGGTAATAAAAAGAAACAGGTAGACAATTTTAAGGCACCTAAAAACTTTAATAAGTTTGACCACAGGGAACAAAATAAAGGTAAGCACCAGTTTGATAGGCCACGCAATGACTATAAAAATAAAACCCCACAATTCAATGAAAGGAAATATGATGAAAGAAAACCTTTTAACCATGGAAAGAGGTATTGTAAAAATTGTCGGATGGACAACCATAACACTGAAAATTGTAGAAGGAAAACTCCAAATTTCGCTGCAATGAAAATGGGGAGAAAGGGAGTAAAGGTCAACCCTACTGAACAACAGGAACCTTACCACCCCCCAGTGTGTGAAGATGTAACATGCAATGGTGTCACCATAAGGTGTTTGTATGATACTGGATTAGATTATGATTCAGTTGTGAGTTCTCACCTGGTGCAGGCAGATCAATACACCACAGAAACAGTGGAGATTCAAGCTGCAACCAAGGACGTAGCGACCATGACACTTCCCGTCGCCAGGATAAATGTGAAAACGCGATATGTGGAAGGAATCATAAAAGCAGCAGTGATAAATGAACCAATCTACCCTCTGATATTGGGGTGTAGATATGTCTTCTTGGGGAATCCCAAGAGACCTGTGATCATGGCAACAGTACAGACCAGATCATAGTCTAAAAAGGAAGAAGAGAATCTGATAAATACCCATCCAGATGAGATGAGGAAAGCACAGGCGGAGGATAAGACCCTCAAGCCTTGTTTTAAGAAATTGCCCAAATGTCATACACCTCCAGGCAAGGGAGATTTCTATATGAAGAACAAACTGATATATAGGAAGGCTGGAACTGGATCCAATGGTCACGGACAGCTGGTCATTCCCAATTCATATAGGACTAAAGTGTTGGGGCTAGGGCATGCGATTCCCTTCAGTGGTCATATGGGGATCAGCGCAACAGGACAGCGTATAGCTTGTCATTATTTCTGGCCAGGAATAACTGAAGACATAAAGAGATATGTAAAATCCTGTCCAGAGTGCCAACGGGTAGCTCCAAAGCATTGGACTGCTCCAGCAACTCTAGGGGAAATGCCCATAGTGGGAACACCTTTTGAAAGAGTTGCAGTGGACATTGTGGGACCTCTCACTCGGACCAAGAGGAGGAACCGTTACATTCTGACTCTGGTGGACACTTGTTCTATGTGGGGAGAGGCCGTAGCCCTGTCATTAATCGATTCGAAGTATGTGGCAGAGGCATTACTCACAATCTTCACCAGGTTAGGCTTTCCCAACCAAATCTTGACTGCAAATGGCTCTTAGTTCAAGGGGAAACTAACAGAAGAAGTATTCAGGATCTTTCAAGCCAAACACTTTCAAAGTAGCCCGTAATATCCCCAAGGAAATGGCCAAGTAGAAAGATTTAACGGGACACCCATGTCGATCCTGAGAAAGTTGGCACATGAAAAAACCAGAGGTACCCCATAGTTCAACCGGTATGGCCCCAGCAACCTTGTTATTTGGAACGCCAATAAAAGGTCCACTGGAAGCCTTGTTAAGGACATGGACCGATGAAAAGGCAGAAGAAAATATTACCTCATCATATCAATATGTGAACGAGCTGACCACTCGTCTTAAAACTGGCTGGAAACTTGCCAATGAAAATTTAAGACAAGCCAGGAAAAAGCATGCTGCCTATTACAATAAGAAAGCGAAGGATCGAGAATTAGCTGTGGGAGAGAAGGTGCTCCTTCTACTGCCCGGCAGCCATAATAAATTGCAAATTGGATGGCAAGGTCCATATACAGTTCTAGAGAAGGTGTCTAGAACAAATTATAAGATAGATAAGAAGGGGAAAGAGAAAATCTATCATGTGAATCTCCTGAAAAAATATCTGGACAGAGAAAACCAGGAAGAGACACACCTACTGACCTTGTCTGTTGCAATGGAGATGAAAAAGGAACCACTCACCTCTCATGAATATCCTTTACACCCTTGTGAGACCGCTGCACAGGTAAAAATCAGTACGCACTTAACGAAAAATCAGAGGGAGAGAGTTCAACAGGTTCTGGATAATCATACAGATGTGTTAACGGACCGACCGGGGCATACACATTTATTAGAATATGATATGAAACTCATAGACCCAACACCAATCTGTATGAGAGCCTATTCGATCCCGTTCGCTAAGGAAAAAGCTTTGAAGGAGGAAATAGATTATCTGTTGAGAGAAGGGATTATCTCGCACAGTGAATCTCCTTACAGTTCCAGTGTGGTTCTGTTGAGAAAACCCTCTGGAGAACACAGACTGTGTATAGATTACAGGAAACTGAATGCTGTCACAGAAGGTCAGGTGGATCCATTACCTGATACAAATCAGCTGTTTGCCAGGCTGAATAAAGCTAAATATTTCTCTAAAGTGGATCTGAGCAAAGGCTACTATCAGATTCCAGTAAAGCCGGAAGTTAGACCTTATTTAGCCTTTAGCACCTCGGAAGGACATTATGAATTTAACATGTTGCCATTCGGGCTGAAAAATGCACCGAGTGTGTTTTCGAGGATGATGAGAAAGTTACTGGATCCCCTGAATAATCCATGCATCACCAACTTCATGGATGATATTCTTATAGCCACAGAAACATTTGAGGAACACATTAACTCTCTGAATATGTTGTTTAATCGACTGAGAGAGACCAATTTGACAGCTAGACCGACGAAATGCTGTGTTGGATGTAAAGAGCTGGAATTTTTGGGACACACAGTACATCAGGGAAACATGACCCCTGACCCCAAGAACCTGGAGAAGTTGAAAAAAGCAACAAGACCACAGACAAAAAAAGATGTGCGATCTTTTGTCTCATTATGTGGTTTCTACCAAAAGTATATTAAAAACTTTAACTCCATATGTGCTCCATTGACTGATTTAACGCGCAAAGGAAATCCTGATAGAATTATTTAGACAGCGCAGTGTGAATTAGCCTACCAAGAGTTGAAGGAAAAGCTCACAAGCAGGCCCATTTTGAAATTACCTGACTTGAATCAAGAGTTCATTGTGAGAACGGATGCTAGTAATATAGGTTTGGGTGCAGCTCTATTACAAAAGGTCAAATTCACTTGATGGGGAATTAAACCCAGTTCTTATGCTAGCCGTAAGTTGAACACAGCAGAACAAAAATATTCAACAAGTGACAAAGAATGTTTGGCTGTCATATGAGCTATAAAGAAGTTCCAGATTTATCTTTATGGTAAATCATTTAACATCCAAACAGATCATAAACCACTCGTATGTCTGTCACAAGCTAGCATGAAAATGCTAGATTATTACGCTGGTCGTTGCTCTTACAGCCATACCAGTTTACCATAGAATACATTTCCGGCAAAACCAACGTTGGCGCTGATTTTTTAAGCAGACATCTGTACGACGAACATCTCAGAGTAGTCACCAGGCATAGATAGTAAATTTATCTATGTGTATTTAAAAGTAGGAACTGACATATGATAGTCTGTTCTAAGTGGGGCGATGTGTGGTGAGCTTCTAAATACAATATCTAAATTAGAATATAACAGTATGTGCATAAAGTCAAAGATAAGATAGTACTAAAAATTTTCGGCGAGAATCGTGGGTTGTCGCCTACGCCTTCAGCTTATTATTTGCTAACGCATAAGCCGAACAAAACGGTACCCTATTTTTCAAATTCGCCCTTGACATAAACGCCCCACTTTTCCTAGTTCTAAGAAATATTTGCCTAACTGCATTTGGGGGAAGGAGGGCAAGGCTGGATAACACACGCAAATCACGTCTCAAATTGGTTCTAACACTACAACCGACTTGCACGCTTTGCCCTAGGCGGGTTTCCCCAATACGATGAAAAAGTTAGAAATGTAGACACTACGGTCATGGAAACATGTTTAGCTCTTATTGCGAATGACATAAGCTCTCGTATTTAGCTTGGAAACTAACATAGAAAAAAAGATAGAATTTTGAACCGAGCCACATAGCCCCATAAAAATCGTATATTCGTATACCTGAAGACTTGCTGACCAAGAATATGATATTAGTTATCTAAATAGTCCATTAAATAATCAAATATTGATAAAACAATACATAGAGATCAGAGATACTGTCAGGTCAAGTCATATCTGCTTAGATTGGATCACATATTTGTTCGGAAAAAATTAGGTGAAAGCTAGGCTAAGATGGTACGATGCAGGGGATTGGGTGAAATTTGAAGTGAGACGAAATATTATTGGCCGACCTCGTACTAAACATATATCACCCGAGTAACGTAGTAGAAAATTGAATTGTATTTTTGAATGACTTTGTTTACAAGTGAAATAAGGGTAATCATTGGCCAGAGTAGTTGATATGGGGGGAAAAGCATTAGTTGGGGACGCCATTTCTAACAAACTTTTGACACATAGCGATGAGATCAGGCTTGTGCAGTGAAAACCATATTTCTCAAAAGCCTGGACAGAACGGCAGATCGAAAGTGTGCCAGTCATCGTTCACTGTGTATTTCATTGAATAAATGTGGTAAGATTGACTTTATTAACATGTATTTAAAATAAAAATTGAATGTGAGATAATAATGTACGACAATAAGTAAGTAGGCCTGTAGCAAACTTAGGCAGAGCCTAGAGATTAATCCACCATGTGTTAGACTGTCAGAGAGGTGTAAAACTACAAGAAAATATGTATGATTGTCATCAAGGAGCATAACACCTATCCTATTATATGGAAAGATGACAGCTGGAATTGCAGTGGCGTTGTAACTATTAGGGGAGAGGAATACTGGTGTACATTGTCACATCAAAAGATAATGGTGGCATAGGTTGGTATAAAGCTATGACCCATTTCGTGTGTTTGTAATGTACCTGTACTTAAATGTGGAATAGTATAGTACACTAGGTATAAAGAAGGATGCATAACCTTCACATTTCAGAGTCCTGATTACTGACGTTAATGTAGTACCAAACGCTTGAGAACTGCTCGATTCAGGACTCTATCTTGTATACTTCGAGCCCATGCTAGTGGCCATTGCCTGTTAAAAAGGTAGAAAAGATTGTCAAGCGAGCAGAGGAAACGTTTTACCTGTATTCTCCTGCCAAGATAAGTTCTTGTTCGGTAGCTGACAGCTCAACTAAAAGAACTTAACAGACTAGAAAGTGACATTAAAGAAAACTGTGCCTAGTATTAATATTTCCACAAGTGACAAACGAAAACAGACTTAACTTAAAGGGAGTGATTATAACCAACAACTTATGGTGTAATACCAGTATTACCTCAAAGTAGAAGAATATAACCACACACTTATATTAGAATAATAGTGTATGTATGGACAGAAGATCCACTGTGTTATTGGAATGTTGTAAATGATTCTTTTGATTTCACTTTTGATTGTCAGTCCTGGTTCAAAATAAATTAGAATCAGGATAATAAATTGTACAAAATTTATTTACACAAATTTCAACCACTGTCTTAAATAAGATAGCCTTTTAAAGTGACGTTGGTATGTTATTGTTGTAGTACTGTTGGTGGTTGTGGATAATAAACTATTTGTTTGTATGTTTGTTGGTTATTGCACATTTCACTCCACATTCATAACCCTTGACAATACACAAAGTCATTTTATATAATAATATAGATTAATTTTGAATGAGATCAAAAAGGTGGTAGCGGAAAGGTACTCTGGAAAGTATAAAATACTATTTGTTAAATTCAGGGACCTTCATAGCTGATCTCATTTAATACAATAATAATACATAACAACAATTCATAACATCAAAACCCACCACAGCGAGGTGGCCAGAGAAAATTATTTATATCGTCTATATCTACCAAAGTTAGCTGCCAAACACATAGGATTTTAGAACCAGAAGAAATCTGGGCCTTAAAGGGTATAGTCACTATGCGACTGAGTACCCGTCTATGCTACTCTGAGGAGCCCTTTAGCAAGCTCACTATAACGAATATGACAGCACAGCTGTAGTAAACAGACTCCTTATGACTGAGTGACTGCATATGGTACTATGTGACTTTAGTTGGCGCTCGATCCTGACTTAAAGCGATGATTTTGCTCTTTGACTTGCAAGCAATGGAACTGTTTGTTGTGCCAGGAGGAACGAGACATGACCCACATACGTACTTAACACCCGTAAAACATTTATTACATGATAATAAATGACTGTCTTATTACAGATAAGCAGGTTAATCCTTTCCCTGTCCCCTTCACAAATTACAATAACTTTTCATCCCTTTTACAAATTACAGCTCACCTCCCTCTCTCTCGTTTGCTGGCTGTACAGTTCAGTGACTTTACACAGCGTTTTTACAAGCTACAACACGATTTTATGAAAAGAGAACTAATGAGGGAGATCAAGGTTCGGCAGCTAAAATACTTTGGCCACATAAAAAGGCATAACACCTTGCAGAAGACCATAACAGAAGAGAGAGCTGAAAGACAAACGTGCAAGGGGAAGACAGCGCTATAAGTGGGAAGATAACATCAAGAGATGGACAGGAAAGAGTCTATCAGAGTGCACCACCAAGACAAGAGACAGAAGACGTTGGAGATCCATTACATCCAACCTTCGTTGTGGAGATGGCAACTGATGATGATGATATAGGGAAAATGGCCCCATTAAAAGCCTCTGATCTCTGTCATCAAGAAGTGTCTGTGGGACTGTCCTTTACAAAGGCAATGGGGAAACGAAAATTTTCCTCGATGCAACCGGATAAAAGAATTAAGGTCTCTCTGTTGACGGGGAGTTTTGAGAAGCTGTCGGGCCGCAAATGGTCCGAAAACCGAACAGGCGATGAACCGTCACTGCTCCCCTTCTCCCGTCTAAGTCAAAAGACATTTGAAGAGAAGTGCCAACCAACAACACAGTTTAGCCGGCTCGTATAGACGAGCAAAAGATGCATGAGTGACGGGACCTCAGGGGCTGTCTAAATGAAGATTAACACGGATGGGATCTGAAATTTTACAGTAGACTCAACGAATAGGTAAAAGGAAGGGAACACAAATCAAAGATAAGAAAGGGGCGGTTCTAACGCTGAGAAAATCGACAGAAATTCGGAGTCAACATATAACAGGGGTTACATTTAAAAAAAAAATTGGACTTCTCTCCTTGCTGTTGGTTTAAAATTACAAGTAAAACTAAACTAAAATTGTCATTGGATTTCTCCCAGTTAAACCTCACACGGTGACACTTGTGTGTGGGCAAAAATTTAACTTAAAAACCTAGCACGTTTCAGAGATTTCCCCCACTACATGCCTTATCTTCGGCATGAGATCACAGAAAGCCAGAATAAGGGGTAGTTAAAGGTTCTGTTAGAGGACATGCTTAGAATTTAAATAAAGTGAAAACTTCAGAGTTAATACTTAGCGCTCCAAGTACGAGGAATCTTCCTCAAACAGTTAGAAACCTAACTCACAGATGAACGACTGTATCTTAATCATTTGCAGTAGTTACTTCGACGATTGTGTGCAACAAAGTCTAGATGTAATCACCCACATTTATTAAGTTTTTGGTACCAGTTACCCGAAGAAGCAACCTAGACAGTTACTTCGTTCTGCTACCAAACCACTCGACTTTGGAAGAGAAGGAACAGTCGAAACTCCACTTGGAACCAGCAGCGACTGAACCAGACGTCAACGACAACCATTGTCACTACATAGCAAGCTAAGTACCCTGTGCTGTAACCGTCTACAGACTAAATTTTTTTTAAAATGACGATCTAAATTAACTTTTTTGAGAAATCAATTTAATTCATTTTAAATCTGTTGATCCAATATTTCTTAAATAAATCTCCTGTTACTTGTGTAAATATAAATTTAAAGTTGGTGTCTATCAATTGGTTAAGTATATTTGATATCAGCACCCGTAAGACTCATTTTATTTCTTGAAAATACATATATATACAGAGTTTTTTCCCTTTAACCAGCAGCACTTGGGCTTTCAGCCCTTCGGCCCAATGACATGTCATTGCGAGGCTGGGGAACCTGAGGACATTCCTTCCAACCCGGTCAGGAGCTTCGCTCCTTCCTATCCACAGAGGGTTTATCACAGGAGACGTTCTGGTTATTCAGTCAAAATCCCGGTCGATGACACTCCTACAAATGGACGCGTCCGGGCTTGAACCTTGAAAACCTGGTCGCTAGCGCAACGTTGTAACCATTACACCAGCGCGGCTCCCATGTACAGAGTTAACCATAGAATTAATATTTTTATAAATCATCTTCAGCAGGGGGCTCATAAAATATGAATCAAGACATTCATTTCTCACAGAAAGGGTAGGAGAATTGTTAAAGAAGATTATAATGCATTTTACATGTTAACCACACTTAGTTTTGTTAGCAGTTTAATATTCGCGGTAACAATTCTATCTGGGGCCAACATGATGTAATTTATGCACTTATGTGAATTGTAAATGAACGCGATATAGAGATTCCGTCACTAGGTGATGATGACGTATTAGGTGCTGCGCTAATTTATGCAGACCGTTAGTCGAGGCCTTTTGTTAGAATCATCCGTCCTAGGCAGACGTGTTTTATGAGCTCCCGTTATTCGGTTGAGAATTCAAGTATTTTTGTCAAGTGGCATGTATGATGGAGGCCACCACTTTGTTTATGATGACTCCGGACTTATGAAGAAGTTCCGTGGATATTGTAGAAGTAAGTCTACTATCAATTTTTAAGCATCGTCACTTTTCGTCCATATTACTTGGATGATAACCTGTTCAAAAGCATCTTTAGTACAGCGGCGAGATGTGTACAGATGAATTGACTGACTGAGATGTTCTATGCCTTATCTGATGTTTTACCTATGCACGTATTACCATGAAGAATTATCGTATTGTCCCTATTAAACATGCCATGTTCCGTGGACCCAGCCACTAAGATCGTTATCAACTTTATTGAATTCATGCACTGCCTTGACACCCACTTCATTCAATGTCGTGTCAGCACAGTTTATAACAATCTCTCTTACGCACACAAACCCAACGTAACAGAGAGCAAATAGTGTTCCAGTGATGGGGAATCGAATTGTCAAGAATATTATCATTTGAAAAGCTGAAGGAACATTTGACTGTAAAATTGTTTGAAGAAAATTTTACGAACTTTACCGTTGCCAAAAATTTGCATAAGTCCAACTTTACTGCGCATGGGTACTAAGAGTCATGCCAATATACTCGTACAATTTTTTCACAAGATGTCAGCGCGCACGTTCTGCTTAAACCTTGAATCAAAATGTTGAATTTCAAGTCTGTCGTGGCCTCACCTTGATCAAGGGAACTGCTGTTATGATGCCTGAAGCCTGTTTCAAGCCACCAGTCTACCTCCTGTCGTAGCCTTATGGTGCATACTAGCATCATCGGGGATTTTTCTCGGGTGAATAAGATAAGTACTATTTGGCCGTGGATATAATTGGACCTCTGCTGAGAACTAAGAAGAGGAACTCCCATATCCTTACCTTAGTGGACACCTGTTCCATGTGGGGCGAAGCCATAGCCATGCCAGCATGCGACTCAGTGCATGTAGCTGACGCTTTACTGAATATCTTTACTAGATTGGGCTTCCCGCATGAAATTCTCACAGACAACGGATCACAATTTAGAGGCAAGTTGACAGAGGAGGTGCTTAGAATATTCAAGACTAGGCATATCCATACTTCGCCCTATCACCCCCAAAGTAACGGGCAAGTAGAGCGGTTTAACGGAACGCTCACCTCTATTCTTCGGAAGTTGGCACAGGAGAAGCCAGAAACTTGGGATCAGTATCTTCCTGCCGCATTATTTGCTTATAGGGAAGTACCGCATGCGTCAACTGGAGTTCCTCCGGCCACATTACTCTTCGGAAGACCTATTAAAGGTCCATTAGAAGCATTACTAAGAACATGGACAGATGCCAACGCAGACGACACTGTCACATCAGCCTTCCAGTACGTCACAGGCTTGAAACAACGCCTGAAGACTGGCTGGGAATTAGCCACAGCGAAAGTACGGGAGGCTAGGCGGAAACATGCCAAAAATTACAATCGCAATGCGAAGGACCGAGAACTAGCAGTAGGAGAGAAGGTGCTACTTCTTCTGCCAAGTAGCAGTAATAAATTGCAGATTTGCTGGAGGGGACCCTACAAAGTGGCGGAAAAGATTTCTCGCACCAACTATAAAATCGCCGTGAACGGAAAGCAGAAAATTTACCACTTAAATCTGCTTAAGAAGTTTTACGAGCGAGCCCCTGCCGAACCAGCGCACCTCATGACTATGGCCATTGCTATGCAAATGGAAGAAGAGCCATTATCATCCGTAGAGTACCCGGTGATACAGGAGGAATCACATTTAGATGTGAAAATAAGCTCCACCCTAACGAAAGCCCAGCAAGAAAAAGTAAGGAGATTGATGGAAAACCACGCCGACTGACAGACAAACCGGGCCGGACAAACCTGATGGAGTTTGACATGGAAGTCACGGATCCTACGTCTGTCCGAATGAGAACCTATCCGATTCCGTATGCCAAGGCGACGGCATTAAAGCAAGAAATTGATTACTTACTTAAGGAAGGCATAATTTCGAAGTCGGAGTCCCCTTACAGTGCGGGAGTGGTGCTGTTACGCAAACCCAGTGGAGAACACCGCCTGTGCATCGACTACCGACAGCTGAATGCGTTAACACAGTTCCAGCCAGAACCGTTACCGGACCAGAACCAGCTATTTACTAAGCTGAGCAGGTCTCGCTATTTTTCAAAGATCGACCTCAGTAAAGGGTACTATCAAATACCGGTAAAAGCTGAGGTGAGGAACCTGTTAGCCTTCAGTACTCCAGATGGACACTTCGAGTTTAATGTGATGCCATTTGGACTGAACAATGCTCCTAGTGTCTTCACAAGGATGATGCGAAAGTTATTGGATCCTTTGAATCATTCCGCCATCAGCAATTTTATGGATGATATCCTAGTAGCTACTGAATCGTTTGAAGAACATATATCAGCGCTATCCTTGCTGTTTAACAGACTCAGAGAAGCGGGACTAACCGCCCGCCCAACCAAATGTCAAATTGGGTGTGAACAGCTAGAGTTCCTAGGACATACTATATCCCATGGGACCATGTTCCCCGAGACTCAAAACGTTGAGAAGCTGAGAAATGCACCGAGACCGTCCACTAAAAGGGATGTCCGGTCATTTGTATCTCTCTGTGGATTCTACCAGAGATATATAAAGGATTTTAATAGCCTCTGTGCGCCGCTTACATCGCTAACCAAGAAAGGAAACCCAGATAAAGTGACATGGTCAGCAGAATGTGAACATGCATATGCACTCTTAAAAGAGAAACTCACCACAAAACCTATTTTACGGCTTCCGGATTTAACTAGAAAATTCATCTTGCGCACAGATGCCAGTAACATTGGAATCGGGGCTACATTACTACAGACAGATGACAGAAGCCCACCAAATCTATTTCCGGTCGCATATGCGAGTCGGAAGTTAAACCGAGCAGAACAAAACTATTCCACAATCGAAAAGGAATGTTTGTCCCTCGTCTGGGGAATACAAAAATTTCAAGCATACCTGTACGGAAGGAAGTTTACAATCCAGAGTGATCATCAACCTCTGACCTTCCTCGCCAATTCAAAGAATTTGAATGCTAGACTGATGAGGTGGTCGCTTGTTCTACAACCTTACACGTTCCAAGTGGACTATATCCAAGGAAAACATAACGTATGAGCGGATTTTTTAAGCCGTCATCCTATGAGGCAGGACGGAGAGCACAAACAAGTAGAGGAAAGGGTGGAAACCGAAGAGAAAAACGAAGATGAGGAAAATGATTAAGGAATCCCGAGCAAGAAGGCTTAGCTCTCCTGAGTACGATTGACATCACACTTGAGGAGGGGCTATTGTGATAAACGAGCGCAAAGGCCTTATTGCTCTATCTTTTCCTACATCTTTCGTATTGTATTTTCTCCGACATTTGCTCTTTCATGCAACATTTGCGATCCATATTTGCTATTTCATCGTTGTGATTACTCGCAACCGGTATCTAGAGAACCACATTTGCTCTTTCATCGGGGGAAATAAAATCCTTTGATTGAGTCCACATGCCCGACATTATCGTTTGAAGCCCACATTGCATCGTGACAAATCAGGTAAAAACACATATGGTCATCCGAATCAAACATGGGCATGCGGTAATTTCTGTGACACCACATTGGACGCCCAGATTGGCCAGGGGAAAACGTCTCACCGCGGTTCAGACAAGCGTTGGTTTACCACATTGGATGCCCAGCTTGGCCAGGTGACTTCCAGAAATATATAATACCGCATAATCTACTAGAGTGTAGAAGTCCAGTTTTTTACCTTGTGAGGAAGAGATTAAACCCAAAAACGCATAGCCTAATACACGTGTTTATTCAGAGTGGATGATAATTCAGTTCTGTGATTAATTGTGTTCTTAAAGGATTTTGCGAAGGGAAAAGAAGGTTAGTAGATCTTATACTTATTAATACATTTTCTTATTTTGTTTATTTTAACCTCACAGCTAAAATGTGCGAAAGATAAAGTTTCAAATAATTCTTGGCATAACTGATTAATAAAATCAGAAGATTTTCCTAGAAGATGATAGGATGATAGGAGGTAATTAATAGTTCATATTTCACCTTTATCATCATCACAGTCTCCCATGCGCACACACTCTCATGCACAAGATATTTAACATCATTAGAATTGAACTCAGAGAGAGAGAGAGAGATGAATAATGAGCAGTAGTTTAAATGCAAGTCAACCAGTGATGTTAAATGTGAAAAACTTACGAAGACTTTTGTGTGTCTTCAGTTCATCAGAAGTCTGAGTCTACACGCAACGTGTCTGACGTCTAACCAGAAATAAGTTATCAAAAACGGACATTTGGCTAGCAGAATTCGCCATAGGACATCTTTCATTCCTCAATTAAAAAGGAATATTGTCTCACCCACAAGTCATAAGGTGGACGCAGCATTTTTCGTCACCATATACTGCTTGCTCACAAGTTCAATACATCGTTATCACAAGTTTAATACAGTCATCATAAATTCAACTCACTCGAAAGATCATTATTATCTGAAGTCAAGCAAAAGAGCTCAAAAGAGGAATCGCATATTTATACCACGTGCAACACACTCTTAAGCGCATTTTATGAAGCAGACTCGAAAGTATATGAATCACGACTACATACGCAAGATTATGAGTCTACATATCACTAACATTTCGTGAAGATATCCAGTCTCGGGAGATTAGACAACAGACCTTTTGTTCATATGACAGCTATTAACTGTTGATCAACCCTACAGAGATATACTCAAACAGTGAAGGAATATACATAGATATCTCGTCAGCGTTCTCCGTACGACAACAGTATTCATCAGAACGTCCTCAGCTTAGAGATACCCCACTCGACATAACGTATAACAACTTGGGACATTTTATGCATACATGTGAATCCTCATATCTAGGAGAAGCATTTAGAGACACGTGGACTGTGTAGAGTACTCACCATTTTGGTAACACGTATCATATCACATCATCATTTCACTTTACACCAGTTCATTCTTAATTAACTATTACTTAATTAACTGTAATTTTATTATCTCATCTGTGTGTTTTGTGTGAATCGTCTTTCACCATCATCACGTTCTAACCATTACTAACCCTATATGTGTGGATATTTCATTAATAAACCCAACGATCGGTTGATCATTATCAAGAGTTTGTTAATGTATCACTCGTGCTGTCGGTGTTACATATTCACCTATAGGAACCTTTCTCTACTCAGATGAGGTTGGGGGCTTTTTCTTTACGGGATCTAAGGGCAGAAGCTAAGGTCGTGGGGAAACAGAACTCTTTCCATAATTAATTAGAAAACACTGTCTAGTGGAAAGCATTCGCATTCCTGGCTTCTTGTCCCTATCTCGAATAGGTCTTTATTCTTTCTTAACGAGCCAATTTCTAGAGACCTTATATCTATATCTCATAGACTATTCCTGGCAAAAACTACTGTAGTAGTTGCCCCAGTGACTCACCACACGGCAATATGTTATATGTATCTATATGTATGTTTGTATTTTATCTATGTGGGCGGATGGTGGGAACTATGAATCTGTAATATCTCTACGGTGATCGCAGATTCAAAGTCGTTCTGTTAGGGCCATTTTTGAAGATTTTCAGTGAGCAGAAGATCGGACTGAAGAGTACTCGTCGAATATTCTGTCTGTTACTGAATTTGTTCAATAATATATGTTTAGCTGTAACGTTTTGTTTATCTATATTGTAATTTCATTGTATTTAGTTTCATTCTTCTTATTTGCGTCTTTGTTTGTTAAACATTTGTAGATCTAACCTTACTATAGTTTAGTTTGTTATAACATCAGCTGTCTGTATTGGGTCCTGTACATGTCTATTTTTAGATTTCTTGTTGTAGATTGACCTAATTTACTGTTTTCGTAATTGTTTCACTAACAGATTCTATTTAGTTATTACAAGCGTTTTTTCTTGTGTGTGATTCGATCTTGTGACGTGATATTGTTTTGTATAATACTCCTCTGTTCACAAAGTTCCGGGACTCATTTTTTGGGGAATTGAATAAGTAGACTTACATACTAGTTGGTTCTCTCTTCTTCAAAGTAGTTCCCTTGTGAGTGTACACACTTATTCCAACGTTCCTGCCACTGAAGGAAGCACTTCTGGTAGTCACTTTGCGGAATAGCCCTCATTCGTCTCGTCGCGTTGGCTTGAATCTGCTCAATGTCATCGAATCTACGACCTTTCATTGTTTTCTTAAGTTGCGGGAACATGAAAAAGTCACACGGAGCAAGATCGGGTGAGTATGGAGGATGCGGGAGCAATGGAATATTGTGTTTCGTCAAAAATGCATTTGTGGTGACAGACCTGTGTGCAGGTGCATTGTCATGATGAACAAGCCAATTGCCTGTGCGCCACTTCTCAGGGCGATGTCTGCGCACAGCGTCGCGGAGGCGTTGCAGGACTGTTTTGTAGAATTCAGCATTGACATTCTGTCCTATAGGGACGTATTCATGATGCACCACACCATCAATGTCGAAAAACGCTATTAACAGGTCTTGACATTGGACGTGACCTGTCGTGCCTTCTTCGGCCGAGGAGATGATTCTGTTTGCCACTAGAAGGACATTTGCTTTGTTTCCGGGTCATATCCGTACACCCAGCTTTCATCGTCAGTTATTATCGAGGACATGAAATTTGTGTCGTTTTTTGCTATCTCAAGGAGGTCAGTGCAAATGGACAACCGATCGTCCTTCTGTCCTCAGTCAGATGGCGTGGCACGAGTTTCGCTGACACCCGTCTCATGTGCAAATCTTCAGTTACGATTTTATGGCACGTACCAATTGATATTCCAAAATAATCATCAACAACCTCTCTGATAGTCAGACGTCGGTCAGCGCGTATCATTTTTGCACACGTGCTACGAACTCGTCGGTGTGGGAGGTGGATGGTCTCCCTTAACGGGGACCATCTTCAAAGGATCGGAGTCCACTTTTGAAACTAGAATACCACTCAAATGTTTTAGATCTACTTAAACAGGACTCTCCGAAAGCTGTTTGCAACATTTCGAGAGTTTCGGAACCATTTTTTCCTAGACGAAAGCAGAAATCAATGCACACACGTTGTTGAATTTTGCCGTCCATTTTTGAAACGCGACGAGCACTACTAGGTCACATCCGCTTATACGCTACCACACAGCGCATGCGCGAAATTACAAACTTCAGGTTAATATCTCCTAGCTCCTTATAACGGTTTTTCGGATAAAAAATGAGTCCCGGAACTTAGTGAACAGGGTGGTACTTTTCTTTACTGATCCTATTGTCTTTTTCCTTCATGACACTTTATTAATATGCATTGCATAATGATTTATGCAAATTTTGTATGATAACAATAATTATTGATTGCAGTATATTATTAGGCCATTTGCTACTATTTGTTCGCCTGAGTAAGGCACATCAATAATAATAGTAGCAACAAACTTTGGTGCATACATTGGATTGTAAAGCGACTTGTAATTTTTATAGTTGACTAAGTGAGTCACAGTAATAATTAAATACGGCTACTCTAGAATCTTTTATGAGGATTGGAAAGGAATTTGGTTATAAAGGTGAGGCGTTGAAAGAATTTGCCATGGCTGAGTTGGCTAAGGCAAAACAAAAGGAGGCTGAACATAAGCGTGAATTAGCTGAACAGGAAGCTAAAGAAGAGCAAAAGGCTGGGAAAAGACGTATTGAAAAAGAGAAAAGAATTGTTGCAGAAAGGGAGAAAATGCAACTTGAAAAGGAAATGGAGGAGAAGAAAGCCTCTACATTGGCACATGAAGAGAGGTTAATGATTCTTCGTTTAGAGGAACTAAAATTAAGAAGTCAAACTGGAAATAATAGCAATAATGGCGATTCAAATACTGCTACTTCCACAGTTAACAATAGGGGTAATGATAAATTTAAATTACCAATATTTAACCAAACTTTTGATGACGTGTCATGCTACCTTGCACGCTATGAAGGTGTATGCATTGCACATAAACTAGACAAGTCATTATGGGTTACCAAACTGCTGCAATTTTTGGGTGGAGAACCTATGACTGCCATTACAACAATGGATGAGGCAGTTAGAAACGACTATGATGCTGCTAGAGCAGTACTATTACAACGTTTCCAACTTGATGAGGAAGGATATCGGGTTAGATTTAAGACAATGATTCCTGAGACAGGGAAAGACTTCTCTGAATTTGTCGCTGCCATACGACTTACTTTTAATAGATGGGTTCAACTATCAGGAATTGAGAAATCTTATGATAAACTTATGGATCTATTGCTAAGGGATAAGGTGTTATCCTCGGTAAGCAGGCCATTTTGGTCTTTCTTTCAGGAACGCAAGCCATCAGATCTATCGTCTATGGAAATATTAGCAAGACAATACTGCATCGCACATCTGGGTGCATGCATTAGTAATAGCCAAGTTAAAGATTCTCTCCCTGTTGCTTCAGCTACAACTTATAATAATAATATTAGAGCCAGATCTCGGAGCCTAGACAGGAATTTCATGCCTAGGAAATATAGTGACAACTATAATACTAGAAATGGTAACTTTAACAAGAATGATAACTATAATAGAGGTCGACAGCAATTTCGTAACCAGTCACCTGAGTGTAGAAATAATAACAATTTTCAACAAAGTCCTAATTGGAGAAAACAAAACAATTTTTTTCTCAAAATAATAATTGGAATAATAACAATCAACATTACCGAAATATAAATAACAGTCAAACCTTTAGAGATCAGGGTAATTCTGTTGATCGCCGGAGGCAGCGATCTTATTCACGTGGACCACCGAGGTCTGAACATAATGCAGGGGCGGCACTGACTAGCAGTACACCTATAGGTAATCAGGACTTGAATAACCAGGTTCACTCTTCTGCATGTTACTCATTTGACTATGATGTTGCAAATCGTTGCCAGGAATGTCTAACTTTATTTCAGAAAGACAGTACTACAGTTCTGAAGTGCGGAAATCCTCTTCCTGCGGTTAGTCTCTCGGCCCATGACGGCACTGGTACTCTTGTATTCAACAGAGGATTTGTGAATGGTACCCAAGTATCGGTACTCAGGGATTCAGGATCAACGACTGTTGGGATTAGACAGTCGCTTGTACACCCTTCTTGTTCTACTGGAAAATGTGTAAAATGTATCACCTTTGGGGGAACAATTGAATTTGACCCCACAGCTATTGTTGATATTCGTACACCATTCTTTTCAGGGAAAATTAAAGTATGTTTATTAAATAACCCAGTCGCAGATCTCACGGTTGGTCGCATCCATGGGAGCAAGGACTTCTCGCCAGAGGAAATTGAAAAGTGGGAGAAAAATAATTTGTTGACTGCCAATGCAGTTACTACACGTGCCCAGGCACACGCACTAGAAACTGATAACAGTTCAGAGCTGGATACGACAACTCAGGAGGACACTGAAGTACATTCAGTTATAGACAGAGTGTCTTTTGCCAAACTCCAAAGAGAAGATAACTCATTAAAAATGTTTTTGCTCTGGTCAAGAATGATGATGATGTTAACTTAAATAAAAGTCTTAAACATTGGTTCACTATCAAAAATGAAATATTGGTGAGAAACCTTGTTGATAACTCAAATATCAAACACCAAGTGATGGTGCCTGTTAAACTTCGCTCGTATATCTTACGACATGCACATGACTCACATTGTGCGAGTCATATGGGATACACTAGAACACGTTCCAGAGTGTTATCTTCTTTCTTTTAGCCAGGTGTGTCCAGGGACGTTTCATTATACGTACGTTCATGCATTACCTGTCAAGAAGTTAAATCTCGAGGAGCCTTTCATGTAGCTCCGATTCAAGCATGTGATATATCTATTAGACCTTTTGAAAAGATGGCCGTTGATATTATCGGTCCTCTATCTGTTACTTCTGCCAGAGGTCACAAGTATGTCCTCACGTGCATTGATCTGTGCACTCGTTAGCCTGAGGCCATTCCTCTAAAACATACGACTACCTCTGAGGTAGCCGATGCACATTTATTAATTTTCTCAAGATTAGGTTTTCCTCGTAAACTTCTGTCTGATCATGGTTCACAATTTGTCTCTGACACCATGACATCAGTCATGAAGACACTTAATATAGACAGATCCTTAAGTAATATATATTACCCAATAAGTAATGGTTCTGTGGAGCGTCTCAACGGGACACTCAAGCAATTGTTACATAAGGTAACTGACAAATATCCTCAGGATTTTGACAGTCTTGCCAGCCGTACTTTTCACTTATCGAGAGGTGCCGCACGAGCAGACCGGATTTTCCCCCTTTGAGCTTGTATTTGGAGCTACACTACGAGGTCATATGGGTTTAATCAAGGATCTCCTTACTGACTTGAGATGACTCAGGACACTCAGTCATCTTATGAGTACGTGATCAACCTTCGTCGCAAGATTGTCGACGCATGTCAGTTGGCTACAGCTTCGTCAGAGGCTGCCAAACATAGATTACGTCTCTTTCAAAATAAGAATAGCCGTTTACGTCAACTTTTTCCGGGTGATGAAGCTTTTGTATTGCTTATTCGGAAGGATAATAGATTACTCATTGCTTGGAATGGCCCATTTAAAGTAATTTCTCGTATTTCAGATGTTGATTATGTAATTAAAATTAAAGGTCAAAGAAACATTTTCCACATTAATGTGCTCAAAGAATTTCATACAATACCTGAGCATTTACAATCTCTTTTCCATGACAAGGACGACAATGTCGGTACTTTTTGTCATTATTCTAACTTATCTGTGATTCAGGAGGAGGAATCTTCCTTCCCTGACATTCACATGTCTCTACCCATACTTGTTTTGAATTCTACGGAATCTTGGCGAGATGTTGATATCTCATCTTCTTTAACATCTCAATGGATGGGTATGAAAAAAATCGAAAAAAGGTAATTTGTCTTACGAGGACAAAAGACAAAGAAAATAGCCAAATTTACGACCACAAGGCCTTCGTCAGGGAAAGGAAAGAAAGTGAAGGCTAGATAGGACACATAAGAACCCAATAAATATAAAAATTAAACCTAGGTACTTCCCTGAAGGAAACTCCCGCAAACGGACTGGCGTGCCCGGAAAAGAAAATGACTATCACCACCGGATGTATACAATACATACTACGAAACTAAAAAACGAAACTGAACAATAAACTACCAAAACGTAATATTAGTGGGGACTGGAAATAGAAGAGGACAGAATGAGTTGGAGATAAATAAATATGAAATAAAAAATCAAGACATATTATAAACAGTGTATTTTATATTCATACATATTATTAGAAGGTGGCAGAAAAATAGAAAAATAGGATAAGAGTGGAAAGAGTCAAAATGGAACAAGAGAGGAAAGGGGAGGGGGGGAAGGGTGACCTCAGAAAAAGGTGTGCAGAGTGTTAAGAACGGCTGGTCAGCCGGTTGATAACAATGTCGTCTCTACGGCGAAGAAGGGAGAGAGCTACGTACACCATTACCAGTAGCTTCACGTGTGAGTCGCGCAATGTCATTTACACGATCATATGTAAACGTTGCTGCATAACCTATATTGGCCAAACAGGCAAACGACTTGGGGACAGATTCAGCCAGCACTTGAATGACATCGCTCAGCAAAAATCGACACCAGTTGCCATACACTTTATTGGTCCTGACCATCATGATCCCATCGACATCCAGGTCACGGAGATCAGATCCTGCTCCTCTGACACTGCTAGCCGAGAACAGCTTGAGAACCGTCTTATCCACCACCTGGAGTGTCTAAAACCAGCCGGTCTTAACACTCTGCACACCTTTGTCTGAGGTCACCCTTCCCACACCCCCCCCCCTTTTCCCCTTTCCTCTCTTTTTCCATTTTGACTCTTTCCACTCTTATTCTATTTTTCTATTTTTCTGCCGTCTTCTAATAATATAAATGAATATAAAATACACTGTTTTTAATATGTCTTGATTTTTTTTATTTCATATTTATTTATCTTCAACTCATTGTGTCCTCTTCTATGTCCAGTCCCCACTAATATTACGTTTGGGTAGTTTATTGTTCAGTTTCGTTTTTTAGTTTCGTAGTATGTATTGTATACATCCGGTGGTGATAGTCATTTCCTTTTCCGGGCACGCCAGTCCGTTTGCGGGAGTTTCCTTCAGGGAAGTACCTAGGTTTAATTTTTATATTTATTTAGATTCTTCTAGCCTTCACTTTTTTTCCTTTCCCTGACGAAGACCTTTTGGTCGTAACGTTGGCTATTTTCTTTGTCTTTTGTCCTCGTAAGACGAATTACCTTTTTTCGATTTTTTTTTCCACACCCATCCATTGTACTCCACGTCTTACAGCAGTTCCCCTCAACTTCCTCGACTTTAACATCTCAACAACATTGCCAGGTATCCAATCTTTTAGAATCCTTTTCTGATGTTCTTACTGGCCTACCTGGTCGAACATCCGTCATCTCTCATGATATCATCCTTACTGATGATATTCCTATCCGTCTACGTCCATATCCTGTGCCACTCCATTATCCAAACAAAACAGAACTCGAACTAAATCAGATGTTGAGTTTAGGTATTATTGAAACTAGTAATTCTCCATATTCTTCTCCATTAGTTATTGTCCGGAAAAAGGATAACAATATTAGATTATGCGTAGAATATCGCAAACTAAATGCTGAAACAGTTTCAGATGCGGAACCTCATCCATTACTTGACGATCTACTTGTTCGTCTTTCCAATGCTAATCTATTCACTAAAATAGATCTGACTAAAGGTTATTGGCAGATTCCATTAACCGAAAATGTTAAACCTCTTATTGCGTTTTCGACACCACGTGGGTTATACCAGTGGAATGTCATGCCTTTTGGGCTCATGAACGCACCTGCCACATTCATTCGAATGATGCGCAAAATTTTGTCTCATAGGTCTGATATCATACCTTACATTGATGATATCTGTTTGTTTAGTTCATCTTTTGAAGAACACTTCGTAGGACTTCGTTCTTTACTGGATACTCTTAGGTTACATAATCTTACTGCAAGACCTACAAAAATCCAAATTGCATTTAAGAAACTTACTTTTCTTGGTCATACGGTTGGTTCTGGTCGTCTTCAGACGATACCTCAAAATGTCTCCAAGATCTTTAACTTATCTATCCCTACTACTAAGAAACAAGTTCGCAGTTTACTGGGACTAGTCCAATACTACAGTCGATTCATTCCTAATTTGTCTAATATTACGGCTGTATTGTCATCCCTATCACGAAAGGGAATGCCAGCAAAGGTAAGCTGGTCAAATAATTGCCAGATAGCATTTAACAAAATTTTAGATGTTTTTTCTACACCTCCTATTTTGATGCTACCTGATATTACCAAAGTATATATTCTCCGAACAGATGCTAGTAACTTTGGGTTGGGAGCATCACTGCTTCAAGAGCACAACGGAATTCTGCATCCAACCTTATACCTCTCATGCAAACTGTCAGAGACTGAGAAGAAGTACTCAGTCATTGAGACAGAGTTGCTCGGAGTGGTCTGGGCAATACAGAAATTGGAGCGTTATCTACTGGGAGCGCCATTCATCATCCAGACTGACTAAAAAGCGGTTGCTGCTTTGAAGCGAGCGAATCACAGAAACCCAAAACTCGCACGCTTCTCAATCTTGCTCCAGCCTTTCAATTTCAACATTCAGTTTATTCCTGGATCTGACAATGTAGTTGCAGATTCTCTATCGAGAAATCCATCTTCAATACATGAAAACTGACTATAACTTATGAAATGGTCAAGTCACAAGACTGAAGGTTGCTCAAGAAATGTTTAAATCATAAAACTGACTGTAACTCATGAAATGTTCAAGTCACAGGTCTGAAAGTTACTCAAGAAAGGTTCAAGACATAAGACTGATTATTACTCATGAAACGTTCAAGTCATTCATACATTTGTGAACAGACATAAAGATTATTGATGCATGCAAGTCAATTTCATTTCCAGCCAGAGATAGTGCATGTTACGCACATTAATGGTCATATACTATTTGTCAATGACTATGGAATTCCTTGAGATCTACCTGCACACGGAGATCGAATTTCCAATGTTCAGAAGTGTAACAAGGATATATACTTTCTTCATACTCAAATTACTTGCCAGGATTGTTTGCTGCCGGATGAATACTTTGATCTACATAATATGCAATATCACTATTGACTTGTCGGATAAGAACAATTATTCATTACTACTCCGTACTCTGGGAGATACATGTATTATGAAACGCTTCTTCTTGGATGTTGGAACTTGCTGGACTATATATATTACGTATGGAAATTCTAATGTGATACTTATATTTTCATTAATGCAGATGTAAATTTTAATAGTTAGTTCATTAATTTAACTTACTAGTATGAGTTAGATTAATTATTATACGTATATTATTTTTTCTCTGAAGTGTAAGACTTTTGGATAGATAACTCATGATTTAGTTTTTTCTTTCTATGCCATTCTTTCTTACCTCCCTTTCTTTTTTCTTGTGTCAACCTTTTCTTACTTAAATATCTTCTTTACTATTTTACTTACTAAGTAATTTCTTTCGTGTATGGTCTCACATTTAACTATAAATTTTAACTCACTAACTTTCTGATTTCTCACATAACAATAGTTTAAAGATTTTGCATTGTATACTATATGTTCAATTTTTCTCTCTAAGTTTCTTCTTGAATATTACATAGTACTTTATTATACTATAACTAAGCTTAGAATTAATTTACGTTACATGCTTCTTAAGTATTTTAGCAGACCTCACTTTAATCTTATTGACTACTGACGACATTCTCTATTCAATAATATTATATATACTTACCTTTATATTGACTTTCTTTTGACTTACAATTCTTTTTGACAACGCCTGGACATTGTTAATTGTAAACACAACTAGCCGTTTGTTCATAAATTTTTTTTTCACGATTTTTCCTCACAAAATCAGTTTGACTTTTTATGTAAATTTTTTGTCATATTATGGAAAAAAAATCATTTAATGATTTTTTTAACCCCACCGGAGGAGGAGATTGTTAAAGAAGATTATAATGTATTTTACATGTTGACCACACTTAGTTTTGTTAGCAGTTTAATATACGCTGTAACAATTTTATCTGGGGCCAACATGATGTAATTTATGCACTTATGTGAATTGTAAATGAACGCGATATAGAGATTCCGTCACTAGGTGATGATGACGACGTATTAAGTGCTGCGCTAATTTATGCAGACCGTTAGTCGAGGCCTTCTGTTAGAATCATCCGTCCTAGTCAGACGTGTTTTATGAGCTCCCGTTATTTGGTTGAGAATTCAAGTATTTTTGTCAAGTGGCATGTATGTTGGAGGCCGCCACTTTGTTTATGATGAATCCGGACTTATGAAGAAGTTCCGTGGATGTTGTAGAAGTAAGTCTACTATCAATTTTTAAGCATCGTCACTTTTCGTCCACATTACTTGGATGATAACCTGTTCTAAGGCATCTTTAGTACAGCGGCGAGATGTGTACAGATGGATTGACTGACTGAGATGTTCTATGCCTTATCTGATGTTTTACCTATGCATGTATTACCATGAAGAATTATCGAATCGTCACTATTAAACATGCCATGTTCCGTGGACCCAGCCACGAAGATCGTTATCAACTTTATTGAATTCATGCACTGCCTTGACACCCACTTCATTCAATGTCGTGTCAGCACTGTTTATAACAATCTCTATTACGCCCAATAACCCCAACGTAACAAGAATACAAAGTTTATTAAAAACTTCGATGACTCGGCGTGATGCTCGCTCTTTGTTTCCCCAATGCTTATGTACGTGGTAGCCGATCTTCTCCCCATTCTGCAGACATGTGCCAAACCATCTAAGTTTTGTAATTGGAGACTGTTTCTACTTGGTGTCCCCTGCAGGGGGGATGGGATTTTAGGCCCTTGATGTAATCGTCTGGATGCGACCATGGTCTCTTCTTTGTTAATTCAAACCACTTTCACTCAAGATAACCACATTTTTCAGAGGTTTGGATCTGGCTTTTGTGGGTTTGATAAATCATCCCCCATAGAATCGCCATCCATATGTTCAAGGACTGGGACAGAAGCGGTTATACAGCCCATCTTCGTTTTCTTACCAACCTCTGTCTTGTTGAGGAATCCTCGATTTAATCGGCCACTGAAAATGAGTCTCTCACACCTTCGCATTGTTCACACAGTGTACCCAACTCTTCTTTTGATGCCCTTCCCTTTCGGTGTTTAATAGCTCCGAAGAAATTTAAAGGCGTGTCACCTGCTCCAGAGACCTGTTTCTACCCAACTTAATCAGATGTCCTTCTTTTCTTTCTCGTGATACATCACCCCTGGTGTGTCGTTGGTCAAGAAACCCTGTCAAACGCCCCTTTTCCAGATCTATGAAACAAAAGATGACATTCAACCTTATACTCAAGACAGCTGTCTGGATGAAGATTGATCAGTAATCAGTTGCTCGGATAGAGTGGGGCCTGATGCTTTGACCTTGCACACCATCCAGGAGTTTCTGAGAAATACTTCTTTCCATCTTTTCCATAACTTTCCCGGGGCAGTAAGCAATTTGCCTTGCTTGTCCTTTTATAAATTTAAGCAATTGTTTTATCCTTCCACATGTTCTTTATTAGGTCTTAAAAGAACAATTCCCTGGGTTTTTCGTTGCTTTGCGGCATCTTTTTCTAGCTTTTCCTCCAGAATTCCTTCCCAGGGACTTCTGGTTTTGCTGCCTAGCTCCTTGTTCTTTGGCTTCTGTTCTGAGTATCACATATTCCTACTATATTTCTCTATTTTTGTCCACACCGTATTCCCAATATGCCTCAGTAGGCGTGTAACGGGATCCTTTTTACCGTTTTTAGACAACTCAGATGTTGTACTTGACATTCTAGAAATCCCTATGAGACTACCTAAAATAGAAGCATCAACCTTCTATTTATGTCATTGCCAAGAGTAATCTTGAGCGAAAGCTGTAACCTTTGTAGAACTTACTTAGTCGTTCCCCTCCTACCGTGAGGTGTAGAGATTTGGAAGAGAGAGCGCCAGACTATCTTATCGGCTGTCTTTCTCCTGGCCTGGTTCCATTCTAGTCCTCGGTCCTTCAAAGATTGTCTAATGTTGTCCTCCCAGCGGACTCTAGGTCGTCCTGGAGGTCTGGATCCCTCGCTCTTTGTTTCCCATGCTTGTCGTGGTAGCCGATCTTCTCCCATTCTGCAGACATGGCCAAACCATCTTAGTTGGGACTGTTCTACTTGTGTCTGCAGGGGGTGGGATTTTAGGCCTTGATGTATCGTCTGGTTGCGGACCATGTCTCTTCTTGTTATTTCAACCACTTTCCTCAGATACCTCATTTCTGAGGTTTGGATCTGGCTTTTGTGGGTTGTAATCATTCCCCATGACTCGCATCCATATGTCAAGACTGGGACATAGGTAGAGCGGTATACAGCCATCTTCGTTTTCTTACCAACCTCTCTCTTGTTGAGGAATCCTCGATTTATGGCCTGAAAGAGTCTCACAGCTGCAGCTTTTCGAGTGGCCAACTCTTCTTTGATGCCTCCCTTTCGGTTTATAATAGCTCCGAGATATTTAAAGTGGTCGACCTGCTCCAGGACCTGTTCTCCCAGCTTAATCTGATGTCTTCTTTCTTCTCGTGATATCACCATGGATTTTGATTTAGAGCTGCTTATGAGCATCCCTCTCTTCTCCAGCTCTTCCTTTCATATTTGCAGGTTGGATTGGAGATGTGCCTCTGATTTAGCAATCAGGGCAACATCATCAGCAAATGCCAGCTCTGAAATACATAACTGTCTCATCTTCCAGTACCCCACTGAATACTTTCTTGTTCTCTCCTTACATGCCTTGATGACATCGTCCATGATGAGTACGAAAAGATAAGGTGACAGGATATCACCTTATCTTACACCAGTGTTAGTCCTGAACTCTTCTGATTTATGGTTTGTTGTCCTCACATAATTTCTGCAAGACTTGTAGAAGCTCTGTATAGCATGAATCAGAGGTTCTGGAATGTTCTTTCTTGCCAAACAGTCCCACAGTTTGCTCCAGGGGACCCTGTCAAACGCCTTTTCCAGATCTATGAAACAAAGATGCATCTCACTCTTATACTCAAGAGCCTTTACACTCAGCTGTCTGAGTGTGAAGATTAGATCTTGAGTACTTCAGTTTGCTCGGAATCCACACTGGACCTCATCCAATTGTGGCTCAGCTAGGCGTCGGAGTCTCTGCTCTAGGATTCTAGAGTAGATTTTACCAGGGACACTGAGAAGTGATATGCCTCTATGGTTTCCACATTGCCGATTGTCACCCTTTTTGAAAATTGGTGTTATGATGGCAATCTCCCAATCCTTTGGTATGGTCTTGTTGCACCACGCTGCCTGTAGGACCCTTAAGAGTAATAGGTCGCCTGATGCTCCCATGTACTTAACCATTTCTGGTGTAATACCATCATGCCCAGCTGCTTTGCCCATCTTAATTTTCTCCAGTGCTGCCTTCAGTTCTTCCATCTTTATGTCATCTTCATCACCATTGGTTTCCTCTTCTGTGCTAGTGGTTATCATTTCTGATGCTTGACCTTGCTCACCATCCAGGAGTTCTGAGAAATATTCTTTCCATCTTTCCATTACTTCCTTCGGGGCGGTAAGCAATTTGCCTTGCTTGTCCTTTATAAATTTGAGAGAGCATTGTTTTTCCTTCCTCATGTTCTTTAGGGTCTTATAGAACAATTTCTGGTTTTCTTGCGCATCTTTTTCTAGCTTTTCTCCAAATTCTTCCCAGGACTTCTGTTTTGCTGCTAGCACCTTGTTCTTTGCTTCTGTTCTGAGTATCACATATTCTCTATATTTCTCTATTTGTCCTGCTGTGTTTTAGCTCCTAAGGATTGTTTCCATGCCATTTTCTTATCTCTTATTTTCTCTTTGACTTCCTCTGTCCACCAAGGTGTCTTCTTTCTCTTGTTCCCAAGTAGGACTTCACCACATGCTTCTGCAGCAGCTGTCTTTATGATGTCCTTGAATTTAAGCCACATGGTTTCCAAGTCGTCAGGTTGTTCTTCTGTGTTTCTCACCGCCGTAGCAATAAGCCCCTGATATCTGGTCTTAATTTCTGGCTCTCTCAGCTTGTAGGTCTTAATGCTCATTTCTCCCGTTTGTTTACTTAGTTTCTTGCGTGATGTTGGGCAGTTCCTAGGCTGAACAACTCTTTCAGTTGTTCGTTTGATTGTAAGAAGGTAGTGATCACTTCCAATCTCTGGCACCCTCTAGACTCTAGCATCCCGGACATATTTGAATGAGCTCCTCCTAACAATGGCATAGTCAATCACTGACTTCTCATTCTTTGTTGGTTCACATCTAGTGTATGCATGTATGCGCTTATGGGGGAACCTTGTGTTTGTAATGATCAGATTCTTCTCACTGCAGAATCTAAGGAGTTGCTTTCGATTGTCACTGAGAGTATCTCCCTTTGTAGAAACTCATTCATATTACTCGAATTTTGGCCAATATTGGACCACAACTGCAGAGCAGAGGAGACAGCCTGCGACAATGTGTTGATTGTATCACAGTAGTAAGTGGAGCGAAGAGAAACGAGTTGAAATGAGTGGAGCTAAGAGAAGCAAGCTGAAATTAGTGGAGCTAAGAGATGTGAGTTTGACATGAGTGGAGCTAAGAGAAGCAAGCTAAAATGAGTGGAGCTAAGAGATGTGAGCTTGAAATGAGTGGAGCTAAGAGAAGCAAGCTGAAATGAGTGGAGCTAAGCGATGTGAGTTGAAATGAGTGGAGCAAAGAGATGAGAGTTGGAATGAGTTGAGCTAGGAGATGTGAGTTGCAATGAGTGTAGCGAAGAGAGGTGAGTTGAAGTGAGTAGTTGAAACGAGGCATTAACAGATTGTGAATTATACATTCTTATCTTGTGTTTCATATTGACAGATTATATTAAGGCCTTTGACTTGGTGGGGTTACATAGATTTACAAGTTTTTCTTTTATATCCTGCATGTAGCGGTATCAGCCCCAACGCTCTCTGAATTGTCCCGTGAAAAAAAAAGAATATCTGTGATTTTCCCAAGTACAATAATGCTCGGAGTGATTTGACCAGTGAAAATCAATCCCCTCTGTGTATTATTCCGTGGAAAATAACTTCTCAGTTGATTTTCATTGTGAGAAGTAAATCACGGTGAAACCTACTTCATTACTATTGGTAGAAAGTCATTCTAAGTCAAAGCAAGAGGTTAGCTGATTATGCGAGAATGAAAAAGTCGACAACCAATAAAAAAAAGTAGGATTTGACAGAGCCAACGAGACTCAAACAAGAACATAATCCCGCTTTGGACACAGTTCACATCACTTCCCGCATTCCCATTGAGCACATACAGCTGAAAAGACAGTGATCTGACTTGACATCTTGGCAAGCTACAAGCCGTACAGCCTTCGTAAGCGAAGTTGTGCTCTGAGGGTTCCAAATCGCAGATAAAAGAGTTCCTAAAAATATTTTGTGATCTATATATATTGCAGTGGTTCTCAATACGTAGATTAGAAGGGCGCATATAAGAAAATCCATTGCTAAATTCCTGCCGCTAAAGTCTATGATCTCACTAGTTCTCGCTACGTAGAACAGCTCTGCACACCAGATATTGCAGATTTCCTGTTCAGGTGAATAAATTCCCAGACTTTATCGCGAGCACAGAAAGTCGTGGGACATTGCCATGCAGTCATCGGGAAAGTCCCAGCTATTAAGAAGATCGACATGCAGAACTGCACTGTAGAAATAGAATCAACAAGTTAAATACAATTATTTCCTGGAGAGAACAATCCTAAGACATCTGGCTATTAATATCGATGATTGTCGTAGATTTTTGATAGGAGAATTAAGACTTGGGTTGGTCCCTTCTGAATAGATTAGAATAAGTGATAGTCACAGTGAGAAGTAGTAATAGCAATAGATTTTCACGAGTGAGATGGTAGAAATGTGGTAGAGGCTGTCTCTGAAATCACGAAAATCTTCTCTCTTTCACCTATCTTCTACGACAGATTTAAAGTGAGTCAGACAGTCTACACACATATATATGAAATATATATATATATATATATATATATATATATATATATATATATATATATATATATATATATCCACTCACATACATCCACACATACGACGACAGTTAGACGTACAGACGTGGGAAAACTATGACAATGATTAAATGAATAGTTTGGGAAAACGAACTGACCGACACGCTGGACTAAATTTTATGAGTAGTTTATTTATCAAGACTAAACTTCTTTCACAACATATCAAATCACATCAAGCATATACACAGAAAAAATCATAAACAAAAATCAAGAAATGCTACAAGAATGATAGACCCATTGGTATGATCCCTCCCTCGATGGATAGCTCACAGTCCCGTTAGAAGAAAGTGATAGCCCAAAGAGTCACAGATACATATGATTTAGTCTAAAATTCTTCCCCCTTAAGGTATGAACAGACTGGATACTCTGATCTAGTATAATGGAATATATTTATATATAGTTAGCAATACCTTGCATAAAGAAATGTTATGACAGCAAAAAATGAATGGGTGTCAAAATAACACCATAAAAGGGATCGCTCAACCCTGCATTCACTCTATTCATTCAACTTTGCTCACGTGCATTTTTCAACAACAACAACAAATATTTTTAGGACTTGCCCATACAGAATCTTCAATGGTAATCTTTGCCAAGAAAATCCCAGGTCCAAAAAGACGGGTTGAATTTACTACTTCCGGGACCGTTCTCTTGGGAATACTATTGTTTTGGATGTATATTTAAGTCACATTAAAAAATTGTCCAAGCACGAGCGTTTATAGCGAGCACAGTGTCAACATCTTAGATTTCAAACGAATGAGGAATGTCAGGTCGGCACCTTCTCTCAGTATAGGAATTTTAGTTGGTCACACCACCACTTGTCAACAGTGTCGGGAAATTTACTGATTGAAATATGTTACTTGCCACCAAGGCGGAAAAATGACTAGAATTTTCTCAGGAAGAATCAAATCAGGCTCGATGACCCGTTACTTCTTTAACCTCTTAAAGTTCTTGTAAAAGTTATACATCAAATCTTTAAGGTAAGAATGTTTGTTGTTTTCTTCACAGATTTATCTCTTTTACTCAAACGCTGGCAAAGTTTGGGTACCACAGTTTCACTATATAAAAATGGAAAGAACACATACCAAATAATTATACATACTATGTACCCGGATATAACTGATAATTTTAAATTGCAAGCGTAGTGCTTGACTTATCATTTAAATTCCCGTGAAGTAAGTTATATTCATAAAATCAATCATCATGAATTAGGAATACCTACGTGTTCCGTCACCACTCATGAAGCATCTAGCATTATAAGTTAGTTAGAAAAATTTATTCTCGTCTGATTATTTTAGCAGTAAAATTAAATTCCTTAATAGCCGACTGAGTTTAAGCTAGAAATATAATTTCTGTTTTCCACTGTAACTCGTCACTATAAAATAATACAGACTATATAAATTAAGCGCTCTGCACCAAATCTAACTAGTGAAATAAAATAAGCGATTTAACACTTTAAACCCTTCACAAAATACTAGAATATAATATATATAATATTTACCTCAACACAGAACTACTAAGAACTTAAACCACTTCGACCAAACTAAATACCATCTCTATTAACAAAGATTCTTAGGAATCGAACGAAGGCTTGTTCTAGTCTTGACTGCGAAGTTACTGAGTAAATTAAGTCTCAAACTCTCGTTTAAGATATATAAAACCCCAGACAAAGATGTGCGCTATTTCAGAAAACTACGCAATAGCCTCCCCTTCTCTTAACACTTACGGTAACCCCAAGAGGCTGTCGTAAACTGCCACTTTGCGTCTCTGACACCTCCGTCTAAGAAACGGCCGAAGCGCTACGTGTCAGATGCAAATTACCAGACAAATGTCTGAATACTGCGCCGGGGAGATGTCAGTTATCGCGCTTTTCCTGAGCGCTCACCGAGAAACTACGTTTTGACAGGTGAGAATGCAGACGCTAGGTCGGCCCTACGTCTGAGAATAGCCAAATATTCACAGTTATTTCGTCAATCTGCTGCGATTGACCGAATGCATTCTCACGCCAAATCGTCTGGTGAGGGACTGACACGTTACGTAACAAGTTACTCGTTTAATCAGCCATGAAATGCGTTTCTAAATGAGAAACGAAACTGGCGAAAGTGAGAATGGGAAAAAAATATTATTTCTCGCAAACGAATGGATGCGAAAAATACAGGAAAAAGGTAAAGAGTGACAATAATTAGAGAACACGGGTGGAAGAAAAGAAGAGGAAAATATAGAAAATTTAATGACCATAACTCTCCGTGACAGAACGTCCCCCCTTTAAGATATGGAATCACTCCATGTCTACGTTATGGAATTAAATTTCCTATATCCGTAGCTTCAGGGTGTCTGTCTTCTTCCCTTTTATCTCCCCCTCCATCTCTCCAATTCCTACTCACGTCTCCTCCCAAAGTTTCCTTTCTCTGGAATGTCTCCCATGCGCGCTTGAAAGAGCGTCGCCGCTTCTGACATTTTTGAAAGATTTCGTGTGTGTGCAGTGGAGTTTCCCTGCAACTATCGTCATCTTCGTCAGTTTTGGCAATCGTCAGGAGATGGTTGGAGGTTGGCACTGGTTTTTCCAAGTATCTCTTTAACAGATTTAAATGGAAAACCTTCTCCTTTCCTTCAATAAAGATCTGGTAGTTAGCCTTAGAAATCTTTTTCAGGACGGTAAACGGCCCTTGCCATCCGATCTTCAGTTGGTTGTTTCCGGTAGGGAGTAACACCAAAACTTTCTCTCCTGCTTCCAATTCTCTCTCTTTCGCGACTTTCCTGTATCGGTTAGCGTGCTTTGTGCGTGCTCGCTTAAAGTTGGTCGTTGCTAGGTCCCATCCTAGTTTCAACCTTTCCTTTAAATCCGACACATATTTACTTGCTGAGACTACTGTCTCATCAGCCTTCTGGTCTGTCAGCGACCAAAGTAAGGCTTCAAGCGGGCCCTTAATGGGTCTGCCGAATAAAAGCGTAGCTGGCGAAAATCCTGTAGAAGTATGAGGAGATTCTCAAATTTCTCAAATTTTTCTAGCCATGTGTCAATCTTCTCATTTGGACAAGGGAAAGATTCTAGCGGAAAAGACATAGCAGTGAGATGAGTAGATTGAGTGTTAGAAGGATCAGTTAAGGAAGAATGAGGAGAAGACTCTCCATTGCTGGAGGTAGAGGCAGCACCACGACTTTGGAACTCTAGAGTTTTAAGCGCCAACTCGTGCTGTCTCTGTTTCTCTTTTTCCTCAAGTTGTCTCTCCTTCTCTCTTTCCTCGTGTTGTCTCTCCTTCTCTCTTTCCTCATGCTGTCTCTCCTTCTCTCTTTCGTTCGCCCTGCGGATTTCCATTTCTTCCTCAATCTTCTTTTGCTGTAATTGACTGTCTTCCGCTTCTTTCCTCCTCGCTTCTTCTTCTTTCCACTCCGCATCGTATCTCTCCAGTTCGTCTCTGACAAAAGCTTTCGCTTCTTCTCCGTCCAAACCTTCCTCTCTCGCTTCGTCTCTGAGGAGTTGTCTAAGCTTTGCCCTTTCTGCCATAATATGTTATAGAAGAATTTTGCGCATTTGCTATAAAGAGCACAAAACAAATGTCTATGTTAGAGAGAAGATAAACACCTATGCAGGCCATCAAGAACCACTTTTGTCAATAGTGAAACGTCGAAAGCTTGCCTGGTTTGGGCATGTAACTCGTCATGACTCCCTTTCGAAAACGATCCTCCAGGGAACAGTCGAAGGTAAACGGAGAAGAGGAAGGCAAAGAAAATCCTGGGCTGATAACATCAAAGAATGGGCAGGACACGGTTTCTCCACACTTGTACGCATTGCTGAGAATAGAGAGCAGTGGAGGACCCTGTCTGCTGATGCTTCCACCATGGCACCCCTACGACCCATGACGGGTTATGGGTTGAGATGATGATGATGATGTCAGTGGCTGAGACTTAGTCCAGAAAGAAATAGGGAAAAGGATGCACTGGTTCCTACCACTTGCGAGAAAATACCAAAACAAAAGATGATATACTTTAACCTGGGATACTCCTCTAAAAATATAGTACCTAACTATCGCTGCTATTAATCGGCAATAAAGCACCTAATGCAGACGACTACGCCAAAAAAATGGTAGTTAAGATTACTCACTGAAAAATAAGTTGCTACAGTGGAAAACAAATAATTATTGCAAAAATTTAAAGAGAAAAAAAAAATCCCTTAATTTTTATTAAACCACTATCAAGTTCACCCCTGAAGACAGTTAAGGTAAGGGAGGCAATTTACAGGACGTAATTGTCTGAACGCACTCATTAGCTTTGCTCAGACACCTACTTCTTCAGAATCCTGTGAATGTTATACACTCACACAACTTTACCAGCGTTTAGTATTACAAAATGAGTAATAAACATATATTCCGACAAAATCAACCTGTAAACCAAATGTATAATGCTCAATAATGCTGTGGAAAAACTATTATTAGCCGTGTGGGCAGCACGCCCATAAAACAGATCGATATGTCTAGGGGATAGTTATTTTTAAAAAGATACAAAACTCACAAGACATCACACTCTTACTCTATATCAGAATAAAGAATCTTAAAGACGAGCTGATATTTGTCGTCTCGTTTTCCTATTCAAAGTTCAAAATCCCGATAGACGAGACCCCATTTGTCGTAGATTTTTGATAAGAGAATTAAGACTTGGGTTGGTCCCTTCTGAATAGATTAGAATAAGTGATAGTCACAGTGAGAAGTAGTAATAGCAATAGATTTTCACGATTGAGATGGTAGAAATGTGGTAGAGGCTGTCTCTGAAATCAAGAAAATCTTCTCTCTTTCACCTATCTTCTACGACAGATTTAAAGTGAGTCAGACAGTCTACACACATATATATGAAATATATATATATATATATATATATATATATATATATATATATATATATATATATATATATATATATATATATATATATATATCCACTCACATATATCCACACATACGACGACAGTTAGACGTACAGACGTGGGAAAACTATGACAATGATTAAATGAATAGTTTGGGAAAACGAACTGACCGACACGCTGGACTAAATTTTATGAGTAGTTTATTTATCAAGACTAAACTTCTTTCACAACATATCAAATCACATCAAGCATATACACAGAAAAAATCATAAACAAAAATCAAGAAATGCTACAAGAATGATAGACCCATTGGTATGATCCCTCCCTCGATGGATAGCTCACAGTCCCGTTAGAAGAAAGTGATAGCCCAAAGAGTCACAGATACATATGATTTAGTCTAAAATTCTTCCCCCTTAAGGTATGAACAGACTGGATACTCTGATCTAGTATAAGGGAATATATATATATATATATATATATATATATATATATATATATATATATATATATATATATATATATATATATATATATATATATATATATATATATATATATATATAGTTAGCAATACCTTGCATAAAGAAATGTTATGACAGCAAAAAATGAATGGGTGTCAAAATACCACCATAAAAGGGATCGCTCAACCCTGCATTCACTCTATTCATTCAACTGTGCTCACGTGCATTTTTCAACAATATTATTTCTCGCAAACGAATGGATGCGAAATATACAGGAAAAAGGTAAAGAGTGACAATAATTAGAGAACACTCAAGAGATATGCAACAATGCAAAATTATAGACAACAGTTTAATGTAGGACAGCTAAGAAATCAAGAAACAAGAGACAAATTTGCGGTCACAGTATCCAACAAAATCCAAGTGCTCCAACAGTTGGAAGATGTAGAGAATACAGAAGACTATTGGCAGCAGGTCAAAACGGTATGGAAGGAGACATGTGAAGAAATACTGGGGAAAAGGGAAAGACAACAAAAAGCATGGATAACAACAGAAACCATCAATAAGATAAAAGATAGAAAAAACAAGAAAGCAGAGTTAAACACAAGCAAAACCAGAAGTTCCAAAGCCAAGGATCAAGAAGTGTACACAGAAGCAAACAAAGAAGTAAAAAGAAGTATCAAAAGAGACAAGAGGAAGTATATTGAGGAGTTGGCAAGAGAGGCAGAAGATGCTGCAGCCAAAGGAAATATGAGAGAACTGTATAGCAGCACAAAGAAGCTAACAGGGAAATACAAGCAAACAAGTTGCCTCATAAAAGATAAGAATGGGAAACTGCTCAGCAATATACAAGAGCAAATGAAGAGGTGGACAGAATATTTTGGGGACCTTCTCAATAGACCACCTCCACAAAACCCGCCGGACATCCAGCCAGCAGAAGAAGAGCTACAAATTAACGGTGAAAGACCAACGAAGGAAGAAATAAAGAAAGCCATAAAGCTTCTAAGAGATGGAAAAGCGTCTGGACCTGATGGCATTCCAGCAGAAGCCATCAAAGCAGATATCGACACGGCTACAGAGATGTTATATAAATTACTTGGTAAAGTCTGGGAAAAAGAAGAGATACCAGCAGAATGGAAGGAAGGATATCTGGTTAAGTTGCCTAAGAAGGGAAATCTACAAGAGTGCACAAATTATAGAGGAATAATGTTACTATCAGTGCCAGGAAAGGTATTGAACAGGATTATCCTTGAGAGATTAAAGGAGTCCATAGACAAGAAATTGAGAGACGAACAAGCAGGTTTTCGACAAAACAGATCATGTACAGACCAGATAGCCACTTTGAGAATAATAGTTGAACAAAGTCTGGAATGGAATTCACCACTATACATCGGATTTGTGGACTACGAAAAAGCATTTGACAGTGTGGACAGAGAATCACTTTGGAAATTGATGAGGCATTATGGAGTTCCCCTGAAGATCATTAATTTAATAAAGAAAACCTATGAAGACATGACGTGCAGAGTTCTTCATGAAGGACAGCTTACAGAACCATTTGGGATAAGAACAGGAGTGTGACAGGGATGCCTCTTGTCTCCATTTCTTTTCTTGCTGGCAATAGATTGGGTTATGAGATCATCGACAACACACAACAGAAATGGAATCCAGTGGACTCTGACTAAGCAGTTGGATGATCTGGATTTTGCTGATGATTTGGCTCTCCTGTCCCATAACCGTAATCAGATGCAGGACAAATTGAAAACACTCGATGAGAGGTCACAGCAATTGGGTCTGAAAATACACAGGGAAAAGACAAAAATAATGCGAATAAATGCAGGTAATGAAAACAGGGTTGAACTTGAAGAAACACCAATACAAGAGGTAGAATCATACACATATCTTGGCAGTAATATAGATAAAGTTGGAGGGACAGACAGCGATATCAAAATAAGAATACAAAAGGCAAGAGGAGCTTTCATTGCATTGGGAAATATATGGAGATCAAGAGAAATAGGATCCAACATGAAAATAAGAATCTTCAACTCAAATGTGAAGTCAGTCCTATTGTATGGCTCAGAGACATGGAGAACAACAAAGACAACAACCAAAAAGCTACAGACTTTCATAAATGGGTGCTTGCGTAGAATAGAGGGATTAAAATGGTATGACAAGGTTACCAATGTGGAACTGATGACAAGAACTGGACAAGTGCCAGTGGAACAAGAGATGAGAAGAAGACGATGGCGATGGATAGGACACACACTGAGGAAGCCTGTTGATAGCATTACAAGGCAGTCCTTGTTCTGGAACCCCCAGGGCAAGAGAGGCAGAGGAAGACCAAGAAGTACATGGAGAAGAGAGTTGGAAACAGAGGTGAAAATGATGAGGAGAACATGGAAAGAACTTGAGATGATGGCACGTGACAAGAGGACTTGGCATGTGTTTGTTGAAGGCCTATGCTCCTTTGGGAGTGGAGGGTTATGAATGAATGAAGGCATGGTCCCTGGAAAAAGGGGAAGGGGACGACCTAGACGACGGTGGATCCAGGACATCACAGAGAGTCTGAACATGTCTTTGGATGATGCAGGTCGACTTGGCCAGAATTGTGATGCGTTCAGAGCAGCTGTAATGGAGACAACGTTCTGGAGAGAATACGTCATTTGTTGATGATTCCTTTTTTTGTCACATGTCAGACCCCCACCGGAAGTACACGATACAGAATAAGTAGCATCAAGGGATTACGGTAATGCTATTTGGAAGCTAAAGTTGAGCCTCCTGATTTTATATTACAACTTCCAATGTTAAATTTATCTTAGGTATTTAGGCAACAACAACAAAAATCAAATAAATAAATAAATACTCTTTATTTTTGTTGTTGTTGCTCTTTCAGGTACATGAGGAGCTTAAGCCTTCACGTAGATCATTCCACGTCTTATTATCACGCGCTATTGATTCAAGGTCTTTTTACCTTTTCTTTATTCCTCTGGGTTGCTTGCTTACTTACCTGCGCGCCCAATTCTTAACCCTTTGAAAATAAAGTTCGTTCGTTCGTTCCTCCTCTACCCTTTTGAGGCCATGACGTATAGTCTTGTTGCGGAATCATGCCTCTTCTTGTTACTTCAACCACCTTCCTCAGATACCTTATTTCTGAGATTTGGAACTGACTTTTGTGGGTTGTAGTCATTGCCCGATTGACAAAGTGGTTAGAGCGCTGGTCTCTCGAGTCAAATGTGACGGGTTCCATTCACTGTATCGACACGCTTCAGTCTACACAGCTGTAAATGGGTACCTGACTTTTAACTTGAGTTAGGGATGGAAAAGGCAGCGAGGAAGAGAACTGGTCAATCACCTCTCGATGTTGGATCTCGTATAGTGAAGTCTCTAACACTTCACTCCCCTACGACAGTATCTGCTATGGGACTACTTTTACCTTTAGTCAATGTCCATGACTCGCACCCATAAGGAAAGACTTGGAACATAAGTGGAGCAGAATACTGTACATACATCTTCGTCTTCTTGCCAATTTCTCTTTTTGTAGTTTTATTCTATATTTCTTTGAGTTTCCTTTTTTTTAAAAATAGTTTTGATGAGGTGCGTCCCATTCAACCTATACTCACGGGGCGTTGGATATATTAGGGCGCATGTCCAAATATTAAAGACCATGTGGTCTGGTATATAAGTGATGGGTTTACCCACATTTCTTCTTCCCTGGGGATTACAGAACAAGGACTGCTTTGTCTTGCTATTAGTTTCTTAATTCAGTGTGTAAGTTTTCATTAATTCGTTAAAGGAAATCAAATCTTTATTTTTAATTAATGAGAATTAGGTAAAAGGAGTACGCTGTACTGAACATTTGGGCCAAGGCCAGGAAGAATATATAGACCATGGCTTCGTAACCTTTATTATGCCATGAGCATCTTTGATTGTCCGATGAAGGCTACATATCCTTCTTAGATTGTTAGAGCTGCTGAGCTTTTCGCTCTTTTGTAGCAAATACCAAGTTGAAGACTCCTTGGCATTATCTAAACTGTAGATCTAGGATTTTCCGGTGGTGTTATGCCATTCCGAAACGTGTTGAGTTGAAGTCATGAGATCCAGTTTCTCCAGCTTGGCTTGTATATTAAGGATCATCACATCTGGTCCCAAGTTAGGAGTAAGAAACACGTGGCATATTGTGCATTATTCCTCGCCATCCAAGGGGGCTCTCCAATTATGTACAGCTATAATACTGTAGATACAGGAAATACCAGGACTGAACATCAGTGGAAGGTCAATAAACAACCTTAGATATGCAGATGATACCGTGTTGTTAGCTGAAAGCGAACAGGAGTTACAAGAACTAGTGAAGCAAGTGAACAGTATAAGTCATGAATATGGACTCGACATTAATATTGAGAAAACAAAAACTATGATAATTAGCAAAACAGGCGATAAACCCACATTAAAGATAAGCGTAAATGGGAAAATCCTGGAACAAGTCAAGAGCTACGTATATCTTGGTCATATAATAACAGAAGATGGCAGATGTGAAACAGAAATCAAGAAGAGAATAGGAATGGCCAAGGCTACATTCAACAACATGAAACATATACTGACATCCAAACAGCTATCTCACAAATTAAAACTGAGAATCATAAAGTGTTATATATATTCTGCATTTCTGTATGGTGCAGAAACATGGACGATGAATAAGTATTTGGAAGAAAGAATTGAGGCTCTTGAAATGTGGATATATAGAAGAATGGGGCGTATCTCATGGAAAGAGATGAAAACAAATAAGGAGGTCCTAGAAAATCTAGGTATGAAAAGAGAACTAATGTGGGAGGTCAAAGTTCGGCAGCTAAAATACTTTGGCCACATAAAAAGGCATAACACCTTGCAGAAGACCATAACAGAAGGGAGAGTTGAAGGCAAACGTGCAAGGGAAAGACAGCGCTATAAGTAGGAAGATAACATCAAGAGATGGACAGGAAAGAGTCTATCAGAGTGCACCACCAAGACAAGAGACAGAAGACGTTGGAGATCCATTACAGCCAACCTTCGTTGTGGAGATGGCAACTGATGATGATGATAATACTGTGCTCTGGTTCTCCCAAGGAATTGTCACGTCCCATTGGGTCCATACTGAAATTATCCTGCATGCAGCCAACCAGGTAAACGTTCAGAGTTACGTCTGGTGCTCAAGTGACTTTTCCAAGTTTAGTGTGCAATGCTGGGTTCTCAACAAGTTTCACTACAGGAGTAATCCCTGGAAGTGCATGGATGATTTCACGAGTCCGTAAGGATTTAATTAGCCTGACAGACAAAGGTTCACTTCCACATCTGTAAACTATAACATTGTGCTTAGCTGCTGGTCATATAAGGCTGACTTCAGAGATGCCCTAACGCATACCCTTCATAGATAAAATGTACATAAATATATAATTAAAAATTGTACACTTTAAATTGCAGGTTATGTGCATAGACCCTCTGGAATCCAATCACGTACTTCCAGGGGTTCTGTGGGCCACGGGTTAAGCAACATTGACATAGACCAAAAAGGAATAAAATCGATATTGAAATAGACTGGAGATATAACTAGGAAACTAACCTGTAGTGTAACTTGTCAGGTACCAAAATGACACCAACAGAGAAAGAATGATACGATGACGAGCACAATAAACATTAAGTAGGAACAATATGACAGAATTATAGGGTGTAATAGGGGAGAAAACAAGTAAAGAGGTCCTAGAAAACCTAGGAATAAAAAGATAATTAATGATGGAGATCGAAATTAGATAGCTAAATTATTTTGGCCACGTAAAAAGACGTAACACTTTACTTGAAGACCATAATAGAAGGCAGAGTTGAAGACAAACGTACAAGAGAAAGACAGCGCTACAAGTGGGAAGCTAATATCAAGAGATGGACACGAAAGAGTCTATTGCAGCCGATTTTCCATGTGAAGATGGCGCCTGATGATGAATAAGGGAAAATAAAAGGTGGGAAATAAAGTAAGTGGAAGAGATACAAGATAAATAGAAGCGCCTAGTCATTGACTATGTCCCTGGAGGCCTCAATAACATTGACTGAACATAATTATGTTTTGTCGCTAAGAGGCGCTGATCAAAATAGTACAATATTCGTACACATTTCTACAATAAAATTCCCTGGAGGGAGGTTGGCGCATTAGAAAATAGATCGGAAACAGACAAGAATGAATGACTTTGGGCGAGGTAGATCATTCAAAAAGGATTATGTTGGACGAGATTATTGTAACAATCAATCAATCAGTACCCTTTAGCATCTCAGGGAGCATACGCAGACCTTCAGCAAACACACGCAGGGTCATATTGTCGCGTGCCATCAGCTCAAGGTTTTTCCATATCTTTCTCATCATTTTCATGTCTGCATTAGTTCTCTTCTCCGTGTGTGTGTTTTGTTGTTGTTGTTGTTTTTTTAAAGTCTAACTCTGACTTTTTTACCCTGGAAATTCCAGAAAAAGATTGCCATGTAATGCTCTCACAGTCTCAAAAATTATTATAACGTTCTAGAAGTATTTATGTTCACAATGCTAAACGCAAATTACTTCTTACAAGTCTGATAACTTATAAACAAGAAAAGTAACAGCAGAACAAGAGATGAGAAGAAGATGATGGCGATGGATAGGACACAAACTAAGAAAACCTGCTGATAACATTAAACATATAGAGAAAAGAACCGAGGACAGAAATTAAAATGCTGAGGGAGACATGGAAAGACTTGGAGCGGATGGCACGGGACAAGAGAGCTTGGTATACGTTCGTTAACAGCCTATACTCCTTGGGGAGATAAAGGGTATTGATTTACTCATTGATACTACTGGAAGCTGCGCTGGAAAAAAAAACACTGCGCTCTAAACACAGTCTTCTGGGAGTCAATAAACTGGATCCAGCGTCAATGTAATAATGGATATGAGGCAGACCATGAAGGTATCGCTTTTCGTGTTGTCTTACATCAGGAGTATGTCCCTGAGTCACCTGTCACTCAGATATTTTTGTGCATGTAAGTGGTTGGTGCAGATATTTTATTTTTGTTCTTGCTGATTTATGCCAGACGTTTTCTAGATTAAATATACTCGCCTTATTTTATCTAGAGAGCGTCCGATTGGCATAGTTGTTAGAGCTCTTCTGGGAGTCCATAAACTGGAACCAGCGTCAATGTAATAATGGATATGAGGCAGACCATGAAGGTATCGCTTTTGGTGTTGTCTTACATCAGGAGTATGTCACTGAGTCACCTGTCACTCGGATATTTTTGTGCATGTAAGTGGTTGGTCAGAAGTACGACCTGATGACTTGGAAACCCTCTGGATTAAATTCAAGGATATCATAAAGACAGCTGCTGCAGAAGCATGCGGTGAAGTCCGACTTGGGAACAAGAGAAAGAGGACACCTTGGTGGACAGAGGAAGTCAAAGAGAAAATAAGAGAGAAGAAAATGGCATGGAAACAATACTTAGGAGCTAAATACACAACAGGACAAATGGAAAAATATAGAGAATATGTGACACTCAGAACAGAAGCAAAGAACAAGGTGCTAGCAGCAAAACAGAAGTCCTGGGAAGAATTTGGAGAAAAGCTAGAAAAAGATGCACAAGAAAACCAGAAGTTGTTCTATAAGACCCTAAAGAACATGAGGAAGGAAAAACAATGCCCTCTTAAATTTATAAAGGACAAGCAAGGCAAATTGCTTACTGCCCCGAAGGAAGTAATGGAAAGATGGAAAGAATATTTCTCAGAACTCCTGGATGGTGAGCATGGTGAAGCATCAGAAATGATAAACACTAGCACAGAGGAGAAAACCAATGATGGTGAAGATGACATAAAGATGGAAGAACTGAAGGCAGCACTGGAGAAAATCAAGATGGGCTAAGCAGCAGGGCATGATGGTATAACACCAGAAATGGTTAAGTTCATGGGAGCAACAGGCGACCTATTACTCTTAAGGGTTTTACAGGCAGCGTGGTACAACAAGATAATACCAAAGGATTGGGAGATTGCCATTATAACACCAATTTTCAAAAAGGGTGACAGTCGACAGTGTGGAAACCGTAGAGGCACATCCCTTCTCAGTGTCCCTGGTAAAATCTACTCTAGAATCCTAGAGCAGAGACTCCGACGCCTAGCTGAGCCACAATTGGATGAGGTCCAGTGCGGATTCCGAGCAAACCGAAGTACTCAAGACCTAATCTTCACACTCAGACAGCTGAGTGAAAAGGCCCTTGAGTATAAGAGTGAGATGCATCTTTGTTTCATAGATCTGGAAAAGGCGTTTGACAGGGTCCCCTGGAGCAAACTTTGGGACTGTTTGGCAAGGAAGAATATTCCAGTACCTCTGATTCATGCTATACAGAGCTTCTACAAGTCTTGCAGAAATTATGTGAGGACAGCAAACCATAAGTCAGAAGAGTTCAGGACCACCACTGGTGTAAGACAAGGTGATATCCTATCATCTTACCTCTTCATACTCCTTATGGACGATGTCATCAAGGCATGTAAGGAGAGAACAAGAAAGTATTCAGTGGGGTACTGGAAGATGAGACAGGTCTATATTTCGGAGCTGGCATTTGCTGATGATGTTACCCTGATTGCTAAATCAGAGGCACATCTCTAATCCAACCTGCAGGTCTGGAAGGAAGAGCTGGAGAAGAGAGGGATGGTCATAAGCAGCTCTAAAACAAAATCCATGGTGATATCACGAGAAGAAAGAAGACATCAGATTAAGCTGGGAGAACAGGTCCTGGAGCAGGTCGACCACTTTAAATACCTCGGAGCTATTATAGACCGAAAGGGAGGCATCAAAGAAGAGTTGGCCACTCGAAAAGCAGCAGCTGGGAGACTTTTTCAGGCCATAAATCAAGGATTCCTCAGCATGAGAGAGGTTGGTAAGAAAACGAAGATGGCTGTATACCGCTCCACCTATGTCCCAGTCTTGACATATGGATGCGAGTCATGGGCAATGACTACAACCCATAAAAGCCAGATCCAAACCTCAGAAATGAGGTATCTGAGGAAGGTGGTTGAAGTAACAAGAAGAGACATGGTACGCAACCAGACGATACGTCAAGGCCTTAAATCCTACCCCTGCAGACCCAAGTAGAAATGGAACCAGGCCAGGAGGAAGAAAGCCGATAGGATAGTCTGGCGCTCTCTCTTCCAAACCTCTACACCTCACGGTAGAAGGGGAACGACTAAGTAAGTAAGTAAGTGGTTGGTGCAGATATTTTATTTTTGTTCTTGCTGATTTATGCCAGACGTTTTCTAGATTAAATATACACGCCTTATTTTATCTAGAGAGCGTCCGATTGGCAGAGTTGTTAGAGCTCTTCTGGGAGTCCATAAACTGGAACCAGCGTCAATGTAATAATGGATATGAGGCAGACCATGAAGGTATCGCTTTTGGTGTTGTCTTACATCAGGAGTATGTCACTGAGTCACCTGTCACTCGGATATTTTTGTGCATGTAAGTGGTTGGTGTAGATATTTTATTTTTGTTCTTGCTGATTTATGCCAGACGTTTTCTAGATTAAATATCCCCGCCTTATTTTATCTAGAGAGCGTCCGATTGGTAGAGTTGTTAGAGCTCTTGCCTCTCGCGGAAAAGTTACCGGGTTCCACGTTTAAAACCTAGTTGTTGTTGTTTTTGTTATTGATCCAGCGGTGCTTGGGCTCTTGACCTTCGGCCCAATATCTGATTTTCTTAAAGACCTTGCGTTCAGAAATAAGTGAGAAGTATATCTTGTCTGCTGTGTCAAGCAAAAAAAAAAAAAGTCCAGTCTTCGTAATATTTTCGTCTATCAAGACACCAGGCCAGAGAATAACTTAATTTAGATCACAGAGCTCATGAAAAAAGTTGCTAAGAAAATAGGATGGGATTAGTTTAGGCCCAACAATCCATGCTCAGACTAGTTGTCGTTATATAAACTGCACTTAGGAAACACCAGTCTGGCTCTAAAGGAATCACCACAAGACACGGTCATGAGCTCAAAGTGGTAACAGACAGGTAAGCTAGGAATCTTGCAGCTCACAGAACATCTAACGACAGGAGCAGAGACTGCAGTTGATTGAAAAGTTACTACTTACTTAGTTTGGTTTGGTTTGAAGGACTATCTTCGTTGCACACAGACAACTCCATCAGTGCTCCGATCTCCTCCATTAGATCACACAAGGAGCATCTCAGCGCAGTGCACGATCTCCGTAGCACGGGCGAGAATCCCAATGTGTATATATTGGAATCACACATTCTATAAACATTTCTGTGGTGGGTAGGTTTCTAATTTTTAAACTTACTTTTAAAGTTGTATATATTCGCTTATATCCACTGAATTTTCATGCAGCAGATGTCAGAACAAAGAAATAAAAATGTATAAATAGGAAATGACTTTTAAACCACCCTGTATATTTTAAACACTCAACGTTGAAGAATTATATAAAACAGAGAAAATTAACCAAGCATAAAAGACATATGATTCTACGAACGAAAAAAAAACAAAAACAAACAAACTATCGTTATTTTCTAACGGTTCAGATGAGAATGTTAAGATGGCTTGAGATGATTCAGGCTGCACTATTCTAAATGCAAAAGAAAACGCTATCCATGATCCAATATGACATAACAATGAAGACCATGCGCACGCAAAAAAAGTAAGTCCTTAATAATGATACTCGTACTAGACGCAAAGAAAACATAGACAGACTGAAAGCTATATTACCCAGAATTATAATACAGGTAGTCTTCGACTTACCACGGGGTTTCGTTCCGAGGACTCCGTCGAATATCGAAGTGGTCCTAAGTCGAATTGGTTTTAAGTCAAATCACCCATTAAATGTATTGACTTATTACATATTGTGGCCGTAGACATACAAGCTGGCTGATGATGATGAATGATGACTTGTCTATTATTTCCTACTTCTCTGTTTTATGATCGTATAGGGTTCGTATCTCTACCCTAAACAGTAGGCAATTTGTTGTATGGTGTTAGAAAACTTCTTTCTTTCACTGACGACAACAGTTCATAAACTGACAGTTGATGAATGATTTCACGCTGACATCAGTAAACAGTAAATGTAGAACTTTATTTACATGATCAAAACGGTTGAAGAAAAATGATATGCCCAACCTTCCTCATGAGGCTGGCAGACTTTATACAGAAAAATTTCAGTAGGTTATAATACAATGTCACTTTTACTCTCTCTCTCTCTCTCTCTCTCTCTCTCTCTCTCTCTCTCTCTCTCTCTCTCTCTCACACACACTCGCTGTCGCTGCTTCTGTGTTCATAATGTCTCTAGTGGTTAGGGTGGTCATGGCTTGAGAACCACTGTTGTCAATATTTTACTTGTCATCTAATTCCTCATATAAAATCATTTGTTTCTTCTATTGTTCTGAGTTATTTCTTCTGATTTCTTATTTCTGCCTTGGCGTGCAATTGTCACGTAGCTCAACTTCGCTCACTTGTCAATGACAGACCAAAAACAAAGCCCAAAAACTACTACATTATAATTCTCACCCAAGGTCACCGCAAATCAAGGGGCGTAAGCCTTACCCTTGCCCTTTCTTCTCGTTTTTTTTATTATTCCCCTTAGACTATAAATCCAAAGTCGGTTAATTTCAATCATCAAAATCTATCTTCTAAAATTTAAATCTAACCAATTTCTTTCTTCTTTCCGACTCCAACGGTTACAATATTTCCAAGTCCGTTTTCCATCATATCATCATTTGTTAAATTCATATACTGTACAATAAATAAAAGGGCTAAAATGAAAGATTTTATTACAATACAATACGTTTTACTGTACTAAAAAGTGTGAGAAATACTGTTTAAAAAAAGTACTGTAAAAAATACAGGTACAAAATGTGGTACACAACAGCCACAAACATAAATTAAGAACAATCTGTAAAAGTGTGTATAAAAACACACATACATAAATCAGTCATTTGAACAAGACAACCGTTAGTGGATGCACTCTTCCTCTTACAAGATTTGATTGGGACACAGTACTCACACTTATAACGCAAATGAACAATGGAGGCTGATGTATGCTGGAGAGTAAAGACCAGAAAATGTGAGCTGGAGGTGAAAATTGGTGTCGAAATTGTCCTACTTTTCCACCACTTTTAACAAATGGCTAAGGAAAATTCTCCGAACCTTTTGGCCAAACACCATTAGCAACCAAGAACTTCTTATTTGGAGTAACCAGGAGGGCATGCACACCAACATAGCTGGCAGATGCTGGAGTTGGGTTGGCCACGTCCTCAGAAGGGACCCTGATACCATCACAAGAACAGCTATGCTATGGGCCCCCGAGGGAAAGCGAAAGAGAGGCCGACCAAAAACAACTTGGCGGAGAAATGTGGAAGCCGAGATGCAAAGAATGAACCAGAGTTGGGGCACTCTACGAAGAATGGCCGCCGACCGAGCAAAGTGGAATCAACTTGTTGCTGCCCTACAAGACGCCACCAAGGGTGATGGCCACTGATTGATTTGGTGGTTGGCGGTTATGGATCAAAGAAGAAGAAGTCAATTGAAAGCTATCTCAGCCCGATGCAAGCGTAACTTTCGAGGAGACAATGAGTTTTATCAGAATCAGATACAGAAACTATTGGGATGTAGAACACCCAGGCCACACATAAGATGATGCATACTACCAGCTCAACAGAAGAGAACAAGTGTTAATCTTCAGACTCCGTACGGGCCGCAACAGATTGAGATACCATCTATTTAACAAGGTGAAGATATGAACTACCAATGAGTGTAACTGTGGCACTGATAAAATTAATGCTGAACATCTGCTTCAAAGATGCCCGTCATATGAGGAACATAGAAAACGCATATGGCCGACACCAGTACCATTCGTGGAAAAGCTCCACGGAGATTTAACTAGCCTCAAGCTGACTACTGCTTTCTTTGAAAACATTCAAGTTGACGTCTGAGAGTGTACAAAGAAGAAGAGGAAACCCAGTCAATGGTTTTAAAGTTCAATGCGTTATAACTCTTCTGTGAGCATGTTTACATTATAACATGTACTATCTTGTACTAGACAGTATTAATGTCTCTTTGTCATGTGTGGACTGGCCTATGCTGTCTGATAGGGAAACAACAGAAGTGATTGCGTCATTAATAGGCCGTACTGCCCATGGTGGACTTCCGTTGTTATATCTTTCGGTTCGCACTATTGACCTGTCATCAAAGCATCATTTTTTGGTGATACATAGATGGCAGAGAGGATAGTGTGATTCGCTTGCATAGCTAGGCGGGGTTGTCGCACGGAAGGTCCGGTGTTCAAATCCTGGGTAAGCCACTCATGTCTGTATTTTTCTGTTGTCTAGTGTTCTACTTCTTTATTTCTTACGAGTGTGTTACGCACAGATTCTTTTGTAGGCAATGAATATATATATATATATATATATATATATATATATATATATATATATATATATATATATATATATATATATATATAAAGATATATATATATATATATATATATATATATATATATATAAAGATATTTATTTATCTGTTAACACTTTTTGTTGAGAGTCATAGGTACATAACCCTTGATTTTGTGGATCCCACATTTTATTATGTCTGTTACTTCTCTTGGGTCTTATATGAATACTTAGATTTACGGCGGCCCATCTCGAGTTGAACTCTGGGGGTCACGCGTTTCTGCGCATGTGTCGAATTGTTGTTGTCGAGAGAGACTTCCGTGTTGATGGGCGGATCCTGATCGCTGTGCCGACAGAAGTCCGAAGATTTGTTCTTTGCTGTGAAATTCTGGGGGAAGGTGACATCGTCTGTATGACTATTATGTCCATGTTCCTCCCCAGAAAATATTCTTAGCGCCAAAGGAAGGCGGGTGCTATTTTTCTAGTGTTTTTCTAGGATGATAAGGTAAAGAGAGACAGTTACTGTACCTTTTCAAATGCCTAGATCTGCAGCCATGTTATGGTCTGCACATGTATATGATTGACTATTTTCGAGACGACATTTTGCCAGCAGCACCATTATTCGTATTATATACTGTTGCGGGTAAATAATGTATATATTATTATTTATATTCTTCAGGAACAGTCCACCAGACGTCCTGTACTCTAAGTGCATTAAGCTCCATGCTTGGACACTCTTTATTGTAAATCTTGGCCTGCTGAGTTCCCTTCCAGGGTTATCCTCATAGACTTCATTGAAGTAGTTATGGAATATTAATTATGGCCAAACATTCGATACTCCCTGGCCCGCAACACAGGTGCTCAGACAATAAGGCCTAACTGCTTTTTACAGTTCAAATATTTAATCACAGATACTCCATATTGAGTAGGATTCGACATCGAAGCTTTCTAGACACATGTCTCTACTGTCCTGTCAAACTTACGTGCACAGGAATTCCACACACACTGGTTAACTTAAACTGACATTATATAAGTACTGCATGCATAAGGCAGTGCAGGCAATATACATCTTGCAGGTGTGGTAATCATATTCCTCAAACTAAGGACATACTCTGAAATCTCGTCCTAACAGACATTAGCCACGCATACTGGTCAAAAGACACAAGCGGAATCTCAGGCAGAGACGCGTTCGTGTTCCAGATTAACACGCTCACGTCTGCCACTATTCTTGAGCAGCAGTCAAGACGTCACTTCCGGAAACTCAAGACAACCGTCTGTAACACAACAAACCAGGAAGTGATATGGGGTGGTGAATAGAGAACCACCCAATGTTATGATTATTTTAGAATAACATTTACTCCCCTCCCCCCACCCCCCCCCCCCCCCCTTGCAGTAAAATAATGAAAAGGAACTTTTCATTATTTCCATTGCAAATCTATAAAATCACTGGAGTAACCAGGTGACACATGAATCTCCTACAACTGTCCCCATTGATATAGCACCTAGATGCGTGCTCCACAATCGACAATTAGACACACAAGGTGTGGAATCCAGTAATAAGATCACTAAATCCATTGTCTATTTCAGAGACATCTCTTTTGTCACTACTGTGAGGTTACCATATTAATAATAGGGCAGTGCGAAAAAAACATTGTCAATATGTGTCAGTCAAAGCACTCATACAGCACACAATGTCAACAAACATCCTATGTCATGTCAGTCATGTAAGTCTCCCTATTTATCAATGACATGCATAATTAGCAATCAAAGACATAATAGATCATATGAGGCAGACAAATGAATTCATAATGAGTGACTGCGACATTATGTCAAAATAGTAATGAATTATAATGTATGAATGTAGTCTGATGGGATGACTGATTTCATGTAAATACACTGTAAGTGTGAAATATATCATATCAAGTAATATATGCACACTTTAAATTACTTCATTACACTTGGTAATGTAACCTCTTGTGGTTTAAATAGGAATTCACATTATATTTAGTAATTAAAATGATATTACTTATTTAATGTTACTAGTGATTTTTTGCAAGAAGTTTCATTTTTCAATCACTTTATTCCGAAAACAGTTCCATAGATCACAATTGTCACGTCGGTTGTAAATTATTATCGAAGAATGCAGCACAGTCATTTTCATCTGTAAGTAAATAAAAGAAGTTCACTGCAATATATAAGTTCATGTATTTTCAACTGTCCATGTTTGTCCGTCCCAGCAATTAGCAATATAGGACTAGAATTGAAAATCAATGTTATTCCTTCTGTATTCTATATTATGAAAGTTCCAAGTGTTTAACTGAAAAATTTATTTTGTTATGTCCCCCTTTTGAATCAAATTTTTAGACATTGAGGGGCATTTTTCTAGTTGTTTCCCTTTTTATGCAAGTAGAGCAGTCCATTTTAAAGGAACAATTTATTTTGAATAATTTCACGGAAATGTGTCTGGAATAAAATTGTATTTCCAATATATCCGGAAAACAGTCATTCTATAAACTGTATTGTTGTAAAATAGTATAGTTCTTGGCATACCTTGTATTTGTAATTGCACACATGGCAAAGGATTTTAATAAAATGTTAGTCGACGGTAGGTATTATACGAAAAAAAACATCACATCATACATGATTGCTTGGCATACTGTTTGTAGTTTTAGCAATCTGTTTCTGTACATGACAAAAGCACTGTGGCAGCAAATTTTCTTGAAGTATGTATCCCACTCTTGTCACTGGACTAAGATCTTCTATCATGTAGCTGTTGATCTCATATTAAAGTTGCGTCATAGTTCAGAATTGTCAGCAGTGTATTTCACACAAAGCAGGTTTGGTCATTATAAATGTGTTGAAGCAGCCTTTGATTTGTCAACCAGTTGGATGTTTCACACAGCGGGACAAAAAAAAATATCGGCGAATGACAATTGACGCATCCTTTTGATAGGCTTTATCTGGTAATTCATAGGGTTTTGGAGGAGAGCCAGAGGGGCACGGGGGCAGCTCTTTCGTTCTTGAAGCGTGGCTGTTTTCAAATATGATAAGGCTCTCTGGTCAGTCTCCAGTGTAAAAACTTTGCTCTCAGCAAGTAAGCGCTGTAGCTTGGAAAAAGCACAAACAACCCACCGCCAACAGCTCCCTCTCAATAATGGGGTACCTCTGCTCCGTAGGCGTTAGCTTTCTACTGACATAGAGTGTGGGATGCAGACAGCCATTCCATTCCTGCAACAACGACCCTCCAATTGATGATTTTGAGGCGTCGACTCTAACTGAGGGTTAAAATGTTTGGAAGGATCAGACACAATCTCAAAATATGGCATTCTTGAAAACAACTGTTTCAATAAATTTAATGCACATAACCACAAACCTAGACATGACTGCATATAACTCTATTAGGCGCATTTTTTTTCACAAGGGACGATAAAACAGATGTAATTTCAGAAGAATTAGGGATACATTTACGATAAATAAAAGAGTTTTGAGCGTAGACCTAGATATACGTCCTAACCTGTTTTTTGTGTCTTAGGCACATCAAAGGTACCCTTAGAATTCTATGGAGATAGATTGTAGTATCGTCAGTTTTCCAGGAAACAACTCCTCCTCCTACCTTATAACCAAAAAATTGAAATCTCCTGAAATCCAACTTTTAGTTTTAGATGGACGTGCAGTTAAATTATGGAGACGTAAAGTGTGTGAAGTAAGGACTGAAATACCTTTTATTTTTAAAATGTTCATCCCATGATTGATGAAAACAGACAAATGTCATCTATATAGGTAATACGATCTTTCTCTATCGGAGAAGAGTCCTTCGCATCAATGCGAACGAAGGTCGCAGGCGCGTTAACTAAAGCCAAAAGACATATAATTGAATTCAAATAGACCTAATGGCGTAGCAAAGGCAGTATAAGGCTTGGATTTTTCTCCGTTAAATGGCACTTGCCAATAGCCTTTAGAAAGATTAAATTTAGAAAAGAATGTAGCCGAAGCTAACCTGTCTAATAAAGTCTCTAACACTGGGAGTGGTTCAGCGTCATTTATGGTCACAGAATTTAAACGTCTAAAATCTATGCATATGCGTATAGATTTGTCTTTTTTCCGGATCAAGACCATCGGAAAACTGTAAGGTGAATGAGATGGAGAAATGACATTTAATTTCACCATCTGTTCTAATTCCTCATTCACTTGAGTCTGTAAGTGTATAGGTATAGGATAGGGTTTCAACTAGATAGGTTGAAAATCAGTAAGAACGATATCATGTTCGATGATATCGGTATGTCCTGGTACATCAGTAAGGACATCAGCAAAAGACAGTAACAATTGAGTAGCTTGTTCTTTCTGAACAGAAGACAGCGTTGGAGATATGGATACATCTTTCCAACTTTCAGTAGCTAAGAAGTGAATACTAGGTAACACTAAGAGTGAATCATTTCCATTAGTCAAATCAGAATTTTCCTCCTGTATCACAGCCAAAGAAGAGTGACGAGTGACAGATTCATCAAGAGCTTCAAAGACTGGTCTAAGATATGGTGTACGTGTATGAAACTGCTGTAACATATTGATATGACAAGTTTTTTTCTTTTCCATCTACTACAACAATATAATCAACATCAAACAGTTTCTCCACAATCCTGTAAGGTCCTCGCCATGACACCAAAAGTTTGTTATCTTTCTTGGGTAATAGTACGTATGCTTCATCATCAGGCCACAGTTGGCGTAATTTGTGGTTTTGGTTAAGAAATAACCTCGCTCTCAGTTTTGCCTTTTCAGATGAGTTTACTGCAATTTGGCATGCGTCTATTATTTTTTCCTTAAGTTGATGACATATTGGTATGAGGTTTGAACCTCTTCATTCATTTCAGCTCCAATTAATAGCTGTTTTAATATTGACATTGGGCCTCTTGGTCTGGCCCCAAAAACCAATTCGAATGGACTAAATCCTGTATGTTCATTTCTAATTTCCCTGTAAGCAAATTAAATAGCGGGGAGAACTCTGTCCCAATTTTGTGGATATTTAATGGTAACCTTATGTAACATTTGTTTGATGGATCTATTGAGAACTTCTATTTTCCCGTTAGCTTGTGGGTGATAAATTGAGCTAAGGGATATCTCAATACCAAACATATCCATAACCTGTTTCATGGCATCAGAAACTAACTGGGTTCCTCTATCCGATAAAATGTTCTAAGGGAAACCTATACGGCTAAAAATCAAAAATAGTGCATCAGCAATATCTACTGTAGTAATGGTTTTTAATGGTATGGCTTCCGGCCAGCGTGTGCACATATCAATGCAGGTCAAAACATATTGATGACCTCTGGCTGATGTAACCTTTAAAGCGCCAATAATATCAATGGCCATCTTTGCGAAGGGCCGCAAAGATATGTCAGATGCCTGAATAGGAGCATCATGTTTTGGTTTTCTAATTGCCAATCTTTGGCAAGTGGTACACGTACGACAAAATAGTCTTACGTCTTTAGTAATACCAGGCCAAAAGAAGTGTGACAACACTCTTTGCTTGGTTCTAGCAACACCTAAATGTCCAGCACATTCAATGTCATGTGCGTGTCTTAAAACAAATGGTCGAAAACAAGCTGGTACCATAATCTGTTTCTTTAAGGAATTAGGATCTTGATAGTTTCTTACTAATATCCCATTATTTATAGTATACCAGTGTTTAGCATTGTCATCTACCATTACATCATTTAAATGAGCAATATGAAAAATTTTCTTAAAGAGATATCATCTTTTTGCCTTTGTATGAAGGTTTCCTTATCAATGAGCTCCATCTGAAATAGAGTATCATTATTAGTATTGACATCATTCATTATCTGAATATCATCATTATTCTCCTGTTGATGATGATTTTCATCATCATTATCATCTTCTTCGTCTTGTTGATTCTTCTCCCTTTGAGCTTGAGCTCTAGTAGTCACAGCATTTGAACAAAGTAAATGTTGTTTTTCCCATATCTCGATATCCTTCTTTGAACAATCATGTAATTTAGGTATGTTTCCTAAAATAATCCCAGCAATTGGATTTTCCAACAGACATACCAGTGTTCTTCCTGTAAAATATGGCGTATCCAAGAATACCTCAGCCGTGGGGTAATATTCTACAGTTCATCAAAATGTGATGCATTTCACATGTTTTCCTGTGTAGTCCGACCTATCTACCAATGCTTTGCGAACTCCAATAGTGGTTGCACCAGTATCGCGCAACAAAGACACCAACTGATTATTGACAAAACCTTTATTTAAAATTAATGATCCAGTACTTTCAAATGATGACATGACTGGAAGTGGATGTCCGCACAATAATCTTTGGACTCCTTGAGGCTGAAATAAAGAATTGCAATTAGTACAATTATCACTATTTGCTAAATCCACATTGCATGAATTTGCATGTGCCACTATAGCATCATGGTTATGATCATTATCATGCACTACAGCATTAGTACGTCCAGGGTCTCTAGGTTGCCTGGTAGTATTGTTATGATAAGATCTTTTATTATGTGAATTTTGATCATTACCTCTGTAAAAAGATTTTTGACCTCTATTTTGTTTAGGGTTATATCCTCCTCTATTTTGCCAATTATTTGATCTAAAAGAGGTTTGTGGATAAAACTGTTCTTCTTCATTTGAATTGAAATTTCTTTGAGGTTGATGTTTATTAAAATTGTATCTACCTCTGTTCTTGCTATAATTATGTGATGGATTAAATCTTTGATTCCTATCCATACTGTTTGATCTGTATCTAGGTGCATTGTCCTGAAATGACCTAGCAGATGCAGCTGGTAATGAATACTTAATATTGTTTTTGCTCAATACTCTGTTAGGATGTGCTACTTGATATTGACGTCCTAGAGTTTGTAGTTTAGTCAGATTCTCAGGTTTTCTTTCCTGTAGGAATGCAAGAAATCAGTACTAACTGATGACAAAACCTTGTCTCTTAGAATTAAATCTGACAATCCCTCAAAAGTTTTCTCAGTTTTGGATAATTCAATCCATCTAGAAAAATTTAATTTAACAGCTGAAATAAATTCAGTGAAGTCTTTTCCAGAATCTGGGTACAAAGAACGAAATTTCTGACGATAACCCTCATCATCTAATTGATACCTCTGCAATAAAATCACTTTAACAGCTTCATAATCTTTTCTGGTTTGGTCATCCAAAGTGGAGACTACAGTTAATTGTTCACCAACCAATAAATTCATAAGTCTACAAGTCCAAGTAGATTTGTCAATCTTATATTCTTCACAATAAGTTTGGAATCTATTTAAGAAGCATGAAATGTCGTCTATGGACGCATTGAATTTTGGCAGATTAATCCTTATGGCAGTAGTATGATCTTTATTTTTATCTTCACCTACCCCAGGATGCAACAGTGGTTGTTGTAATTTCAGTTTTTCAAGTTCAATCTCAGCTAATCTTATAGCTTGTTGAGATAATATCTCCTCTTGAGATCTGGCATATGCTAATTTTTCCCTTTCAAGAGTCATTTCTTCTGATCTCCTTTTTTTCAGCTACTTCTTCTTTATGGAGTTCTTCTTGTCTCCTTAATTCTTCTTTATGGAGTTCTTCTTGTCTCCTTAATTCTTCTTTCTGGAGTTCTTCTTGTCTTCTTTTTTTCAGCTAATTGTATTTCCATTTCCTGTTTGTGAGTTCCTCTTGTCTCCCTTTTTCAGCTAATTCTTATTTCCTGAGATCTTCTTGTCTCTTTATTTCTTTATCCACATAGGATTGCAATGCTTCACCTTCCAAATTAAATTCTTTTCCAATCTTCAATAAATCCTTTAATGAAGTCATGGTTTCTTATTATTGTGATTCTCAGTATATGCACAATATTTAACTTTTATATATATGAATATGTCAGCCAAATATACAAAATTCAATCCACCAATCTCACATCAGTCTATAAATGCACTAATATAGATGTTAATCAAGTATACAATATGGAGTAGAAAAAAAAATAACTACAACAAGCAATGACAAGAAGACAGGGTTAGAGCAACTAAAGAAAATACAAATGTATAAACATAGGAGTTAATATGACATGTATATAACAATAAATTATAATAATGCTCTATAACAATAGAACAAGACAAGACGCATATCACAACACTTATAACATCTACGAACTAAATGATAGTCAGAGGAGAATGGACAATCTTACAAACAATAATGTAGCAAACTTAATAAAATATAACAATGACAGGACTTATGATAACAAACAATATGGAAACATGACTTTACAACTAGACAAAAATGGATCTGCTAAATTCAAATGAGGCAGTTCTTTTACTTAACCAGCAAAATATACTGGCTCTTCAATAAGAATTACACAGATACTACATACAGAACGCTTAATTTACTCATTAGACCTAGCTTTCGCGGTATTTAATGAGCAAACCAAGTCCCACCTACCTCCCACTAGTATAAAAACACTGACATAATGAATACAATAATTTGTGAAATTAAAATCCAGGCCAACAGATATTATCTACAGTCACGCTGTATGTAACGATAAATCTACTTATCTGTTGCCTCAAAAAAAAATCCTCCTTGAGACTTCTTCAAGCAAGGAATACAGTGCTGTTCTGTACATTTAGGCTCTGGTTAGGCCTAGGATTAGTTGAAAGTGACATATGACGGACATCGCTGTGGTCCATATTTCTTGATAACATTCTTGAAATTGGAAGTAAACAGTTGATTCCTTTGACTTCTATGCAATAGTAAGTCACTCTTGTATGCACGTTAATTTATATTATAGCTGGAAATCCTTTCCAAACTTGATGTAATCAGGCAGACGATCAGTGTCGCCATCTTGAAAAAAATTCTCGACTTCCAATTTTTTTAGGCTTCTGCTGATAGTTTAGCTTGGCCCCCAATAATGCTGTGGGTAAATAATGTATATATTATTATTTATATTCTTCAGGAACAGTCCACCAAACGTCCTGTACTCTAAGTGCATTAAGCTCCATGCTTGGACACTCTTTATTGTAAATCTTGGCCTGCTGAGTTCCCTTCCAGGGTTATCCTCATAGACTCCACTGTAGTAGTTATGGAATATTAATTATGGCCAAACATTCGATACTCCCTGGCCCGCAACACAGGTGCTCAGACAATAAGGCCTAACTGCTTTTTACAGTTCAAATATTTAATCACAGATACTCCATATTGAGTAGGATTCGACATCGAAGCTTTCTAGGCACATGTCTCTACTGTCCTGTCAAACTTACGTGCACAGGAATTCCACACACACTGCTTAACTTAAACTGACATTATATAAGTACTGCATGCATAAGGCAGTGCAGGCAATATACATCTTGCAGGTGTGGTAATCATATTCCTCAAACTAAGGACATACTCTGAAATCTCGTCCTAACGGACACTAGCCATGCATACTGGTCAAAAGACACAAGCGGAATCTCAGGCAGAGACGCGTTCGTGTTCCAGATTAACACGCTCACGTCTGCCACTATTCTTGAGCAGCAGTCAAGACGTCACTTCCGGAAACTCATGACAACCGTCTGTAAACAACAAACCAGGAAGTGATCGTAGACCACCAATGTTATGATATTTAGACATAACATATACATTGCATTATTATGCATATAATCTACACAGCATTATTGATATGATGGACAGCGCCCTTTACTTATGCTTTATTATGCAGCTTCGGAGTGAGCGAAGCTCATCGAAGTTAGGAGCCATTTTTGGATCTCGCCTTTGCCTAAGCGGATCATCGTTCGGAGAACAGGGAGACCTTACTATCTGATGATGATACAGAGATGTCTTCTATTGTAAGCCACTACTGGTGGTTTTGAAATTGTCGTCATAAAAGCCTACTAATTTACGGCTTGTAATTCTTCGTCAGAAGAGGTTCTGTCAGGGAGCCATTGTTGATAAATATTTGAGAACATTAGCGGACGTGATCAGTCAGTTAGGCTTGAAAGTAAATACAACTAGAACCCAGAGGGACTAGCTACTAACGTTCTATTATATTCACATTCTTTACGAATGTATCTTTGATGTCGTAAACCATTTTCAAGCATGTGATGTTGTTGCCAACCTGTTCCAGTGGCTGTAGCTGTGTTGTCAGAGTGTGCGTCCCATTAAACTGTATGAAACTGTTAACAGTAGTTCCAGCCGTCATTGACTTCTAGATACGAGTGTATGAGTGCATTGTTACCTATCAACTCTACAGAACAGTACACCCATTCGCGTAACTCACATCTGTACTCTCACTCAATATAAACACTGTCCCTTGCCAGGGCCTCAATGCTTTATGGACAAGGTGATCGGTATATCCAACACTGTGTCGGTTCGAGTTGACCATCAACCCTCATCAAGATGACTAGTACACACAAAAACTACAAACACCACAGTCACCCTTCTCAATGTAATGTACCAGTGTGACGCCTTTACATTTATCAGTGTGGTGGCTTCATGCATACAGCATTGTTCAGTGATAAGAAAATACACACTTATCAATGTGGACTTATCAGAGTGCCTGAAAACATACCTTTATGTTTGTTTCATATTATTTTATGTTTACATTATCCCAAGCCATAAATGCCCCTTAGAACATGAAAAAGAAAATGGCTTAGGTTGAAAACCAAGAATAGAAAATATTTTAAAATATTGTCTCCACTGTTTTATGTTTAATTAAATTTTTTGGTGACCGTTTTAAGTCCAAGTCGTCGCATGTCGCAAGTCCAAGACTATCTGTGAAGAATTCCAGTTGTAGTCAAACGAGAATTCCAAACAAAGGACAGGAAAAGTAATGATCATTCTCTAACTCGCACTAGCAAACAATAATGGCAATGTTATTGAAACCTGAAATATGTGGTAAGTTCCAGGGACAGTTATACTGAGCACCAGATTCTAGGATATTTAGATAACGATTATTATGATCATTACCCATTACTTCCCTAAGGAGTATAGTCTTTCAACACGTTCTTATCAACCTTTCCTGTCCTGTACCCTCCATTCAAGATTTTTCCATGTCTTCTTTAACCCTTTAAATTTATGTCTATAGTTTCCTTCTCTGTGTGGTTTTTTTTTGGCTCTCTCCTTCTACATCTATTACCTCGGGAACAAGGACTGTCTTGTAGTGCTATCACAAGTTTTCCCCAGGAAGTGTCCTATCCTATTCGTCTCTTTTTCTCACCTTTTATTCCACTGGCACTTGTCTGGTTATTGTTATAAGTTCCATGTTTGTTGATTTTGTCCTACCATTTTAATCTCTCTCCGTTCAACGCTAACACCCGTTTATACAATTCTGAAACGTCTTCGTTGTCAATTTTGTTGTTCTCCGTGTTTCAGATAAAAGCAATAGTACTGTCCTGGCATTGAAGTTAAGTTGAAGGTTTGGATTTTTATATTGCACTTGATTCGTTTTTTATTTTATTTCAATTGCAGTTATGTCAGGTGTGCCACTTTAATCCATTTATTCTTCGAAAGCATCCATTAATGATAGTTTGTAACTTAATTGTTCTTGTTGTTTTTTTTCCCCACGTTTAGTTCGAAAACGTTCTTAGAAAAAGTGGACATTGTTGAGAACTGTAAGGACGGGCGCCTAATTAAATTGTCAGGGGAGGATAAAGGCTAAATGGACAGTCATACCATTGTAGCGAATGGCTGAACATATTCTTACAATTGTGATATTTGTCTATATAAAGAAACTTTTGAGATAAATAAGCAGGGGAGAGAGAGACAGAGAGAGAATCTTTTACAGAATCGTCAGCGACACTCAGAATCATCCTAGAGAAATCAAATAAATGAATGACATTTATATACATCAACGTTTCTAATTATCAGAAAGCTGATAATAATATAGACCCTAGGTCATCTGGAAAATGATGAAACATTATTGACTCGAAGAGAAATACAAATGAAGATTTTACAAGACTGTAATCCAGGGGTCATATGCACAATTACACCTAAGGGCAAACTCTTAGAAGTAAGCCGAGTCATATAGAAATGTCTTCTCTCACCAACGATTTTCCTCATGGTTCATTATCATAATATCTTTTTTTTTTCGCTCCCTATGAAGTATGGAGCCTCCACTTGAGGAAGCTTACGCCAAATCACAAAATAATGCAGCCATGGTTTCCGTAGCAATTTATTGTGGCAGCGCCAGTTAGAGATTACTTGATTGGGACAGTAGTTGAATAGGCAACATTGTTATATTATTAAATTCTCCAAGTAAGTGATAACTGGCTTAAAGTACGCCAGAGTTAGTATTTCCTTGGCGTGAATAAATTTCTAACCCAGGTAGGTTCGTTCCTCTTGAGTTGTTAATTATGTGAGAGATAGTGGTGATGACGTATAAAACAATACAATATTCAGTACATCCATAATATGTAATTAGTCCAACGGTAAATGATCCTCAGTAAATACTTTGGAAATGTATCAAGGTTTATTGAACAGTTGAATTTTTTCACATAACAGCAAAATTGTGCATTCAAAGGTTAATATGGTTACAAAGGTTTCAATGATGAATCTGTTGAATGCATGATAAATTGTCCTTCTTTTACTTCCATCCAACATGGATTAAAACATTCATCAGTATTTACTTTTTCTTCAATTTCCTTAAATGAAGTTTCTTGGTTAAATGGCGCCGTTTGTTGAGGACCATCTACTGGTTTTGTTTCTACCGTTACTGGTTTCATTTGCTTCTTAGTCTAAGTATAGTATGATCTGACTTCTAGCTGAAATAGAAATAATGTTCGTACGAGTAGTACTTACTTGTATAACCACAAGTTAAAAATCTGTTTCTCTCAGATTTTTCTCATAAAGAGAAAAAAAAGTTCTTCTTGCGACTGCAAATATACTTGACGAATAATGAAGGACACTGAAGAGTTCTGTTGTGGATCACAACGTAGGAGCCTAGGACTTTTGTGACAGACCGATGGGAGCGCCAGGTTGCTACACCACGTACAGTTAAAATCACATCCTATATGCAAGGGCTCAAATTTACAACTGACTACCAAAATAATATATCTTGGCGTCTTTGGGTAGTGCGCGATCTTGCTACCCTTTCATTGGGTGAGCGAATATTTTATTAATTTATTTATTGGTTATTCTATCAAGCATCCGTACAGGGATTGATGCTATTCCTCTTTGCGTCACTCTTTGCTAGGCAACTCCCGCCAAAAGATAGCGGTGGGCCGCCCAGTTTGACATTGTTTCAGCTTCACTTTTATGTCATCCTATACTCAATGTAACTCGTGTTTTGGTTAACTACGAAATGTCGTAACTGCTCTGTGTATTCTCCATAGTAGTTACTAGCTAATTTCCTATGTTTTATAATGACTGGTTACTAGCACGAAGAAATGCTATGGTAATAGGTCATCTGGCCACATTATCTTATATTATGAGTTTGCTAGTCCCATGCACAGACTCGTATGTGTCCCCTCTTACGACATGCTTGAAGAAGCAATCATACTTTTTCTTCTTTGTTTTCGCATATACCCCCTGGAGCTACCACTTCCTCATGGTTACTGATTGGTAATGCTAGAAACAAGAGATAAAAGGAAAACAGTAGAGCAGTTAATATTTGACAAAACACACTGAAGGCTCTTTATTATTTAGATGTCAATGTTTTCTTGTTTTATATCACATAAATAACAAGACACGCAGGACAAGTTAAACATATCACAGGATGAAATATCAACGCGTTATTGCGAACCAAGCAAAGCAAATAATAGTAATATCAAACTAAAACTCTTGTAACAAGCAATGGTCACATAAATGATGAAGTACGCAGCTTCATTTGAATAGCTAGATTATTGAATGTCCAGGTTGCTAAACTATGTGAGTGTAGTAGCTTAGTTAAAGCACGGTTTACAAGCTACAGTTCACAATTACAATTTCAGTTAATATCTAAATGCTTTCGTGGGTCATCTAAGGACCATCAGTGCGGAATCATAGAAAAACCTTGTACTGTGCACTATTTTTCTGGCGTTATTTTTCATACAAACAGTATATTTCTGACCAATGAAAGTAATGTCTGGTAGATCTGCCTTCGATGTGGAGTTGTTCAAGTGGCACTACAGCACACAGGCTTTGTTGGGGTTGACCTTGCAACCGAGGTCCTCGCACTATTTAACCATCTCATGTAGTGTCCCTTGTACGCTATTGACCATTTCCTGTCGGTCAGAACCAGTGCAGGACAAGCTGAAATACCTCGGAAAAACATTCAATCGTGGGTTATTATAAAAGTATCATGTTGATCTAATAATGCAGAAGTGTAACAGACTTCTGGCAGCCCTAAAAACAATGGTCTCAGCGCACCTGGAACAGAGACTACTGTTTCTCCTGTGTCATCAGCTAGTAATGTCAGTATGGGAATACTCACACTGTACTGTCAATATCACAATGTGAAGGATTGGAACGCATTCAAAATCAAGAGATGCGTGTAGACTTGGGCTGTACGCGAGATACCCCCATCGCGACGCTGCAGAAATACTTGAATTACTGTCGGTTAGATCCAGATATGCGATGTCCCAGTCAGAAGTCCATACGCAAGTAACCAGAGACACAAGGTAGCCCCTGCATGGAAACATAGCTGACATTAAGGGGGCGAGAATAAAGAAAAGGATGTTATGGATGGCACAGGCAGAGGCAGCAATTAAAAAGGTGACCACAGTTGAAAATATATTCAAAGGGGAAGAGTGGAATATGTCAGATGAGAACTGGACTACCAGCAAATCATCATCAGCCTTAGCAGACAGTACAGAACTTGGACCTATGGGAGGGCAGAGCTGGAAATTGATCAACTGATAAATGATCATGCTGAGGATGATGATGCCATTGTGTACACTGATGGGTCTGTAATCCGTGGTGAGAAATCATAATGGGCTCCTCTGCTAGAGTAAAGGGCAGGATCGTCGCTGCTCATAGCGGGGCTTACATGATAACAAACTGTAACACGAGAATGGAAGTACAGGCAGCTACTGCAGCATTAAGGTGGCTGTCTAAGACTTCATTAGCAAGGGCAGTTATTGTATCAGACTCACACTCCGTACTTCGGAAGGTCGAAAGTGGATGGATATACTGCCCTAGTCATACAGGGATACGTGGCAATGAAAGAGCTGCCAGACAAGCTTCATGAGCACCCATATAAGGTATCATTGGATATGGATAAGGGAGAGATAATGAAGGCAGTAAATGATCGTCTATTAGAGAATGACAGTACAATAGATGAATCATCAAAGTTAAGATTGCTTTAATTCGGCATCAAATGTAAGACCAGCAGGGATAGATGTATGAGAGGATGCATTCGGTATGTATACAATCAGTGCGCAACAGGAACAATTTGCATTCGTACCCTTCGACATTTGCTGAGGGAGATAGAGCACCTATGGGTTTGCCCGGAGTGCTGTGAAGTCGATTCGGATCAACAATAACACACAGTATAATTCGCTAGAGGTAAAGATAATATGGTGATGATATCCTAAATAGATGTATCAGATGATACCAGGATAGTGCCAGATAAGAGACTGGTCTTAAAAGAAATACCCCATTCACTGGTGTATCGACATCAAAGGTATTGTCAAGCTGTATATGTTCCTAGATGAGATGGTAATGTACTATCTTAGGTACTTATGATGCCCTCTCCAGATTAATCTTAGACTATGACTCTACTAGGGGTAATTAACTAAAAAACAAGAACTATGAACCAAACTTAAATAATTCAATAAAGACTGTTGGTATAATTTATAATTTATTTATATACAAGATCTTTCTTTGTTCTGTTGGATAATATTGTAAATAAAATCAATTTGATTCAAAAATATAAATGGTGCAACTTTCAATTATTTACATTACATTTACATGAAACTTAATACAGTTCATATTCTCTGTTTAATTGATCCTTTATGACAACTGTTGTTCCTCTGTGCTGAACTTGAACAATGTTAATATTATTATATCACAAAGTATAAAGACTTTTACTTTGTTCTTTCACCACAGTCTTATGTTTCATCATTACTGTGTTCTTTTGTAGGTAATAAAATTGTAGGATTTATGTTCCATGTTCTTGGACTAAATATTCTTAAAGTTTTAATTTCTTTGGTGTGGTACAGTTTGTAAAGTCAAGTAGCCACAAACAAGGCTACTTATCTGGAATAAGTCTTCGAGGCCTTTCCCAGCACTGTAACTAAAAGGTGGCACTTTTGAAGACCCTCTGACACTTCACAAGGGCTTTAAACAACACGAGCTCCTTCCAACTGATTTAGGCTCGATAGAATTAGTAACTCTTCAAGGCAGGATTTACCCCCAATCACATGCAGACCGGCTTTTAATGGTTCTACAGACTGTTTTCACCTGCAGATGGCAATGGAGTCTGGTAGTAGACGTTTTCGCTCGTGTCTGTGATTTGAATTTTTGCGGCAAGGACTTTCTGGTGACATCTTCCGCTATTTATACTCAGTTGTCTCCCGTACCAGAAATCATCTAGGCCAAAGTATGATGCAGTCTCGAAAAAGTGTAAACAGTAGGCGTTCTGTGCTAGTGTGAAAATCCGAAGTCGTTCTAGTTTCTCTATTTCTGAACCGATTTCCTTCATCCAAAGCTTATATTATTATCAAGACTACACTATCTATTGAGATGTCTATCCTTTTGCTTGGTTAATCCGACTTTTCACTGGAGCAGCCTAAACGGGGACAAGCACAACATGGTTCATGCTCCGCTGTCTTAAAATCACAATGACTTCTGCTGCACACCACAACCAGTGAGATAATAGGTCCCTGCCTAAAGCTAATGATCCCCATTATCGAATTAGTCCTTCTTTACCAATGTATACTGTTATTAACTGCACAGTGCCTTTCGAAAACTTGTCAACATTTACACTTTCTCGTCTTCCTACTAAAAGGCCTTACTAATTATAATAATTATTAGCATTGCGTGACCCGAGCTGCCATTTTGATTGGTTGCTTGACTTCTCGGAATGACTGTACGGTGTAATGTTTTGAATGAGGGCCGAGATAGGATTCAGACTTCATCGCAGTATAGTTTTGCACACAGACCGTCAGTTTAATGTGGACAGACTAACGAGGGGCGCAAAACGTAGGGGAGAAGGGCGATTCATGAAATGGGGTCAATCAATCAATACCCTCTACCTTCTCGAGGAGCATAGGTCTTCAACAAACACATGCCAAGTCTTCCTGTCCTGTGCCATCCGCTCAAGTTCTTTCCATGTTTTACTCATCATTTTCACCTCTGTATCCAGATCTCTTCTCCGTGTGTTTTTTGGTCTACCCCTGCCTCTCTTTCCTTGTGGATTCCAGAACAAGACATGCCTTGTAATACTATCAACAGGTCTCCTCAATGTATGCCCTATCCATCGCCAGCGTCTTCTTTTCAACTCTTGTTCCATTGGCTCTTGTCTGGTTCTTGTCATAAATTCCGCATTTGTGACTTTGTCATACCATTTCAGTCCTTCTATTCTACGCAAGCAACCGTTTATAACAGTCTGTAGCTTTATGGTTGTTGTTTTTGTTGTTCTCCATGTCACAAAGCCATACAATAGGACTGACTTGACATTTGATTTGAAGATTCTTATTTTCGTGTTGGACTTGATTTCTCTTGTTCTCCATGTCTCACAATGCAATGAAAGCTCCTCTTGCTTTCTGTATTCTTATTTTGATATCATGTCTGTCCCTCCAACTCTGTCTATATTACTGCCAAGATATGTGTACGATTCTACATCCTTTAGTGGTGTTTCTTCAAGTTCAACCTTGTTATCGTTTCTTGCATTTATTCTCATAATCTTTGTCTTTTCCCTGTGCATTTTCAGTCCCACTTGTTGTGACCTCTCATCGAGAATTTTCATTTTCTCTTGCATCTGATTATGGTTATGGGACAGAAGAGCAAAGTCATCTGCAAAATCCAGATCATCAAGCTGTTTAGTCAGATTCCAATGGATTCCATTTCTGTTGTGTAATATCGATGTTTTCAGAGCCCAATCTATTGCAAGTAAGAAAAGAAATGGAGACAAGAGGCATCCCTGTCTCACTCCCTTTCTAATCCTAAACGGTTCTGTATATTGTCCTTCATGAATAACTCTGCATGTCATGTTTTCATAGGTCTTCCTTATTAAGTTAATGACCTTCATGGGAACTCCATAATGCCTCATCAATTTCGAAAGTGATTCTCTGACTACACTCTCAAATGCCTTTTCAAAGTCCACGAATCCGATGTATAGCGGTGAATTCCATTTCAGACTTTGTTCAACTATTATTCTCAATGTGACCATCTGGTCTGTACGGGATCTGTTTTGTCGAAAGCCTGCATGTCCATCTCTCAGTTGCTTGTCTATGGACTCTTTTAATCTCTCAAGTATGATTCTGTTTAATACTTTTCCTGGCACTAATAGTAACATTATTCCTCTATAATTTGTGCACTCTTGTAAAATTCCCTTCCTAGGCCATGTCACATAGGTTATGGTCATTAAATTGCCTAGATCTTCTTCCTATTCTCTCACGCGCATCCTTTTATTTTATTATCTTTCCATACTTGTTTTTCCTGTATTTTTCGCATCACTCGGTTGCGAAAAATATTTTCTTCAGTATTTTTAAACTTTACCTGTTTTGTTTCTCAAAACTGAGTATCGCACTAGATGGTATTACGTGGATGTCAGTCAGACGAGAAGCGTTATAATGCATTCCGTCAGACCGGGAGAGCCGACAGCTGTCTGCTGTTCCCCCGGGGACAGTGTTTTCTTCGGCCGAGTTCTGGGCCGTAGTGTGAAAATTCACTCCGCCAGAACGGGCAGGCAGACAGAGGGTCTGGTTTTTCGCATATGACACTCATGCTCCACGGGCCATGGTCAGCTTGTAGTGTGAAAACTGCCCTGCCTTTCAGACAAGTTGTCTACCTTTGAAATTGACACGCACGTTTCTCGGTCAGTTTGTTAAACGAAGGGTGAGATTACTCGTGGCACGGCAGACGGTTGTCTGAGATTTGCAACTGACACGCGCTTTTCCCGGTCAGTTTGTCAACGCAGGTGCGTAATCGCCCTGGTGGCAGTTACGACACGCCTCTAAGTTAAACGTAGCTGTTATGAGAAGGGGGAGAGATCGGGGCGGGGGAGATAGTTCATCTTTTGTCTGTTTCAGATATTAAACCTAGTTTGAAACTTTATCTTCATTCTTTCTCTATAATCGCAGTAGACAGGTGGTTCGCGAAGAGTAGAGCTGTATAAGCGAAGTTTCTTAGTTTGTTGCGACAATTTGTCGAACTTCTAGACTTCCATAAATATAAGCGTATAATTCTTAATTGTGCGATACCTTGTAGTGCTGTGTTTTGAGGTAATATATATTATATCTAGTATTTTGTGAAATGATAAAGTGTTAAATCGCGCATTTCATTTTAACTAGTTTCTTTTGAACAGAGTGCTTAATTTATAGTTTGTTATATTCTCTAAGTCGACGAGTTACAGAGGTAATACATAATAAATTATATCTTTAGCTTACTAAACTAGTAGCTATAAGGAATTTAATTTAACTGTTAAATACTCAGTCGAAACTGTTTTAATAACTAACTTATAAATGCTAGATGCGACATCAGTGAATATTGACGGAATACGAAGATATTCCTAAATTCCTGATGATTGATTTTATATAACTTACTTTACGGGAAGTTTAATTATAAGTCAAGCGGTCGGCTTGCTATTTAAAAATGTAAGTTATATTGAGTACATATATGTAAATTATTTGATATGTGTTCTTTCTTTATATAGTGAAACGGTGGTACCCAACTTGCCAGCGTTTAGTAAAGAGACATATTTGTGCGAAGCATAGACAGTTCCTATCTTTAACCACGTGGGTGTTTTTTTTATGGTTTCAAGTAACACTGATCTGACAGTGCTTATGCCATCAGAGAGAGAGACAGTAATAGCAATCCCACTAACGGTTTCTAAAGACTAGAAATATATATTGGGCTTTTGAGCCAATTCATATTGCTCCACAAATTTAAATGTACATGCTGCCTGGCGGCGAGAATATTACAAGATTAACATTCCGACAGAGATTGTGACTAGTACTGTGGTGACCAAATATAGTAACTTCCTGAAAGTAGACACCGATCTGATATTCCTTAAATTCTAGAAACCAAAGCTAATGACATTGTGCTCTGCTAACTTTCGTGCCTGGACAATATTTTATGTGACTTAATCAGACATTCGAAAAATTAGAACACCCAAGGAATCGTTCCCTGAGAGTTTAGTACGTCTTTTGGAACTGGGGATTTCTTGGTCAAGGACTGCATTTTCGGGTCTGTGTGAAGGTCCTAGAATTATTATGTTCCCAGAGGCAACGAGCAAAGTTGTGAGTATATGTATGTGAGAGCAAGGCCATGGCTGGATGAATGAGAGTACACAGGTCTGAGTGTTATTTTACCGGTGTACTATTGTCACCCTTCTGCTGTCTTAATTTTTTTTTTTACCTGCAGAATTTGTTACAAAAGCTAGAGTTTCTTTTTTCCTTAGGCTAAATCAGATTATTCAACTCTGTTCATACATTTACGAGAAAGAAAGAAACCTCTTAGACTCAACCCTATGTATCGATAACTCTTTGGGCCATCATCTGTTCTCTTAACGGGGCTGTGGGCTAAACCTAGAGCTAAGATCATAACGGGGCTATCATCCTTGTAGCATTTTCTTGAATTTTATGACTATTTGTATATGTTTTTTCCTTGATGTAATTTTTGGTGTTGTGAGAAATTTTGATATGATAATTAAAATATCTCTCTTGAACAAAAAAAAAACCAGTGCGTTGGTCAGCTCGATCCCAATTATCTGTATATCATTGTTATAGTTTTCCCACGTCTGTGAGTTTACCTGTCGTCACGTGTATGTGCGTGCCCGTGAGTAGATAGAGATATATTAATATATATATATATCTGTGTTTAGACTGTCTGACGCCTTTAAAAGCGGTCGTAGAAGATAGGTGAGAGAGAGAAGATTATCTCGATTCTCAAAGACAGCTTCTATATCACATTCTATCATCTCACGTGTGGGAAATTCTATTGTTTTTTTTTTTCACCAGCTCTCACGGTATCTATCACTCATTCCAACCTATTCAGAAGGGACCTAACCCAAGTCTTAATACTCCTATCTAAAAATCTACGACAGGCCAGTGCAGTGAAGTCGATTCTGATCAACAGTAACACACAGTATAGTTTTGCACACAGACCGTCAGTTTAATGTGGACAGACTAACGAGGGACGAAAAACGTAGGGGAATGGGGGAAATTCATGAAATGGGGCACTTTATGAAATAAGTACTATTGGAATCTATTCGAGTGGCCATTTTGTCCACACTGTCATTGATGATTGCAACCTTAGCTGCTTCCATTTATATGTTGTATCCTTTTAAGAATATTTTTATATTTGCATGTTATTTTTCTTTTCTGTTTTTGTTCGTTGGTCACTAGCGAATGTATTGTGACCGCAACGTAGGAAATTTTCTTTGTCTTCTGCCTTAGTAAAACACATCGACTATTTTCGTTTCCTGGTTTGACCATGTCCACCGCATGGAAAATGGTTGCGTCGCCAAAGATATTTCCTATGAACATTTGGTAGATGACAAAAGAACAGCAGGGCGACCGCGGCTGAGGTTCAAAGATGCGTGCAAGAGACACACGAAGGCACTGGACATAAATCCAGCAAACTGGGAGGATGAAGCTGTCGATCATTCCGAGTGACAATGGTCCCTACGGCGCCGCCTCATATTGGGCTAAAAGAAGCTCTCAGTACAAGCAGAAGAGATCAAATCAGGCCGAAAGAAACACCAGGGAAAAAACAACTGAAGGCTATCATCTTTTTTCACCTTTCAACTCCCCATAGAGATAGGCCTTGAAAAAACTTTGCCAAGTCTCTCTGTCCTGTGTCATAAGCAAGTCTCATTTATTCCCTTTATGTCTGTCTCTACTTCTAATGTCCATGTGTTCTTTGGTCTTCCTCTACCATTCTTACTCTAGGATTCTAGAACAAGGCCTGTGTGGTAGGTTGAATTTACCATATTGCTAAACATGTAAATGTTTTTTTTTTTTTAAATCTAGTCTCTACATAAGCGTTCGTATGATAAAGTGGTTAGCGCTCTGGTCTCTCGCTTCAAAGTTCCTGGTTCGAGTCACGGTATCGACACACTACCCAGCTGTAAATGGGTACCTGAATTTGCAGTTGAGTTCGGGAAAGAAAAGGCAGTGAGGAAGGGAACAAGTCACCCCACCTCTCGATGCTGGACTTAGTAAAGTGAAATCTTTAACCCTACACTGCACTACGGCAGTATCTGATATGGGACCACCTTTTAATCTCTACACTGCTTGTTTGCTTTCACTCTAACAATATTTATGTCAAAGGTCAGGTCTCTATAGACCGTGTAACCAAGCCGGCCGAGTTCAGAACAATGCTCCCCATTTAAAGTTATGGATGTCCTAATTCCCAGGTGGCGCTCTGTGACGTTTTCCAGCCGGAATCAAGCATGTAATGGACGCTATGCCCGACGTGACACGTGAAGTCATGAATATTTAACACCGCAAAGCTTTTTATAATTCAACTGATCTTCCACTCGACATTTTTCCTGGCATTCTGAAACCGCAACAATGTGTTTATTTATTTATTTTTGGTTATGTAGCTAGTTATCGCTGTCCTGTTTATCGAACACTGCTGTGCATAGTTGACAACATCGGTATCTACGATATATATATATATATATATATATATATATATATATATATATATATATATATATATATATATATATATATATATATATATATATATATATATATATATATATATGAAAATTCTTGATGAGAGGTCACAACAAGTAGGCCTGAAAATACACAGGGAAAAGACAAAGATTATGAGAATAAATGCAAGAAATGATAACAAGTTTGAACTTGAAGAAACACCACTAAAGGATGTAGAATCGTACACATATCTTGGCAGTAATATAGACAGAGTTGGAGTTATATATATCATATGTGTATGTATATATATATATATATATATGAAACTCGCATTCATGCACATGCACGCATATGCAACATGTGTTTCAACTAGGTGGACAGACAACGTAAAAACTTAACTAACCTGATAATAAAGCACATAATTAATATTGTTATACCATTGACAGCATAAAATATCTGAGGAAACAAAGAAAGGATAGTGATACAACTCTACCACTCGTCCTCAGGTATGTCGTAAGAAACGACAAATATGAATTTGTGCATGTGACTGACATCTTCATTAACTAAAACAAATTGATGCAGACGTAGCAGCTCTAAGAGTACATGAACGCTATTGTCAGACTTATGCGACTGTGGTGAAGTGAGATGTTATAAATATTTATAGGGGACTTAGTGTACTGACTGAGATCAGCTGTGAAGGTATATATATCTAATAAGAGTAGTGTATTATATATAACCTTACTTGCTGCCACATATGTATACCTCAGTCAGAATTATTCTGGAATAGTGTGATGACTACGTTATATGTCTAGGGTATGTGTATGATGAAGGGTATGTCAAAACAACAACAGACAGATAAACAATTTAATTTATTCCACTACACTTGACAACACTGTGACACTCACATACATAAAACACTCTACAAGGATATCTTAAAGGAGTCACTGATAACTTTTCAAATAACAATATGTATTCATTGCTGTCATGAATGAATATGTGTCCTGATTCAAATACAAAGGGAACCAGGAATCACAATCAATTTTAATTACATGTTATATGTACAGAATTTATCAATATGAATATTGTAGTGACATATATTATTAAAAGTATCCTATGTGTGTCAGTTGTGTAGTAGTAATATGAGGTAATACTGGTTTTGTTTTGTTCAAACTCTGTTGGTATTTGTCATCATGACTTCAATAGTTTGTCTTTATTGGAACTAGTATTGGAGATGTTCTCAGTTCCTGATATTAAAACAATTTAATTCCCCTCTTAATGTTATTTTTACAATGTCATTTTAAGATGGGGGTACATAATGTTGAGCTCAGCTGGCCAGATCAGCTTATCTTGCGTGATGGCGGCAGGAAAAGACTCCTCTGCTCGATTTCTCCCCTGTGCTCTGGAGACACCTCACTGATAGCTAAATGGACCAAGGAGTATGCTGTCCGACTCTGGATTCAGCAAAGCTCTGACCAGGTGCTGCTCAATAACGTCAAGACCACGGTCCCTGAAAACAAGAAGGATGTACCTTCTACTTCATAACTAATTGATACTCTAGTTCTACACTGAGCACAATACATCACAAACATTGAGTTCAGAGCGTTAGGCCAACTGTCAGCTTCATCTGAAATACTTTATACCAGTATTTCCCTCCCTACTGGTTACTACGCCTCTGCAATTCCAGCATTATTTCTGTCTAATCAATAATCTAGGTGTCAGTGTACTGTTTGGCCATTCCATGCAGTTTTACTTTCCTCCGACACCTTCTGTTCAGGCTGGAGCATTATAGGCTTTTCCTCATGTTCGCTACTGAACTACACATATATACAGGCATAAATTAACAATTTTACATTTAATTTTCATTAAAAGATATTGAATATTTCAAACCTACCACAATTCATGGAAATACACAGATACGTTGACTAGCAATGAATTCTGGCACAAATACTGGCACAAATTCCCATCTGCTTATGTTCCAGGCTTTTATTTAGCAAAAATATGAGCTGGCTTCAACGCACTGTTGCTTTATCAAGCTTATTTGAACTAGTGGTCTCGAACTAACGCTCCTAAGTGATTATATCAGCGAGTCTGGCCAATGGAGCCACGTTTCGACAAGTGTTTGAAAAAATTTTACCTTCCTACGTCTCCCCTAACAACCAAGGATAGCATTTATAGTCCGACTAATCGTGTTTAGCCTTACATATCATTCCAGCCAATCAGTTCAAATGTAACTTGTGGCCCATTTCCCGTACAATGGTGGTTTAAAAAATCTACCACTGAGCGATTCTGATTTTGGGTGTTGTCTGACAGCACCATCATTTTATTTTGGCTATAACTTGTTAATTCCTAGACTATTTGCATAACGTTTTACATATTCTTTGTCAGCAAGCCCTAAGGAACCCAAATATACAAATTTAAAAGAGCTAAGTGGCTGCGTTCAAAATATGCAATTTCTTCTACCTCCTGTTTCGAAGATGTGCTGTCTGGGTACTGTAATGTTTTCAAACGTAAACCCATCTAATGTTATCTTTCCTAATAAGAGTTTTTCAGGATTTAAAACCTAACTCTGGGAAGGTTAGTGTTTTTATCACTGTCCGTCCGAAAAAAAGTTAGTGCATGTGGCCTTACACGCGTGATAGTAGTAATTGTGTATCGCGCGACGCTTGTTTAGTGTTGCACGTGTTCGGTTTTCTGCCTCTCCCTTCTCTCTATCCTTTAGTCCATCTGTTCGTTCGTTTTGGTAACGTAATATAATTAATGTTAGGATTAATTTAGGTCATTACGCAGTATGCCTCTCAATGTTTTTCTTAGAACTGCAATACCCGTTTTAATGTGTTGTGGAAACGCTTGTATTTATGCAGTGGCTTATATTTAACGTGGAAACGTTACAATTTGCAGACGAAGCATAAAACAAAGGGGGATTTCGAGTACATTCTTTGTGACAGCACTGTTATTTTACCATTGCTCTTTTCTTTATTAGAATTTATTTGTTAGGCTTTATATTTACCTGATAATTTATATATGTGGATTAGAATATTTTCACGACACCTCCCCTCTTAAAACAGACATCCCATGTCAGTCCTTTATTCTATATACACATAGATAAATGTAAGTCAACTTGACTTTACTCTGCTGTGGTGCTATCATGGTTTTATGTAGTTGGGTCCATTCAGAGTAGGCACTACTCATGAAATCTGCCTCAGACTTCTACAACCAATAATATATTTCGGTTATGTTACTGAACAGCCGCAAGTGTGAGTGCTTGTCTTAATGCTGCTTCGCAACCCGTATTCACCATTTCTCTTCTCTGAGTCTGCGCAATGACATGTCCAGAGAACATTATATTTCCCTCAAAATGTACGTTATGAGGAGATAACATATACCTGGTGATAGCAGAGTTTTCGTAGTGGATCCCATAATCTTCTTATTATCCTGTATGAAACATTCGGAATATCCTCAATCAAAGAGGCAACTCAGGGATTCATTACGTTCCTCCTAAATGTTTACATCCAACAATTTTGTCTGATCTCAGGTTTTACTGGAATCTGATATTATCCTTTACTCAGATCCACCCTTGAGAAATATTTAGCCTTATTTAGTCTGGCAAACAGCTGATTTGTATCCGGCAATGGATCCACCTGTCCTTCTGTAATAGCATTCAGTCTCCTGTAATCTATACAGAGTCTATGTTCTCCAGAGGGCTTCCTTAAGAGTACAACACCGGAACTATACGAAGATTCACTGTGCGAAATAATTCCTTCCTTCAACAGATAGTCTATCTCTTCCTTCAAAGCTTTCTCCTTAGCAAACGGAATCGAATATGGTTTCATACAGACAGGTGTGGGGTCTATCAGTTTTTTCATATCATATTCCAATAGGTTTGTATGCCCTGGTCGGTCTGTTAACACCTCTGCATGATTATTTAGAACCTGTTGCACTCTCTCTTTCTGAGTTTTCGTTAAATGTGTACTGATTTTCACCTGTGCTGCTGTCTCACAGGGGTGTAATGGATATTCAAATGATGAAAGTGGTTCCTTTTTCATCTCCATCGCGATGGACAAGGTCAACAAGTGTGTCTCTTCCTGATGTTCTCTTTCCAAATATTTCTTCAGGAGATTCACATGATAGATTTTTTCTTTCCCCTTCTTATCTATCTTATAATTTGTTCTAGATACCTTCTCTAGAACTGTATATGGACCCTGCCATCCAATTTGTAACTTATTCTGACTCCCGGGCAAAAGAAGCAGTACCTTCTCTCCCACAGCCAAATCTCTGTCTTTCGCCTTCCTGTTATAATAGGCAGCATGTTTCTTCCTGGCTTGTTTCAAATTTTCATTGGCAAGTTTCCAGCCAGTTTTTTAAACGAGTGGTCAGCTCATTCACATATTGGTATGAAGATGTAATGTTTTCCTCTGCCTTTTCATCAGTCCACGTTCTTAACAAAGCTACATATGGACCTTTAATTTTGTGGACCTATTTGTCCATGCACCGGTATGGTCTCTTCCACTCGAAGCTCTATAGTGATGATTTTTCTTCCCAGAATTTTCATGCACAAAACGACCGCTACCAATTTTTCTCTTGGGGCTGTCTCCCCACTTAAAATTCTTGATGAGAGATTTCCTCCCTACATCCTCTTCCTCCAGTTTGTTTAAGTCCGATTGAGGGATTTTCGGCTTATCCTGGGGTAAGACATCTCTTTGCACTCTCCGCATAGTGGCCATTGTAAAACAGTTAAGTGAAGCTTGTCCGTGAAAAGGGGCTTCCCATTCCATTTGGTCCACTTTATCAAATCTATTTTTCTTTTTATTATCAGGCCTAATATTGCCCCGTGGCGTGTCCAGGTCCTGATCCATGTTCCCACTTGTGGGTGTTCCCTCATGTGCTATGCTACACCTTTCTACAAAATTCTCAATGTCCCATCTTGCTTTGGGCCAATAATAATTGTGAGCCACCTTTTTGAATGATGGTACCTATCTTCTCATGGTCCCCATCTGGTTTCACATGTAGGCTCCTTATTAAGTCTGCCCTATATCTTTTAGGAAGTACCAGCTGTCCCTGACCTTTGGATCTAGCTCCAGTCTTCCTATACATCAACTTGTTTTTCATGTAAAAATCTCCCTTGCCTGTAGTTGTATGACAAGTTGACAATTTTCTGAAACAAGGCTTGAGTGTTTTATCCCCAGCCTGTGCCTTCCTCATCTCTTCTGGAGTGGTATCTAACATAATATCCTCCTCCTGTCTTGAGGTCGACCTGACCTGAAGGGTTGCCATATACACAGGTTTCCTTCTGCAACGGTCAGTGTCATGATTGTCCATCTGACAATTTTTACACCACCTTTATCCTTGGTTGAAAGATTTTCTTTCATCATATTTCCGTTCATCGAATTGTGGGAATTTATTTTTATTTTCGTACCGTGGCCTATCAAATTGGTGCTTACCTTTGTTTTGATCCTTAGGATCAAATTTATTAAAGTTCTGTGGTGCCCTAAAGTTATCCACTTGTTTCTTTTTATTACCTGTTACCCCTGCTTGAGCTGCTTGATACCTTTCAGCAACATTTAGCAACTCACCCAGCCTCTCTGCACCTTGTTCCATGAGAAACTTTCTCAGGTCTGGAGCCATGGACTCTCTTAATTGCTCTATAAGGACCATTTCCTTAAGATCTTGGGTTTTCCCCAGAGAAGTCCATTTCTCCAAGTATGTCTCTATTCGTGCAGAAAACTGGTGATAGGTTTCACCTGACAGTAGTTTAGCATTCCTAAATTTTTTCCTATAAAATTCTGCATTCTTTTCATATCTTAACAAAAGAGCCTGCTTTAGCATGTCATAATTTTCCTGATCACCTCTGCTCATTTTTGCAAAAACTTCATAAGCTGCCCCACGAAGTCCCTGAGATAACTTTAAGCTCCACCTTTCTCTCTCTAACCCATACGTGGTAGCTAATAGTTCATACCTATTTAGGTAGCTCTCTATATCATCGTCTTTCTCAACAAAATGATCTAAATGAAAATTCATAGCTGAGGTTGAGGCTCCTTGGCTAGCAGTGGCATCAGAGGCAAAGGGACTGGCACCATTTTCAGGAGCATGGCCCTGAAACTCAAACTCCCTTAGTCGTAACTCATGTTCCCTTTGTAATCTCTTATCTTCTGCTTCCCTTTCTGCAGTCAATCTTCTTTCTTCGGCTTCCCTTTCTGCAGCTAATTTCTTTTCTTCTCTTTCTGCAGCTAATTTCTTTTCTTCTCTTTCTGCAGCTAATTTCTTTTCTTTTCTTTCTGCAGCTAATTTCTTCTCTTCCCTTTCTGCAGCCAATCTTTTGTCTTCTCTTTCTGCCTCCAATTTCTTAGCCTCAGCCTCAATCTGCAACCTCTTAGTCTCAGCCTCAGCCTGCAACCTCTTAGTCTCAGCCTCAGCCTCAAATTGTAACTTCTTAATTTCCCTTTCAGCCTCTAACTTTCTTTCGGCTTCAAACCTTCTTTCTTCGCGTTCAATAAATTTGTCACATTCCGTAGTGACATAGGCAACAATAACTTGCCCATCTAATCCTAACTCTTTTGCAGTCTGAACAGCAGCAGATCGAAACTTGGCCAGGTCCGCCATTGTCTATCAGGTAAATTTATACAATGTCTAACCAACAATTCAATCTCTAAATATATATCTAATGGACAACACAGGCACCGTGAGCTCAACCTTATTTTAATTCCACCCAAGGATACCTTTTAATTCTTATATTCCCTGAAGTGAATTACCCCCACTATTTTTAATAGGTAAAGATTCAAAATCCCAAGAGCGAGACCCCAATATATGTGGTGAAGTGAGATGTTATAAATATTTATAGGGGACTTAGTGTACTGACTGAGATCAGCTGTGAAGGTATATATATCTAATAAGAGTAGTGTATTATATATAACCTTACTTGCTGCCACATATGTATACCTCAGTCAGAATTATTCTGGAATAGTGTGATGACTACGTTATATGTCTAGGGTATGTGTATGATGAAGGGTAAGTCAAAACAACAACAGACAGATAAACAATTTAATTTATTCCACTACACTTGACAACACTGTGACACTTACATACATAAAACACTCTACAAGGATATCTTAAAGGAGTCACTGATAACTTTTCAAATAACAATATGTATTCATTGCTGTCATGAATGAATATGTGTCCTGATTCAAATACAAAGGGAACCAGGAATCACAATCAATTTTAATTACAAGTTATATGTACAGAATTTATCAATATGAATATTGTAGTGACATATATTATTAAAAGTATCCTATGTGTGTCAGTTGTGTAGTAGTAATATGAGGTAATACTGGTTTTGTTTTGTTCAAACTCTGTTGGTATTTGTCATCATGACTTCAATAGTTTGTCTTTATTGGAACTAGTATTGGAGATGTTCTCAGTTCCTGATATTAAAACAATTTAATTCCCCTCTTAATGTTATTTTTACAATGTCATTTAAGATGGGGGTACATAATGTTGAGCTCAGCTGGCCAGATCAGCTTATCTTGCGTGATGGCGGCAGGAAAAGACTCCTCTGCTCGATTTCTCCCCTGTGCTCTGGAGACACATCACTGATAGCTAAATGGACCAAGGAGTATGCTGTCCGACTCTGGATTCAGCAAAGCTCTGACCAGGTGCTGCTCAATAACGTCAAGACCACGGTCCCTGAAAACAAGAAGGATGTACCTTCTACTTCATAACTAATTGATACTCTAGTTCTACACTGAGCACAATACATCACAAACATTGAGTTCAGAGCGTTAGGCCAACTGTCAGCTTCATCTGAAATACTTTATACCAGTATTTCCCTCCCTACTGGTTACTACGCCTCTGCAATTCCAGCATTATTTCTGTCTAATCAATAATCTAGGTGTCAGTGTACTGTTTGGCCATTCCATGCAGTTTTACTTTCCTCCGACACCTTCTGTTCAGGCTGGAGCATTATAGGCTTTTCCTCATGTTCGCTACTGAACTACACATATATACAGGCATAAATTAACAATTTTACATTTAATTTTCATTAAAAGATATTGAATATTTCAAACCTACCACAATTCATGGAAATACACAGATACGTTGACTAGCAATGAATTCTGGCACAAATACTGGCACAAATTCCCATCTGCTTATGTTCCAGGCTTTTATTTAGCAAAAATATGAGCTGGCTTCAACGCACTGTTGCTTTATCAAGCTTATTTGAACTAGTGGTCTCGAACTAACGCTCCTAAGTGATTATATCAGCGAGTCTGGCCAATGGAGCCACGTTTCGACAAGTGTTTGAAAAAATTTTACCTTCCTACGTCTCCCCTAACAACCAAGGATAGCATTTATAGTCCGACTAATCGTGTTTAGCCTTACATATCATTCCAGCCAATCAGTTCAAATGTAACTTGTGGCCCATTTCCCGTACAATGGTGGTTTAAAAAATCTACCACTGAGCGATTCTGATTTTGGGTGTTGTCTGACAGCACCATCATTTTATTTTGGCTATAACTTGTTAATTCCTAGACTATTTGCATAACGTTTTACATATTCTTTGTCAGCAAGCCCTAAGGAACCCAAATATACAAATTTAAAAGAGCTAAGTGGCTGCGTTCAAAATATGCAATTTCTTCTACCTCCTGTTTCGAAGATGTGCTGTCTGGGTACTGTAATATTTTCAAACGTAAACCCATCTAATGTTATCTTTCCTAATAAGAGTTTTTCAGGATTTAAAACCTAACTCTGGGAAGGTTAGTGTTTTTATCACTGTCCGTCCGAAAAAAAGTTAGTGCATGTGGCCTTACACGCGTGATAGTAGTAATTGTGTATCGCGCGACGCTTGTTTAGTGTTGCACGTGTTCGGTTTTCTGCCTCTCCCTTCTCTCTATCCTTTAGTCCATCTGTTCGTTCGTTTTGGTAACGTAATATAATTAATGTTAGGATTAATTTAGGTCATTACGCAGTATGCCTCTCAATGTTTTTCTTAGAACTGCAATACCCGTTTTAATGTGTTGTGGAAACGCTTGTATTTATGCAGTGGCTTATATTTAACGTGGAAACGTTACAATTTGCAGACGAAGCATAAAACAAAGGGGGATTTCGAGTACATTCTTTGTGACAGCACTGTTATTTTACCATTGCTCTTTTCTTTATTAGAATTTATTTGTTAGGCTTTATATTTACCTGATAATTTATATATGTGGATTAGAATATTTCACGACAGCGACGGGGACAAACAAGACAAATAAAGGTATTTAAAAAGTGACTGGTGGGTATATGACAATGAAGGTGAACGTCTGGTGATGTTATTACAAAACATATGACTTATGACAAATGAAAGCCTAATAAGTATCTAACTAAACATCCCAGCCCTTTACAGCCCTCTACTTGTTTATTCTATTTTTTTAATGTTTATTCTTTGGTTTTTCTTTGTTTGTTTCCTTTTATGGTTTTTGTGACAGAGTTATGTAAATATATTACATGATATCAGCACGTTTTGCTTCCACCTGTTTTCCACCTTTGCTTGCATATTAATATTCACGATTCGTTAACGCAGAAGGCATGCGCTTCGATATCTGTCGAACTCATATTTTAGCCACGCCTATTTTCTTTCTCTCTATGTCTTACAGACACTAGGAATGTTTACAAACAGTTCTATTAGCTATTCCTGAGCCGTTAACTGTATTATGATGCGAACGATTGGGCAATCGCTGAATAGTGACAGATCAGAGAATGAGTCGTCTAATGATTAAATCAAGGGCTATAAATCAAAAAGTCGTACTTTTTGTAGTTACATTGGTCAGGGGGAATTAATCTGAGGAAATAGGAGATAATCACAGTTACCCCCCCCCCCCCACATCCGTTTGTTCGGAACCTAATTTGCTACAGTGAGAGACGCCTGATCAAAGCGAGTCCGTTCGCTAGCGAAGAGTCTGCAGTCGGTATAAGTGTGAAAAATAGCTTTTATTCGGGATTCGACCGCAGAATTCCCCAAAATCTGGGCGAAGGTTTTATATGTAGCAAGTACTAGCGAATTATATACCCATTTTATATATATACTCAAGCTTTTAAAATCATTTTATCTAGCAGCCGCAGAATTTCAGAACATCTAGCTTCGAATTCTAGACCATTGTTAAAGTGGATTTCTTAGTGTTCTGATTGGAGATGGTTTCTTTTCTGTGTTGTGGTAACTATATTTAATAGCATTTTTGAGTGATTTAATTGTTGAAGTTCGACATTTTATATTTCACTAGGATTTACTGTGTTAAATTGGCTAGCAGATTATATATATATATATATATATATATATATATATATATATATATATATATATATATATATATATATATATATATATACCTAATATTCTCCAGCGGTAACGAAAATTTAATTAATTGCTATTAACCAGTAAGATATATTTAATTGACTAGTAAATGCACTAGGCAAGGTGAGACCGACGAAATATATATTTATCTTTTATCCATCATGTGTAAATTTTTGTAATTGACTGGAATTTATTTCACGGGTTAATAAGAACGATAAGATAAGCTTCACACGTGTGTTTCTAATCAAATCTAATAACCGAGTGGATACTAAATTATACGTTACGTGGTTTTGGGTAGAATATTATATTGTGGTTTAAATGGTTACAACCCATAAAAGCCAGATCCAAACCTCAGAAATGAGGTATCTGAGGAAGGTGGTTGAAGTAACAAGAAGAGACATGGTCCGCAACCAGACGATACGTCAAGGCCTAAAATCCCACCCCCTGCAGACCCAAGTAGAACAGTCCCAACTAAGATGGTTTGGCCATGTCTGCAGAATGGGAGAAGATCGGCTACCACGACAAGCATGGGAAACAAAGGGCCAGGGATCCAGACCCCCAGGACGACCCAGAGTCCGCTGGGAGGACAACATTAGACAATCTTTGAAGGACCGAGGACTAGAATGGAACCAGGTCAGGAGGAAGACAGCCGTAAGGATAGTCTGGCGCTCTCTCTTCCAAACCTGTACACCTCACGGTAGAAGGGGAACGACTAAGTAAGTAAGGTTTAAATGGTTGTTATTTTCTTCCTAAAATCTAGTACGGGTCACTGATAAGTGCAGATGTGATGAAAGGGAAATGATCTTGGGAAATACGTGTTGAGTAGAGTTAATTTTGGGTTGGAGTACTTGCTTACAGATTGGTATGGATTTGTTTAAAGATATCTCCTCTTGGTTTCGTGGAAGACAGTATGTCAGATAGCAGGTGAACTCTGGTCATAATGAACTGTTTCTGTACTGGTTTTAAGTGATGTGTGAATAGCTCTCGCGGCTAGTGTCCGCAGGGATTTTTGAGAGCAGTGTTAAGAGAACAGTAGATTCTCGTGACTGTGTGAACGGGGTGTGTTCCCGTGGGTTCAGTGTGTGCAGGGTTTTTGACTGAGGTGGTCAGCCCTAAGGTGTTTTTGGATAATGTATGCCTGCGCAGGGCTATAGAGATTTTGTAGGCCTTGATTATTATATATCTGCCGTAGATGCAGTATTTGTGCACTGATGTGAAGTATAGAGATTTGGTAGGCCTTGATTATTATATATCTGCCGTAGATGCAGTATTTGTACACTGATGTGAAGTATAGAGATTTGGTAGGCCTTGATTATTATATATCTGCCGTAGATGCAGTATTTGTGCACTGATGTGAAGTATAGAGATTTTGTAGGCCTTGATTATTATATATCTGCCGTAGATGCAGTATTTGTGCACTGATGTGAAGTATAGAGATTTTGTAGGCCTTGATTATTATATATCTGCCGTAGATGCAGTATTTGTGCACTGATGTTAAGTATAGAGATTTTGTAGGCCTTGATTATTATATATCTGCCGTAGATGCAGTATTTGTGCACTGATGTGAAGTATAGAGATTTGGTAGGCCTTGATTATTATATATCTGCCGTAGATGCAGTATTTGTGCACTGATGTGAAGTATAGAGATTTTGTAGGCCTTGATTATTATATATCTGCCGTAGATGCAGTATTTGTGCACTGATGTGAGGAGTAGAGATTTTGTAGGCCAGGATGTGTATGGGCCGTATGTTAACTACATTATGAAGATTCATGTTTCGATGTAACTGTATTCGTCTAGATCTACGTGATGTTATAATTGTAATAAACCATGATTAAAAAACATCAGACGTTACACCATTCCATGACTTGGTGTGTACGCTACTGTGAGTGACTGTCCCAAAACACACTCACCGTCTTCACCATAAAGACATAATCATAATTATATATATATATAACATAATGATAAATAACAGTCACAAACCTAAACCTACCAGCGGCCTGCACCTAAATATGAGAATAACGGATCTAAGTCCAACAGTACCAAACAACATTCTTATATATTAATATCGGGTCTTTAAGGTTGACCTGTTTGGCCTCTTGTTTCACCCAGAAAGAGAGAGAGAGAGAGAGAGAGAGAGAGAGAGAGAGAGAGAGAGAGAGAGAGAGAGAGAGAGAGTGAGTACCAACAAAAGACTATAAGAATAAATTGTTACTAGACCTATAGATATCCAGATTTCTTTTTTACCATTTACATATACATTCAGCCCGCTGTGTCGAAATCATCAAACATTAAGGGGAGGTTTCACCCATATTTTGGCATTTTGTTTAAAAATTATCATTTTAACAATATTAAATGCTACAGTTTAGTGTCACCATTTTTCTACCTAATGCTATGTTTTTTATTGCAGTTTTCAGCTTAAAAATATTTTAAATTAATTTTTCAAATACGTATTTTCAGCCTCAAATCAGCTAATTATATATGCAAAAAAATTATTTTGTTATAACTTTTTTATTTATTAACATATTTTAATAATTTTTTTCGGTATTTAGTCCAGCCAGGGCATTAGATTGAAATTTTTAACAGTTATGTACCTTAACATCAAACAAAATTTCATTGGCTGAACTTCTCATGAAGGTCAAATATCGCCAACTTCAACCAATCAGAACCAAGCTTACATTGGACTAGGCTTGCTGAAATATTTACATTTTAAAACACGCTTCTTGTAGATTGCGAAGTCGAATTTGCGATATTACGGTTGGATTTATAGTGATTTCTTATTTAATAAAATGGATTGTGTTAATAAATCAACAGCATCAGGTAAAAGAAAGAAGGATAGGCCCATTAAGAGGAAATTTAGAGGTAACAGGTATTCTGGTTCTCTTAAACAACCGAAAGTCACAGACACATGTCAGACAAATGAAATATCGTCAAACTGTCATTCTCAGCCAGCTGAAAGTAAAACTCTAAACACATCTGCATCATTCTGCAAATTAAATAGTTTTACTTCTACAGCTGTGAAACACACTGATCCTGAAACTATTGAAGGATACAGAATTATCAGCATTGAAAGCGTCTTGGACTTTGTTAAACAGTTCCCATGTCCAAAGTGTTTGACATCACCTGTCACTACGAGCAGTGAGCAGAACCAGTTTACAGAGTCTTTAAACACAGTGAATGAGACTCACAATGGCCTGTCAAGTTCATTTACTTTCACTTGTATATTTTGTTGTGAAAGTTTTCAACTATCTTCATCTGCTGAAAATATAAATTTAAGGTTCCAGACGTCAATGTTTAGCATAGGAATAAACAAAGAAAAAAGTAAACGTTTTCTGACAAATATGAATTTGCCTCCACCAGTAGCATCAGCAACACACAGTGAGTTGAATAGGAAAATTGTGCATGCTACAAAAAGATGTGCAGAAGAAAGTATGGAGTCTGCTGTAAGAGAATTAAAATCAGATGTTAAGACAAATGAAGTTACTGTGTTTAGCATAGGAATAAACAAAGAAAAAAGTAAACGTTTTCTGACAAATATGAATTTGCCTCCACCAGTAGCATCAGCAACACACAGTGAGTTGAATAGGAAAATTGTGCATGCTACAAAAAGATGTGCAGAAGAAAGTATGGAGTCTGCTGTAAGAGAATTAAAATCAGATGTTAAGACAAATGAAGTTACTGTGTCATGTGATGGCACCTGGCAACGGAGAGGCTTCTCAAGTAAAAATGGCATAGCAACAGTTCTGTCTGTGAACCCAGTGAGAGCAGCAAAAGTTGGTGATGTAGAAATGTTGTCCAATTACTGTAATGCTTTCAGTAAGGCTAGAAAGAAATACAAAACAGATGAAGAATTTGCAGTGTGGATGACAGGTCATAAATCATGCCAAAAAATCTCGACAACCAATCTGAACCTTTGAAGGTCTAACTGTCAAACCATGCTTTCTGAGTAGCATTAATATAGATTTTAATCCTGTGATATGTTCTTGCCAAGAACTATGGAATAAACAGATGTCGTCTATGTATGTGATGACATCAGACCTATCTCCTAAGAGTCTCCGCATCATGCGCACAAAGTCGCGGGAGCATTGACAAGGCCAAAACACATATAATTCCATTGGAATAAACCATATGGAGTCATAAATGCGGTTAGCGGTTTGGCTTTATCAGTTAATGGGATCTGCCAATATCCCTTGGATAGATCTAGTTTGCTAAAGTATGTAGCCTTGGATAGTTGTGATAAGAGATCCTCCAAAACAGACATAGGCTCAGCATCTGTGAGAGTGACACTGTTAAGACGTCTAAAATTAATGCAGATGCGAAGAGATTTGTCCTTCTTTCTAACTAGAACCATAGGAAAAGCATAGGATGATTCAGAAGGAGAAATGATGCCCATGGGTAGCATATCCTTAAGTTCACTATCCACCTGAGATCTGTAGTGAAAAGGTATAGTATACGGTCTGAGTTTGATAGGGTGATCATCACTCAATGTAATATCATGAGAAATAACATCAGTGCGACCTGGAAGTTCAGTCAGCACATCAGAGAAAGATTCTAAAACAGCAACAGCCTGTTCTCGATAACCAGAATCTAAATCACCTGATACAGTTACATCTCTCCAAGATTCGGAAGATGTTAAAGGCAACAGAGGAAAAGTAAAAGAGATATCGCTCGCTGTAGAATCATCAGATTCCCAACAGCTGACAAAGTGTGTCGAACCGGTTCATCAGAAATACTGTACACGATAGGTTCTAACTCAGCAGGGCGCTCCACATACAATTTTATTATATTAATGTGAAATGTTTTACTTTTGCCCCTTATGTCAATGGCATAATCTACATCAGTTTTCTTCTCAAGCACCTTAAAAGGGCCCTGCCAGGAAATTAGCAGTTTATTTTCCTTGGTTGGAAGAAGTAGCCATTCTTGTTCTCCTGGTAAGAACGAACGTAATTTTCGAGATTGGTTGCAGCGCAATCTCGACCTATGCGAAGCATTACATATCATACTTGATGCATAAGTACATGCATCCATAAGGCGTTGTCTGAGATCAATGACCAGTTCATAGCTGGTGCGGACAGTATTATACTCCACTGATCCCAACAACAAATCTTTGAGTATGTGCATAGGACCTCTAGGGTTGGCACCATATACCAACTCAAATAGCGAAAAGCAAGTGCTCTCATATGGCACTTCTCTGTAAGCAAATAAGACCTCTGGTAACATTAGGTCCCAGTCACGAGGACATGTCTCGGTGACTTTGCCTAACAACTGCTTCAACGAGCCATTGAAACGCTCGCAAACGCCATTACTTTCCGGATGGTATGGGCTTGTGAACGAATGCTTAATTGCTAAACATGTTCTCAATATCTTTCATCATCTGATACATAAATTGAGTACCACGATCTGATAAGATTTCATCAGGAAATCTTATGCGACAAAAAATAACAAATAAAGCATCAGCGACAGCTGTTGAGGTGATAGTCTTCAATGATATCGCCTCCGGCCAACGTGTACATAAGTCTATACACGTTAGGATATATCGATATCCTCTATATGACATGACTGACATAGGACCAACTATGTCAATCGCAAGCTTGGTGAAAGGCCGTAATGGCACATCAGTGACTTGTAAGGGTGCAGCATGGTGCTTGCCCCTACGTGCTACCTTTTGACAAGTTGTACATGACCTGCAGTATAGTTTTACGTCTTTGTTAACACAGGGCCAATAAAAATTTAAGGCGACACGAAACAGAGTACGCTTAATCCTCATATGACCAGCTAAAAGCGAGTCATGGGCAGTATTCTTTGGAATAACTTCCTGTCTCCTGACTAAAACATAGTTGTCAAAGCATTTAGTCAGTATTAAGTTTTTAAATTCAAACCAGTAACGTGAACTTTTTGTCTTCTTCACATGTTTTCTCTCTGCTAGAGCAAACAATGGTTGCAAAGCAACATCTTCGCGCTGTTTGGCCGCGAACGACTGGGGGGAAACATTATGAACATTCTGAAGAGAGGCTCTCTCACTAAATGTTATAGCTGGCTCTGCCTTAGATTCAGCGGCATGCTGGGCCCTAGTGACCATAGCGTTAGCCAACACTGGGTGAGATTCAACCCATTTATGTATCTCCTCTGGAGAGCAATCCTTAATACCTGGTATATTACCAAGAATAATGTCTGATACTGGTTGGTCAAGGACACATGCCCTTACCTTACCTGTAAAGAAAGGTGTGGCAATATCTATTTCTGCCCCTGGGTAACGCTCTATACTCCCTCCAAATGTTATGCACTTCACTGTTTTACCAGTAAAGGCAGATTCATCAATTAACGATCTACGGACTCCGACAGTGGTAAAGCCAGAATCACGAAGGACACTTACGTGCCTGTTATACAGGAAACAGTATATAACGTGAGGCGTCCCACGTTCTCACAAGATGACATAGCAGGTAGAGCATTCTCTCAGATCAATCTGGGCTGTGAACCAGGTTGGAATAAAGATTTGCACCCATAACAATTTTCATCATTAAGTGAGCTAACAATACATGCATTGGCATGGTCGGCTTCCTTCTCATCATTCTTCTTTGTAGTTACACATGCATTACCCTTATCATGGTTGCTATTGTCATGATGCCCACAGTGTTTGTTAGTACTGTTTACATAGTATTTCTTATAAGGTCTATTCCTAGCACATGACGAACATCTGCCATTATTCCTATTACCACTTTAAGACGTTGTCTTGTGTGGGTCTATGATCCATCCGTTTGTGATGCATTCTTCACCACGGATAGAATTGTGCCGCCAGTGACGTTGGTTTGAATAACCATAGTCTCGTCTCTGTGAGAAGTTAGATGGTGACCTCTGCCTTGGGAAGTTATATTTTCCCCGGTAGATGGATCTATAGCTTTGCCTTACTCTGCTGTCCACACTCTGTGAACGAGGTCTCTGACCACCATCTCTAAAGTCATAACAAGCCACACATACTGGGAGTGCGTCCTTTAAAGTTGGTTTGTGAACCTCTTTATCTGGGTGAGCTGTCACATATTGTCGCCCAAGTATCTTGATTGTCTCAAGGTCTTTCGGTTTTCTTTCTTGAAAAAATGAGACAAGATCGGTGCTACATGCCGACAACACCTTGTCACGTAACATTAGATCAAGTAAGCCAGTGAAGGTCTTATCAATTCCGTACAACTCTATCCATCTTTTAGAATATAATTTTATGAATGAGATAAATTCTCCAAAGTCAGCTTTCCTGCTTGGCAGACAGGAATGAAATTTATCACGGAATCCCGCTTCCGTAAGCTGAAATTTACGTAGCAATGTCTCCTTGACAACATCGTAGTCTTCTCTACTACTGCTGTCCAAAGCAAAATAAGCCTGTAGAGCGTCTGCTGTTAAGAAATCGCATAACGTAGAACTCCACTGACCCTTAGGGATCTTCAATGCGCTGACATTGAGTTCAAGTCGTTGTAGGAAGCTGTCTATGCAGTGTCTTTGCTGGTCGAAATTTGGTAACCGTATTCGGTTTGTGGTCACAGGTGCACTAGAAAATGTCTTTGGAGCGTCCAACTCAACTTTCCTTAAGGCGACAGCAACATCTACATCTTTCTGAATACGCAGTTTCTCTATCCCCAAATCAGTTGCTTTCTGTGCAGTTGCAGCAGCTAATCTTAGTTTCTCTATTTCAATTGCTTTATCTTTCTCCACGTCAATATTTAATTTTTCTTGTCCAGCGTCTATCTTTAATTTTTCTAGTGCAAGAGCTTGTGCAAAATCTTTTTCTTTCTCTTCCATCTTTATTTGCTCCAATTTCTCCTTTTTGTTCTAACTTGTCCTTCTCTAAATATTGTGCCTTTTTCTTCTCATCATGTTCTAACTGAAGACGTTTTAATTCACGTTCATTTTGCCTTTCAATTCTTGCATTATAGCTGTCAAATTGTGCGGTAGCACAGGTCTCTAGTTCCGCTCCTCATTTATTAAATTTAATCCCAATTTCTATGAAGTCCTGAAACACACACACAAAAACAAATCAAAATTAACTAAAATAAGACCACAAAAACAATATTCTATATTAAAATGCAAACAAATAATAATTATTAGACGCTACAAATAATTCACAATTAAAACCAAACACCGTCACACTAACAACTAAAGAGAAGAAGGTATACGAAGCACTATTACAACAACTGACAATGTGTGACATACGTATATACGAAACAATAACAAAACGTGATACCTAACGCCACAGCTAAACAACAATTAAATGTTCGCGATGCAAATAGGGACTATTAGTATGAATGCGTCAAAGCGCTAAAATTCCATAAATGCAAACCTCACATAAACCTATAGAAGTTCACCTTTCATCATACTTCCGAAGATGAATGAGAAAAATGTTACCTAAAAAAAAAAATAGCAACACTGGACATATAGAATAGAAAAAAAAAATAGCGAAGATGGAGCACGCTATGAAAGCACAAGATACTTTAAACTGGGTTATCACAATTTAGAAGCTTTTAAAATGAAACTAAGCGTATCTTAAAATGCAGACTGAACCATTTTGGTCTGAACGCATCGTAACGCTGTTAACACTGTCTTGTGTGAATCAGGAAGGCAACACTGAGCCAAAATTAGAAATTATAAAGTTCTGTAAACTTGTGTGATAATACGTCGTATGGTCGAACTATTGTATTTATATCTTAATAATAAGGTCCATAAAGTTTCTTTTATAGATTTATAAATGTTAGTACAACGTATTGGTCCTTGAAAGCCTTCAATGTTTTTTTGGAAAAATAGGTACTTCGTTTGTCTTTAAAATATGCCACAGGCAGAAATCAATACGAGTGTGTTTGTTGACCTAAATTCCTGCTGACGTTAAAGGTCACGGGGCGTGGCTAATTTGCTGCAGTGCGTCAAAAATATTCGTTTCCGCGGTGGCTAGTTTTGCCCGGTGGCTTGCAAGAAGGTTCGTTTGCAAGACGGTTCGTTTTGCACGAATAAATATATTTTTATAAAACACGTTGCATTAAAAGTGCATCTGAAAACATATGTAACGTTCTGTCATTTTATAGTTCAATTGATGCAACTGCATTATGGATAAACATAATTAATTGTAATCATAAAAATATGCAAGGCACACGGCTTGGCTTCCCATTGTTGAGGGTTTATTTCGTGCTTATTTGTGCTTTTAGCTTTTGCACAATTGTTTATCAGTATCCAATATTGATATGAATTTAATGTCCAGGGTTCTCTCTTTACGTGCCTTGCAGACAAATATTAATTTACTTTTGTGCACACATCTCTTTCTCCAACGAAAGTAATAACAGCTGAGTGACGGTTTATAACTTTAATACACATGACGAACTTCACAATAGACCCATTGATGTGGTCAGGCAATTTGAACACAATCAAGATTAATAATAATAATAGTCACTCATTTGTATGAACAATCTTTTCAATCGTGAAATATGAAATACAGTTGTTTCCTTCCATCTACTGGATATTATACACATGGATATATATTAGGGCTATACACACACACCCATATACACATCTCAACAGCCAGACGGCTGATCACTGAATGCCCCCTTCGCTGCTAATTCTCTCTCTCGTTTTCACCCGCCTCGTTAGCAATCCTTTCCCAGCAGGTCTCATCATGTGACATAGAGTGGCTATTGGCTGGGGTAGCGAAGTGCCATTCTGCGCATTCAGACTACTGCCTTTTCTAACTCCCAACACCTTTCTTTTTTTGTTTGCTATTACAGGTATTTTTTTCAAAAGAGATTAATTAGGAACTCTGTTCTTTACAGTATAGTCAAATTCTATACGTGGTGCTAATCTTTTGACCTTTTGGGGGTTAATATCTTCTTCTAACGGAATCTTGTCTCAACAGGGGGGGGGGGGGGGGAATTGCACTTATTGGGTTTAATTTTAATTCTTAGTATTTCTGTAACCTATGATTCTTTTTTATTGCTATTGATATTGGATGTTGTGAAGTTTTTTCTATGATAAATAAACTTAACATAAAACTTAATTACCTGTGTTGGTCAGCTCGGCCCGATATCCCTACTCCATTACTATAGTTTTCACATTTGTGCGTCAAGTGGTTGTCACTTATCTGTGTGTGTGTGTTAGTGGTTATAGTGTATATGTTACTATATACAGAGAGGTAAACTGTCTGATAAACAAATTTCTTGTCGTAAGATAAGCTGGACTAGAGTATCTTCTCAATCCAGGGACAGACTCTACCTTCCCACCATTTCACTAGTGAAATCTATTACTTTACCTTATCTCAAACTGAGTTTCCACCTTTTCCAGTTCTATTCAGACGGCACCAGAATCTGTCTTAATCACCTATCAAAAATCTACGACAGTTTTGTGGTGTTTTATCTCTTTTGTTTTGTTTGTTTGTTCTTTTTTTGTCATGGACAAGTAGTAAACAAGTAGGGAAGGCACTAGAGGCCACAGAGATGTGGTGCTAAAGAAGAATGTTAAAAAATATCATGGACAGCCAAATAGAGTAATGAGGATGTCCTGAAAGTGGCCAGTTTGCAAAGGAAACTCATTTCACAAGTTAGAAAGAAGCAATCCACTTTGTTGGGTATATTATGAGAAGAGGAAAGCTGGAATATATCGTAACAACAGGTAAGATCGAAGGGAAAAGAGAAAGGGGAAGACGAAGAGAGTAAATACTGGACAGTTTGACATCGTGGCATGGAAAGAAGTCAACAGCAGAATTGATAAATTGTACCGGAGACAAGGCATGGTACTTGAAGAAGAAATCTCTCCTGGCTTTAATTCTGATAATTTATTTATTATTACAGCCAAATCCTGTTTTTCATCAGTTGTCAGTGTTAATGTTTAACATGGCCAGCCCGTTTAGGCGTTCGAGTCCCATCTTAAAAAATGGTAAATATAGTCTCACAGCAGATGCTACCGTAGTTTTACCACAGGGAAGTGTTAGAGACTTTTCCACACTAGGTCCAGCTTTTTTAAGATGTTGGGCGACAGTTCCCTTCTTCGCTATTTTATTTTTATCTTCCCCAACTCAAGAGCAGATCCTGGTTACCCATTTACAGATGGGCGGATTGGAGTGAGGCACCCGGTATCTTTGCCGCAAAAGAAAAACCGCTCAAACCGCTTAGCCAATCGGACACTACCATAATAGGACACTCCAATCGAAGGACACTCCCAACGTTGAACATTCATAATTTATATTCGCTTTAACATATTAAAACCACGTAGTGATTACATGAAGCAGGTCAAACAATAAAGCCAAAGAATAACCACCGAGTGCCAGAGTGGTTAAAGCGCCTGCTTCTCAAGACAAAGTTACCAGGTTCGAAATAAGGTAGCCTCAGGTAGTGGTTAGTGTACTGGCTTCCAAGCCTAGTGATCTATGGTTCGATTCACAGTTGAGGAGTGATGTTTTATATCGCAAACGGCCCCGGGGTCGACCCAGCCTCGCGAATTGGGTACCAGAGCAACTCTGGGAAGGTTATGGCGGCCGGCGTGGTGCTGACCACGTCACCCCTAGTGTGCTGATGGTCCAGAAAATATGGGCATAACACCATATTCCCTATAAGCCTCAGCGGTCATGTAACGGGATTCCCTTGTCTACTCTTGAGTTAGGGAAGAGAATATCAGCAAAGAAGGGAGCTGGTGGTGACCTCATAAAGCTGAATGTAAGTTGTCTCTAACACTTCACTCCCTTATGACAGTTTCTGATATGGAGCTAACTTGACCTTCTTTATTCTCGGTATTATGAACAGTATACTTTTTTTGGATAGGTATCAGTGACATTTGCTTCGCGGGCAGATAGGTTGTTTGCTTGAGTTGTTTTGAATATACACGTTAGAAATTAGGAAAGTTTAAGGTTTGTGTGGTTTTTGTTTGGATTAATCTTTGTTTTTCTTTTTTTTTTTAACGATAGAACGGTGATGAAAACCTTTGTTTGTTTGTTATTTTTGAGGTGATGGATAAGACTACTGAGCGATAGTCAAAACTTTTTCAGAAAGGTTAGCGGGGAAGTACGTCCGACCTTTGAACAAGGCAGCTGTCGTTCATGTGGGTGGGATGTATAGTGTGATAGAAGATGTTCTTTTGGGCCAGCGGTGGAGCAAGGTGTTGATTAAAACCTATGGTTTTAAAGTAAGTTGTGCTATTGTGTTGTGCGCTGGGTTTTTTAGGTTGATTGATCATGTGTTTATGTCAAACTGTTTAGCAGTGGTTCGTATTTAGGAAGCATATAGTTTAAATTTAGGTTTAACTGTTCCCTTTGCAACTGTTCATTTGTTCAGATGTGTCACATAATTATTGGGTCGATCTCTTTTCATCTACGGCAGTATTTAGTAAAATTTTGTTGCGTACTAAATTACTTGCATTTCCGCGGTCGGCCCTTTACTTTTCATTCTATCAAGCAAGTATTTTGTACTTTTAAATCATCTTACACTCCTCTCAGCGATGATTCATCATAAACCCTGATTGGCCGGTCAGCGACCGAGCGTTGGATTTACCTAAAGCGTGCCGGGCGATAAATTACCCGTCTGTGGACAGATTACAGACACGCACTTATCAGTCAGACACAACTGAGCGGAAATGTTGTAATAGTCCGGGCAGATGTAAAAAGTTATTAGTAAACATTGCCGAGAGAGGATCGGATGTTTTCATTCTATAGTTGGAAGACATGGCCTCTGCAGTATGGCGCAGAAATAATTTGAATTATCCCACAAAATACGCATGTCCTCAGAAGAGACCCCGATGCCATCACAAGAACAGCTATGCTTTGGACCCCTGAATGAAAGCGAAAGAGAGGCCGACCAAAAACAACTTGGCGGAGGACTGTGGAGGCTGAGATGCAAAGAATGAACCAGAGTTGGGGCACTGAACAAAGGATGGCCACCGACCGTGCGAAGTGGAATCAATTTGTTGTTGCCCTACAAGACGCCACTAGGCGTGATGGCCACTGACTGCTTTGACGGTCGGTGGTTAAGGATCGAAGAAAGAAGCGACTGGCAGACATTCGGAATGAAGGTACATCACCCCTTCCAATTGGAGCCCTGCTTAACATCATAACAAACAAATGCAGGGGAAGACAGGCAATATAACCTGACACTTAAGCCAGGCTAGAGCTCTGTGAAAATTCACTCGCGCCAAGAAGACAACCTGACCTTACCAGAGTAAAGACTAAAATCAGCTTTCATTTATCAGACCGGACCTTGTTTGATCATTCTCGGGACTTAAAAGCCCAGGAAAAACTATACCATTTTAACAAGGACAACCGGAATCTGAGGGAACTGAAACACAAGTCAAAGTGGGAACTTATTACTAAAATAACAACACCCCAGACCAAGTGTAAGAGGCCTCTACAGGTGCCTTTATTTCATTGAGCCAGCAGTCTGTCAGCTTAAAGATTAGCTTGGTGGTACCAGTTGAGGGTACTATTTCTGGAACAAGTGAAAGTATAAGTGGCCTAAATTAGACGCTAGACACCATCATCATACTGGGTCTTAGAGACGTGGAACCAACTTTGCAGTTACTCCCCGATTTTACTTTTAATCTTGACCAGAAACGTGAGCAATCCAGTCACCTATGTGCGAAGAACCAAAACACCAACGGGAGCAGAAACCTCATTGGCAACGAAGTATTCAAATAAAAGCTGCCAAGTGAAACTTCTCCTTATATATAATTCCCCATTAACATCATATGATGATGACCAATTTTTTTGTAAAAGAATAATCAATTTTTAATAATTGTTAAAACCTAAGTGATTGTCATATTTTGATTAGAAATATCCGCCCCTTTAATATGAATGATCTGTCTGTTTTCTTTCTATTTCTTGTCCACGCACTCTCTTCTGTCATTTTTGATCTATCAGATTTAATTTTGTCGTTAGCCGTGTCAATCTTGAGACAGCCCGGCTAACGCCACCCCCTCCACGTGCAACTAGCGGCAAATTTTGACTAAGTCTTTCATCTAGCGATTCTTATGGAAGCGGCAAAAATTATGTTTCTTTCAGTCACAGCCCTCGTCTACACAGCGAAACTTCTCTGTGTTTTATGTCATACCGTCCTGGGGTTTTTCCTCCTGAACGCACGACGCTGGTAGAACGAGGAAAAGTTGCTAGCGTTATACCACTTTCCCCCGTCTTGAGGCGACAGAAGACACTCTCGCTTAAGTCTTACGTCTGGAGATTTTTATCTCTTGTGCGTGCGCGAAGTCACGCTTCGTCACCTTCAGTTTTTTCTTACTATTTAAGAACTAGTCTCCTTCATTCTTTACCATTTCGTCTCCAGAGGAATCATTGCTGCCATAAAACACTGTGATACAGTTGACAACTTATAAATAGTTGTGCGGAAATTGTATTCCTTGCTCGGTCGGTAAACACACACTATTTTCTTAGTTAATTTCGTGGGGTTTTTCTCTTTGCTTAAATAATATCAAGTAGTGATTCCGAGTTACGCTATTTTTATCTTTAATGTATATTAATTAAAGTACAGTAATTTTTGGTATGACAGGGAGTTCTGTTTTTTGCACGATACCAATTAAACTCGACTAAGAGTTAAGCGAAGAAGGATTTTATTTTAGCAGACAGAAGAGAGAGTCAAATGTATATAATTTTTGTAACTTTGTTTTCCAATTTGAATATGTGTGGAATTAATTCTGTAAAGTGTATTGCTATTTGTTTTCTGATACTAGTGAGTATCAGCGCGATTTTAATTTTATAACTGTTGCCTGGTAGTTTATCCAGGAAGAAGATGATGAATGTTATTGTGTGCGCTGATGAAGGCCCATCAGCATTCGTCGGGCTTACAGGTGCCCGACTGGGTGTGTGTGTGTGAAGCTATCAATGGACGCGAATGCATGTAGTTCTGGATCAAAACACGAGTAATCACACACCACAATACACATCACAGGTACCTGACATCTAAACTTGTATACAGGCACTGGAACAGGTAACACTGCGAACTCTAGTAAACATCATAGTCAGGAAATGTAGAAAACGACTGGAACGTCTATACACTGTTTAATATACTGGTACAAGCGCCACATCAAACGTAAACATACTGGTATCACAACATATAAGCACATCATAAATAGTACACTGTCACAAGTACAGTTCACGATCAATTCTGACATCTCAGGTACACATCAAATCCATAGGTAGTTAAATGCAGAGCATAAAAAATCCCAAGCACAGCAGCTGCATAAATACAATGACATCTATATCGTCAGGCTCAACATAACTCATGGGAGAAAAACACCTTCCCTATAATAATAATCTGTCGTCCTCACAAATCTCCCTCCTCGTAGATATCAACACATGACGGCCTATAATGCAGGGCCCGAAAGAAACTTTAACAATGTACATTCTGCAGAATACACATATCAGCCTTTATATCCACGGCTTTATGAAAAAATCTTAGGCAATATCAAAATCCCTTTCGCCAAAACAATTCACTATATCGGTACACACTGACCATAATCGTCAGTCCCTTCTCCCAGCTATCAGCATTCGAATGTAACGAAAAATTACCCCGCCTAAAATAAAAATCGCTCAGACAGAAAATATTCATCTCCGCGCCAAAACGCCGCTGAGCCGTGAGCTGATCTCATCTCGAATATTCGAGAAAAAAACCGCGATCATAATTCTTTAACCAAACTAGAAGCTACTCAAGGGAGATACCAGCAATCCGGTCTGTGTATACAAGTATATAAACGATAAACTCCCCTTGACTAGAATCCGACTTTAACAATAACACTTCCAGTATAGTCCAAAGTGAGAAATATCTCATGGGAACTTTTATTGATCTATTTGTGTTTTGAATGGCTACTATTGCCTTGCCTAGAGTATGACTCAGATTGGGTGGGTGTGAAAGCGGCGTCAGTTAGACTCGCGCGCGGCTGGCGCAGTGTTAACGCATGGCAGAATTTATCTGCGTTTATAATTAGCAAGCAAGAGCGGAGTCGGAAGAGATGGTGGGTGGTGGATCTTTGTATCGAGTGAAAGACGGTGGGTGTAGATGGGCTGGTGAAAGAATGTACCGTAGGATTTGTTAGTACACATGAAGATGGCTATGCCATGGTTGTAAATATTTTTTGACATGTTGTATTTTTCAGAGAGTGGTCAAGCCTGTAATTTGTGCTCTCTGTCTCTGATTTTGAGGTACTGTACCTCGCCAAAGTTCCCACCTGGCATTTTCTGGATATAGGTCACTTATATATCTACGGCTAATAGATAGCCCAATGCCTACGACCAGTTGCCATCACCATCCATTCTATGTGGCAATATCGCCAGACCCCTTGAAACCCTGCCACAGTGAGGCATAAGCTCGCAGCTTTAGCAGAATATACCTCTCCAGCCCGACGGACTGCCACCTTTACCATCGAGACGTGTCAGCATCACAGTCAAACCTATTGACAGCCAGTAAACCCGGGAAAGATTGTAGTATTTGGCCGATCCTCTCCACCTCGCCAGTAATCATCACCTGCCTGAAGTTCAAGTCATCTTTATTCAACACATAGAGGCGTATCCACTGCGATCCCTCACATATAGTCATTTTTGCCATCAGTGATCACTATTGCTCGGAATCGGATTTAGCAGTGGGTGCAGTCGCACTAGTGTTGTCTTCTTCATCCGCGCCCTGGAAAGTGGGTGTGCACTTGGATTTATTTTAACAGCGGTTCCACCGGGAGCTTATCTCCACCACATTTGGATGTTACTTTAGGAGGAACAGTACAGTGTTAGTTTTTCAGCGTGGATTACCTTACCCACCCGGATTTATACTTACAGAACAGGTCTTTTCTCTTAAGGAAGCTGGGGGCCTAACCCCTGATAGTTAACAATCTTAGTGTGAGAAAGTGTACGAGCGTTGGTAGTCTGGAGTGAGACGTGCGCTGGTGTGATTAGTGAAGCAGTGGTGTTATTTCTATGTTGTGACACGCTAGCCTTCAGAAATCGTGAAGGCAGCAATTATTATTCTTTGATTCGTGTTGTTTTATTTTCATTAATAAATATATGCATATTATCTGTGGTCAGGATCTCTTCCCTTCTAACTGTCATTACTTGATGTCGTGTTGTATGTTTACTGCCTAAATTTTTCTAATTTGGCTCAGAGAGGACGGGCGAGAGATTGTCCAATATAAAACATAATCGCGGTATGGTGGAGAAGTAACCTCACTATTCTCCAGAAGTCATATCTCTCCCCATGACTACATTAGTGACTATTTTCTCTATTTTCACATTAATCATTTATTCTCTGTCTAAACTCAGACATTATCAATATTCCATACTTGCGACAGTGATCATTAAATTTGTTACTTATATCTATACAAATTTAAAGTTGATTTAATCATTTTGAATGTGTTGTATCCGAATGTCTCAGACAATTTCCTAAATACACTTAATCAGAGCTACTAAATAATAATAAGACGAAATTCGCAGAATTAACTCAACTGGGGGCTTGAGGAAGCTATTATAAGATTACATAATCCTTCATAAAAGTTGTCGCCAGATCCTAGAGTTAACGTGCTAAGCCAATGCAGCATTGTTCTAGCTTTTCTGAATATCTTGTGAACACTCCCTTGATGTAGAAGCATCATTATCCTTCTATCTACAACTCTGCCAAGAGTAATCTTTTGCGAAGGTAGACACCTTTGAAGACCCACGTCATTTACTCTTGAGTTTTGGGCACTGTTGGACCACTACTGCAGAGCTAATGGAAGGCAATCCGGGACAAGATGCTTAATGTTCAATGTTTGACTTAGTCTACACTCACGTGTGAGTGCTGTTTCAGTGGTATCAAAGTCTAAGTGCCTTGGTTGTTGATTACCACAATTCTGTTAGGCGAGTGCAACCTGAATCACCCAGGTTCTCTGACTAACCGCACTGTTGTTTACATTAGCTCATAAGCCATTACCACAACCACAAATGTACGCAATGTTCTTAAACAGCACAACCGTTTAACGACGCAAAAAATATTCTTGTAATATATCTCCCTTGCCAATATGGCGACATAACATTTGACGGGAGCGATTTTCTACATTTTTTTTTAGAAATCATTCAGAGACCACACTGCTGCTTTGCAGGTAGGCTGGGGACAGTCAAAGGCTAAGGAAGGCAACCCGACATAAATGCCTGTTGAAATCGGATGCACTGGGCCACAGGCCTAACGAAACAGTGCAATGTACTCCACTTGAAGAGGACGTCATTAAAAAGAAACAAAATGTCGTTAACCCCATTGAGTCATGCTCGGCTAATAGCCTCAAGCTTACAACTGCTTTCTTTGAGGCCAGATCTGACCAACCTATGTTTTATGACGGACTGTATGACACTATAACTAGGCATTACAACGGAGCAAAAATAGTGTTATTCGGAGATTTTAACTGTGTTTTATCAAATTTAGATCTTTCCAAAAACTCTTTAGAATCAAGAATGCGGAATATGACCAATGCAAAGTCTTTACAACTACGACGTTTACAATCTATGTTAGACGAACATGACCTTTTAGACCTCTACAGAAAAATAGAACCGCAAACACAGGCATTCACGTACCAAGACAAGACGAACCCATATCTTTGACGGGCCTCGAGACCAGATAGAATTTATGCATCAAGTAATTACAATGTACACAAAGCCTGCCACATCCAAAATACCCTTAAATTTACAGATCACCAAGCAGTCTACACAGTTTTAAACACGGGAAACCCACAAAATAAACTAAAGAGATCCCCGCATTGGAAATTCAACAATAACCTACTTAAATATACTTTCTATACAGAGCAAATATCACAACTCATCCATGGATACGCTCAGGATATACCCACAAACAACGTTGCAGAATAATGGGGACTTGTTAAAAAACACGATACGAGATAGGACACAAATCCTAGCTTCAATCATACAAAGGACATTTAAAAAAGAAGAGAACATATTAGAAGAAGCACTTGGTTTAAAAGTTAGATAACACAATCCCGCACATTCTTATTTTACAAGAACAGTGTCGTAGATTTTTGATAGGAGAATTAAGACTTGGGTTGGTCCCTTCTGAATAGGTTGGAATGAGTGATAGTCACAGTGTGAGATAGAAATACAAAATAGATTTCCACGAGTGAGGTGGTGGAATAGTGATAGAGGATGTCTCTGAGAGCGAGAAATATTCTCTCTCTCTCTCTCTCACCTATCTTCTACGACAGATCTAAAGTAGTCAGAGAGTCTAACACATATACATTAAATATATCTATATCCACTCACGTGCACGCACATTCAAGTGACGACAGGTAGACACACAGACGTGGGAAACTATAACAAATGATTATATAGATATTTAGAACGAGCTGACCAACGCGCTGATTAATTTATTGTTAAGTTTATTTATCATTGTAAACTTACGTCACAACATGTAAAAATTGCATCAAAAAAAAAGGCATATACACAACGTCATAAGCAAATCAAGGAATGCTACAAGAACTGGTAGACCCACAGTGATGATCTTCCCTCGATGGATAGCCCACAGTCCCGTTATGAGAAAGAAGATAACATAAAGAGTCCCAGATACATATGATTAAGTCTAAGAGTTTTCCCCGTTTAAGGTATGAACAGACCTGATACTATAATCTAGTTTAAGGGAAAATATTGTTAGCAAAACAAACTTGCATGAAGAAAGTTATGACAGCAAATAGGTGTCAAAATACAACGGTGAAATAACACTCAGACTTGCGTTCCCTCTTATTCATTCAACCGTGGCCACGTGCACATTTATACTTACAGCTTTGATCGCTGCCTCTGGGAACATAATAAATTCTATGACCTCCACACAGACCCGTAAATGCAGTCTCGACCAAGAAATCCCCAGTTCCAAAAAAGACGTACTGAATTCTCTGTCTAAGGGAACGATTCCTCGGGTGTTCTTATTTTTCGGATGTCTGTTAAGTCACATAAAATTTGTCCAGGCACGAAAGTTAGCAGAGCACAGTGTCACTAGCTTAGGTTTCGAGAATTAAGGAATGTCAGATCGGTGTCTACTTTCAGGAAGGTACTATATTTGGTCACCACAATACTAGTCAAAACTCTGTCGGGATGTACTGATATTTTGCTTGCCACAGCGGGTTGATCTGTACTTAAGTGTTATTCTGGAAGAATTAATTCTGGCGCGAAGGCCTCTTACTTCATTTAACTGTTAAAGTTCATGTAATGAAAGTGATTAGTTTCTTCACAGGTAATGTTCACGTACTAGAACGCTGGCAATGTTTGGGTACCACAGTATTCACTGAATAAAGAAAAATACATATGAAATATTTTACACATTATGTACTCAATATAACTTACATTTTTAAACTGCAAGCGTACCGCTTGACTTATCATTTACACTTCCCGTGAAGTAAGTTATATATAAAAATCATCAATCCTCATGAATACGTGCGTATTCCGTCAACACTCATGAGGCTTCTAGCATTTATAAGTTAGTTTAGAAAATTTGTTCTCGTCTGATTATTTAGCAGTAAAATTTAATTCATTATAGCTACATTGTTGTTTAAGCTAGAAATTATACTTATTCTGCTTTCCACTGAAACAAGTCACTAGAAAATAATACAGACTATATAAATTTTTCTCTCTGCACCAAATCTAACTTAGTGAAATAAAATAAGCGATTTAACACTATGAACACTTCACAAAATACTAGATAATAATATATAATATTTTACCTCACACAGAACTACAGGTAGTCGCACAACTTAAGAATTATATGCTTATATTTATGGAAGTCTAGAAGTTCGACAAATTGTCGAAACAAACTGAGAAACTTCGCTATACAGCTTATACTGTTCCGAGCAACCTGTCTACTGCGAATTTAGAGGACTGAGTGAAAATAAAGTTTAACATTCTGGTTATATCTATCAAACAGACAAAGAGGTGAACGTTTATTTCGTAATACAAATTGCTCTCCCCTTTCCGTTTTTAACACTTACGTAACTAGAAGACTACCGTGAACTGACACTTTGCGTCTCTGACACCTCTGTCTAAGAAACGGCCGTAGCGCTACATGTCAGATGCAAATGTAGACAACTTGTCTGCAATGCAGGGGCAGTTTTCGCACCTACCCCAGAAACTCATCCTGAGAACCCTAACTGACACTTTGCTTTCTCGCACCTTACGCCAACTCTGGCCGTGCATCGTGAGTGTCATATCACCTGACACTGAGAATCTACCTTGGCAGCTTCATGTCAGTTGCAAACTATCAGACAAATGTCTCCTCGTCATGTCTGACGGGGTGAATTCTCACACTTCAGAACACTGTCCCAGGGGAAACTGTAGACAGCTGTCTGCTCCTAGGTCTGGCCAGACGAATACATTCACAGTTTCGTGCAACTGACACCTAATGCCATAGAATGCATTCTCACGCCAAATCGTCTAGTGAGGGACTGAACGTTACGTAAGACGTTTCTCGTTTAATCAGCCATGAAATGCGTTTCTAAATGAGAAACGAAACTGGCGAAAGTGAGAATGGAAAAATAGTAATGTATTATAGTCGCAAACGAACGAATGCGAAAAAACACAGGAAAAAGGTAAAGAGCGACAATAATTAGAGAACACGGGTGGAAGAAAAGAAGAGGAAAATATAGAAAATTCAATGAACATAACTCTCCGTGACAGAACGTCCCCCCTTTAAGATATGGAAGCACTCCATGTCTACGTTATGGAATTAAATTTCCTATATCCGTAGCTTCAGGGTGTCTGTCGTCTTCCTTCTCATCTCCCCCGTCCATCTCTGTGCAAGTCCTACTCATGAAGTCTGCCCCAACGTTTTGTTTACCTGGAATGAATTCGACTTTAAAGGAATATACACTTAGCAGCAGTGCCCAGCGCATTATTTTCGCATTAAATTCCTTATTAGCCCCGAGAAATGCCAGTGGGGCATTGTCGGTCTGCACCGTGAATGTCACTCCGTAAAGGTATTCATGGTGCCTCCTTATACCATGAACTAATGCCAGACATTCTATTTCCACTGTGGAGTAGTTTTGCTCTGCGTTATTCAATTTACGACTGCCGTATGCCACTGGGAATAGCTGGTTTGGATCGTCGTCGCCTGCCTGAAGCAGAGTTGACCCGATGCCTTGCCCTGATGCGTCAACGCAATACGAAGGGTTAGGTAATATCAGGCAGTCGCAGAATTGGATATTTCGACAACTGTTTCTTGAGCGTGACGTACGCGTCTTCGCACTTTGGATCCCAGATAATTCTCTCCGGTCGTCCCTTTTTCGTAAGGTCAGTAAGGGGTGCTGTTAAACCATTGAAGTTTTTGATGAATTTCTGGTAGTAAGCACATAGCGATAGGAACGATCGCGTTTCTTTCTTCGTCCTTGGTCTCTTCGCTGCACGTATCTTCTCTACGTTCTTAGCAACTGGCCACATAGCACCGTGAGCAATGGTGTGCCCCAGGAAGTCAAGTTTTTCGAAGCCGATTAAACATTTGCTAGGTCTAGCTGTGAGTCCAGTTTCCTGTAGTCTCATGAGGAGCATCTCGACCGTAGCAATGTGTTCCTCGTATGTGTCCGTTGCAATTAGAATATCGTCCATAAAATTGTGGATATGTGGACTGTGCAGTGGCTCTAGCAGCTTTCTCATCATCCTTGTAAACACTCATGGTGCGTTGTGTAATCCGAAGGGCATCACGTTAAACGTATAGTGTCCTTCGCTGGTGCTGAAAGCTAGCAAAGGCTTAGTTTCCTCTTTGACTGGTATCTGATAGTAGCCCTTACTCAGGTCAATCTTTGAGAAAATTCGTGCCTTGCTTAGCTTGCTAAACAGCTCAGAAGCGCTTTGGAGTGGTTCCGGCTGGAATTCCGTTACTGTGTTAAGTAGGCGGTAATCGATGCACAGCCGAACTTCCTTTTTGGGCTTCTGCAGCAGCACTACGCTCGCACTGTAGGGAGACGTGGACTCACTAATAATTCCTGTTTTACGTAGCTTGTCTATCTCTGCACGTAGCGTATCAGCTTTCGCATACGGAATAGGGTAAACTCTGGTTCGAACAGGGGTCTCGTTTGTAAGTTTCATCTCGAACTCTACGAGATGTGTTCGTCCAGGTACATCCGTTAGCACCGTCGTGTACTGGTTCAGTAAAGCCTTCGTTTTTGTCTGTTGTGCTTCAGAGAGAGTGTCCCCACATTTTACATCTTTGACAGATTCAGTTTGTTGCAAAGGATATTCCATGCAACTATCGTCATCTTCGACATCCTCTGTAGCTATGGCGATGGCCAGGAGATGTTCGGGGGATGGCACCGATCTTTCCAAGTATTTCTTTAACAGATTCACATGGTAGACCTTCTCCTTTCCTTTGATGGAGATCTGATAATTGGTTCTCGAGATCTTTTTCAGGACGGTGAACGGCCCTTGCCACCCGATGCGTAGCTTGTTGCTTCCGGTTGGCAGCAACAACAAAACTTTACCTCCTGGTTGTAATTCTCTCTCCTTTGCTGCTTGATTGTATCGTCTAGCGTGCTTTGCGCGAGCTTTCTTAAGGTTTGCTGTTGCTAGATCCCATCCCAGCTGTAACCTTTCCTTTAATTCCGATACATATCTACTGGCTGAGACGACTGTCTCATCAGCCTTCTTGTCTGTCAGGGACCGAAGTAATGCTTCAAGCGGCCCCTTGATAGGTCTGCCGAATAAAAATGTAGCTGGAGGGAAACCCGTAGAGGCCTGGGGAACTTCCCTGTAAGCGAATAGGGCTGCAGGAATGAAAAGATCCCAATCCTCCGGTTTTTCTTGTGCCAGCTTGCATAACATGGTGGTGAGGCTGCCGTTAAAACGTTCCACGAGCCCATTTCCCGCCGGATGGTACGGGCTGGTGTGGATGTGTTTGGCCCTCAAGATCTTAAAGATCTCCTCCATTAACAGGCTACGGAATTGGGATCCATTGTCCGTCAAAACTTGTTGAGGGAACCCCAACCGTGTAAAAATCTGCACTAGGGCTTATGCGACATGCTTCGAATCTGTGCATGTTAGCGGTATAGCTTCGGCCCACATAGTGCATGTGTCGACTAAAGTCAGGATAAACCTGTGCCTTCGTTTGGTCCTTTCTAGAGGACCAACAATGTCGACAGCAACCCGTTCGAATGGAGCCCCCACAATTGGCGTTTGCCCCATAGGAACTGGGGCGGTCCAGTGCTTGGGTGCTACCCGTTGACACATGGCACAGGATTTCACATATCAGAGTATATCAGTGTTCATCCCTGGGCACCAATAGTGGGTCTGTATACGTTGCTGTGTGGCGTTCTGTCCCATATGTCCGCTAAAGGGAAGAGAGTGCCCCATTTCTAGGATTTGACTTCTGTACTTTTTCGGTACTAGGAGCTGATTTGAACCTTGTTCAGGCTTGCCCGTTCTCCGATAAAGCACGCCATCCTTAGAAAAGATGTCCCCGTGTTGTCTAGGGTCTTTGGCCATGGGCAGTTTCCTAAAGCAGGGTTCCAAAGTAGGGTCCTTTTGTTGCGCCTCTTTAAGTTCCATAGGTAACAAATTTGGCGCAGGCTCCCATTCCTTCTTGGCTTGCCCTCTTGTGGTCACTGTTGCCACTATTGGCTCTTCCGGTTTCCCTATAAACACATATCTAGAGCCAAGTATGACTGGGTAGATGGGGTCATCCATAACAGCCGCTTTGATCACACCTCTGACAAAAGCCGAGTGGATCTCCACCAGTGCAATGGGAAGCGTTGTTGGTGCATCACTCCTAAGAACTCCACACATTTTAACGGTCTCTTCTGTCTCTTGACCGGGTTTGACCAGGCGCCTGGCAACAATGCAATCAAAAGAAAGCCCCGTGTCAAACAAACAATACGTTGAAGTCCCGTTTAAAACAACCGTACCTCGCGTAGAGGGCCTCTCTCCCTCAGGTTGAGAATCCCTGACAATAATTCTTTCCTGCGAGTCTGTTGTTTGTAAGCATGCGATGCGCTTCGGCTCGGTGTGCTTGTTCTGATCCTTAGTCCCGTGCTCAGGGGTTCTCCCTTTGCCACCTTGTTCTTTCTGGCTGCGCTGCCATGAAGGGTGGTCGGGTTGATCAGACTGCTTACTGTGGTTGGGGTACTTGTTTTTGTAGAACTTGGATTTTTCAGGAGGGGGGTTTTGAGGTCCAGTTTCTCGATGGTTATTCGGGTTGGAAACGTGAGAAACATGAGAAGACTGGTCTAGATTATTTTTCCGAAAATGCTCTTCTGTCGGTTTACGTTTTGCGGCCGGTAGTTCAGCCAGCGCATTGTGATATCGCTCAGACTTTTCTAAGATGTCTTCAAGCTTTTCTGCCCCCTGCTCGGCTAGGAATCTCCGGGTATCAGCAGACAAAGTGTTCTTTATTTGTTCGGTTAGAACAAATTCCTCCAGACCTTCATAGGTAGAGGGGAGCTGTGAAAGCTCAAGGCACTTTGTTAGGTATCCCTTCAAACGAGACGAGAACTGTTGAAAACTTTCAGAGCTCTCTTTCCTGCTGTTGCGAAACAGTTGCAGAAATTTGCGAGCATTCATTTCAAAGCGCTCCAGTAACGCTTTCTTCAACAGATCATAGTTGTCTTGTTGGCTGCTTTCCAGTTTGGCGTAAACATCATACGCAGAACTTTTCAAAGCCTGGGAAAGCTTCATGTTCCAACGCGACCTCTCTAAACCGTACAGAGTTGCAATTTTCTCAAATTTTTCTAGCCAAGTGTCAATCTTCTCATTTGGACAAGGGAAAGATTCAAGAGCAAAGGACATAGCGTTGAGTTGAAGAGATTGAGAGTTATTTTGATCAGTTAAAGAAGAATGAGGAGAAGACTCTCCATTGCTGGAGGTCGAGGCAGCACCAAGACTTTGGACTTCTAGAGCCTTAAGAGCCAACTCATGCTGTATCCTGCGAATTTCCATTTCCTCATCCATCTTCCTCTGCTCTCTAGCTTCGGCTGCTTTCCTCTCCGCATCATATCTTTCCAGTTCGTCCCTGACAAAAGCTTTCGCTTCTTCTCCGTCCAAACCTTCTTCTCTCGCTTCGTCCCTGAGGAGTTGCCTAAGCTTTGCCCTCTCGGCCATAGTAATTAACTGACTGAGACTAGACAAGAATGAGATAAGAAAAAGGATATAACGGTTTCTACCACTTACGAGAAAATACCAACAAAAGATGATATACTTATAACCTGGGATACCTCCTCCAAAAATAAAGTATCACACTATCGCTGCTATTAATCGGCAATAAAGCACCTAATGCAGACGACTACGCCAAATAAATGGTAGTTAAGATTTACTCACTGAAAAATAAGTTGCTACAGTGGACGCAAAATAATTATTGCAAAAATTTAAAGAGAAAAAAAAAAATCCCTTAATTTTTTAATCCACTATAAGTTTATCCCTGAAGATAGTTAGGGTAAGGGAGGCAATAACAGGACGTATAGTCTGATCGCGCTCCTTAGCTTAGCTCAAACACCTACTTCTTCAGAACCCTTGTGAATGTTATACACTCACAAAACTTTACCAGCGTTAAGTATTACAAAATCAGTAATTAACATATATTCCGACAAAATAAACTAGTAAACCAAATGTATACTGCTCAATAATGCTGTGGAAAAACCATTATTAGCCGTGTGGTCAGCACGCCCATAAACAGATCGTTACGTCTAGGGGATAAATTAGTTTTTTTAAAATACAAACTCACAAGACATCACACTCTTACTCTATATCAGAATAAAGAAAAATCTCAGACGAGCTGATATTTGTCGTCTCGTCTTCCTATTCTAAGTTCAAAAACCGGAAACGAGCCCACATTTGTCGTACTCGTCTTCCTATTCTAAGTTCAAAAATCTTCGGACGAGACCACATTTGTCGTAGATTTTTGATAGGAGAATTAAGACTTGGGTTGGTTCCTTCTGAATAGGTTGGAATGAGATAGAAATACAAAATAGATTTCCACGAGTGAGGTGGTGGAATAGTGATAGAGGCTGTCTCTGAGAGCGGGAAATCTTCTCTCTCTCTCTCTCTCTCTCTCTCTCTCTCACCTATCTTCTACGACAGATCTAAAGTAGTCAGACAGTTTAACACATATACATTAAATATATCTATATCCACTCATGTGCCGCACATTCAAGTGACGACAGGTAGACACACAGACGTGGGAAACTATAACAAATGATTATATAGATATATAGAACGAGCTGACCAACGCGCTGATTAATTTATTGTTAAGTTTATTTATCATTGTAAACTTACGTCACAACATGTAAAAATTACATTAAAAAAAGGCATATACACAAAGTCATAAGCAAATCAAGGAATGCTACAAGAACTGGTAAACCCACAGTGATGATCTTCCCTCGATGGATAGCCCACAGTCCCGTCAGGAGAAAGACGATAACACAAAGAGTCCCAGATACATATGATTAAGTCTAAGAGTTTTCCCCGTTTAAGGTATGAACAGACCTGATACTATAATCTAGTTTAAGGGAAAATATTGTTAGCAAAACAAACTTGCATGAAGAAAGTTATGACAGCAAATAGGTGTCTAAATACAACGGTGAAATAACACTCAGACTTGCGTTCCCTCTTATTCATTCAACCATGGCCACGTGCACATTTATACTTACAGCTTTGATCGCTGCCTCTGGGAACATAATAAATTCTAGGACCTCCACACAGACCCGTAAATGCAGTCTCGACCAAGAAATCCCCAGTTCCAAAAAGACGTACTGAATTCTCTGTCTGAGGGAACGATTCCTTGGGTGTTCTTATTTTTCGGATGTCTGTTAAGTCACATAAAATTTGTCCAGGCACGAAAGTTAGCAGAGCACAGTGTCACTAGCTTAGGTTTCGAGAATTAAGGAATGTCAGATCGGTGTCTACTTTCAGGAAGGTACTATATTTGGTCACCACAATACTAGTCAAAACTCTGTCGGGATGTACTGATATTTTGCTTGCCACAGCGGGTTGATCTGTACTTAAGTGTTATTCTGGAAGAATTAATTCTGGCGCGAAGGCCTCTTACTTCATTTAACTGTTAAAGTTCATGTAATGAAAGTGATTAGTTTCTTCACAGGTAATGTTCACGTACTAGAACGCTGGCAAAGTTTGGGTACCACAGTATTCACTGAATAAAGAAAAATACATATGAAATATTTTACACATTATGTACTCAATATAACTTACATTTTTAAACTGCAAGCGTACCGCTTGACTTATCATTTAAACTTCCCGTGAAGTAAGTTATATTTAAAAATCATCAATCCTCATGAATACGTGCGTATTCCGTCAACACTCATGAGGCTTCTAGCATTTATAAGTTAGTTTAGAAAATTTTGTTCTCGTCTGATTATTTAGCAGTAAAATTTAATTCATTATAGCTACATTGTTGTTTAAGCTAGAAATTATACTTATTCTGCTTTCCACTGAAACACGTCACTAGAAAATAATACAGACTATATAAATTTTTTCTCTCTGCACCAAATCTAACTTAGTGAAATAAAATAAGCGATTTAACACTATGAACACTTCACAAAATACTAGATAATAATATATAATATTTTACCTCACACAGAACTACAGGTAGTCGCACAACTTAAGAATTATATGCTTATATTTATGGAAGTCTAGAAGTTCGACAAATTGTCGAAACAAACTGAGAAACTTCGCTATACAGCTTATACTGTTCCGAGCAACCTGTCTACTGCGAATTTAGAGGACTGAGTGAAAATAAAGTTTAACATTCTGGTTATATCTATCAAACAGACAAAGAGGTGAACGTTTATTTCGTAATACGAAATGCTCTCCCCTTTCCGTCTTTAACACTTACGTAACTAGAAGACTACCGTGAACTGACACTTTGCGTCTCTGACACCTCTGTCTAAGAAACGGCCGTAGCGCTACATGTCAGATGCAAATGTAGACAACTTGTCTGCAATGCAGGGGCAGTTTTCGCACCTACCCCAGAACTCATCCTGAGAACCCTAACTGACACTTTGCTTTCTCGCACCTTACGCCAACTCTGGCCGTGCATCGTGAGTATCATATCACCTGACACTGAGAATCTACCTTGGCAGCTTCATGTCAGTTGCAAACTACCAGACAAATGTCTCCTAGTCATGTCTGACGGGGTGAATTCTCACACTTCAGAACACTGTCCCAGGGGAAACTGTAGACAGCTGTCTGCTCCTAGGTCTGGCCAGACGAATACATTCACAGTTTCGTCCAACTGACACCTAATGCCATAGAATGCATTCTCACGCCAAACTGGTGACACTGAACTGAAAATGTATGCATTCTCACGCATGAAATGCGTGAGCCACCTCTAAATGAGAACTGAAACGTTAGGCGAAAAGAACATTTTTAAAAATGCGTTTCTCGTTTAATCAGCCATGAAATGCGTTTCTAAATGAGAAACGAAACTGGCGAAAGTGAGAATGGCAAAATAGTAATGTATTATAGTCGCAAACGAACGAATGCGAAAAAACACAGGAAAAAGGTAAAGAGCGACAATAATTAGAGAACACGGGTGGAAGAAAAGAAGAGGAAAATATAGAAAATTCAATGAACATAACTCTCCGTGACAAACAGTTAGAACAACACAAACAGTACACTTACCATGGGCATTCATTCATAACCCTCCGCTCCCAAAGGAGCATAGGCCTTCAACAAACACATGCCAAATCCTCCTGTCACGTGCCATCATCTCAAGTTCTTTCCATGTTCTCCTCATCATTTTCACCTCTGTTTCCAACTCTCTTCTCCATGTACTTCTTGGTCTTCCTCTGCCTCTCTTGCCCTGGGGGTTCCAGAACAAGGACTGCCTTGTAATGCTATCAACAGGTTTTCTCAGTGTGTGTCCTATCCATCGCCATCGTCTTCTTCTCATTTCTTGTTCCACTGGCACTTGTCTAGTTCTTGTCATCAGTTCCACGTTGGTAACCTTGTCATACCATTTTAATCCCTCTATTCTACGCAAGCACCCATTTATGAAAGTCTGTAGCTTTTTGGTTGTTGTCTTTGTTGTTCTCCATGTCTCTGAGCCATACAATAGGACTGACTTCACATTTGAGTTGAAGATTCTTATTTTCGTGTTGGATCCTATTTCTCTTGATCTCCATATATTTCCCAATGCAATGAAAGCTCCTCTTGCCTTTTGTATTCTTTTTTTGATATCGCTGTCTGTCCCTCCAACTTTGTCTATATTACTGCCAAGATATGTGTATGATTCTACATCTTGTATTGGTGTTTCTTCAAGTTCAACCCTGTTATCATTACCTGCATTTATTCGCATTATTTTTGTCTTTTCCCTGTGTATTTTCAGACCCAATTGCTGTGACCTCTCATCAAGTGTTTTCAATTTGTCCTGCATCTGATAACGGCTATGGGACAGAAGAGCCAAGTCATCAGCAAAATCCAGATCATCCAACTGCTTAGTCAGAGTCCACTGGATTCCGTTTCTGTTGTGTGTTGCCGATGATCTCATAACCCAATCTATTGCCAGCAAGAAAAGAAATGGAGACAAGAGGCATCCCTGTCGCACTCCTGTTCTTATCCCAAACGGTTCTGTAAGCTGTCCTTCGTGAAGAACTCTGCATGTCATGTCTTCATATGTTTTCTTTATTAAATTAATGATCTTCAGGGGAACTCCATAATGCCTCAACAATTTCCAAAGTGATTCTCTGTCTACACTGTCAAATGCCTTTTCGTAGTCCACAAATCCGATGTATAGTGGTGAATTCCATTCCAGACTTTGTTCAACTATTATTCTCAAAGTGGCTATCTGGTCTGTACATGATCTGTTTTGTCGAAAACCTGCTTGTTCATCTCTCAGTTTCTTGTCTATGGACTCTTTTAATCTCTAATGGATAATCCTGGGCATTACTTAGAACAAAATTAAACACAATTACACAAGAGATACCCAGCAGACAATATCTAGGGATAGAGCAGAATGTACAGCGCAGTAGACAAAAGCACGAAATTGTAGATTTGAATGGACAACAACAGACAGACAATGCTAACATTAGTCACGCTTTTTTTTTTTTGAGTATTATAGGAAATTATACACTAAAGAAAAAAGCAACATACATATACAAGATTGTTGAGTGCGCATCATGGGGCATAGCGATTGTGTAAAGGTAGATTTGGAGAGATCGCTCTGCACCAAGATGTGCCTCACCAAAACACAAAATAACTATGATCATTTACTATAACTACACACGTTACGAAGTATGACGTAGAGTACATAGTGACATTATTATTCAGAGTGTCGGCTTGTGTGGTGTGGTCCACTTATCTAAGTGTAGAGAATTCTACTTACAAAGTGTATCTAAGATATAGATTTCGAAGCAGAAATCAAGTGTGATTTTAATTCATTATGGGACAAACCCATCTTATCAGGATGTGTGAAATTCAGGGTAAGAATTAGGCTTGATTAGCCTAAAGAGATGTTTGAAGATATGTCAAGGTTATCATAACCGTCATGCAGAGACATGAATATTAAAGAAAAAATATAATCGCCGACTGAAAAGGAAATGTGCAAGAAGGCACCAAGTTGTAATTAATATGGATATAAAAAGGAAGATAATAAGTCAAGAGGACTTCGCAAGAATATAATATATGGATGGAAATTATGAATATGCTATGGAAGCACGAAGAGATTAGTCTTGATAGAAGAAGAATTGTGCCGATGTATGGACTCATTTATAAACAGTGTATTGAAGGAGAGAATCGATAATTTAAATAAAGATGTCAAACTTTATTAGAGCAATGTGTAGCTCATGCAAGTATTTATGTTAAATAAAAGTGAAAGTCGTTTGAAAACAGAAGTCTTTCAGAAATGATTAAAAGTTGGGATTAAGAGTTTGAACATATTAACAGTTAACAGTTTCTGACAGTTGGTTCAGTAAATACGAATATGAATATAAACCAGAACGATTATCCATAAAAGTTGTGGCCAGAGTTTTTGGTGGCAATACCTCTTCTAATTAATTGCAAACCCTAGACAACATTCAGACAACGAAGGAAATGTTCTTAACAAAGATAAATTTTTGCAATATGCAAAGTGTTTGGGCGAAAAAGAGAGTAAGAAACTAGATAAAACCTTAACTTTAGACAATTTAAAATAGGCTATAGGTACTTTTCAAAAAGATAAAACGCCCGGCCCAGACGGGCTCACAGTGGAATTTTATGGTTTTTTCTTCCCAATCTTAGGGCCCCTTTTGGTTAAAATGTTTGAAGAAGCCTTCCAGAAAGAAGAACTCCCGGATAGTTTAAATCAATCGTACATCGTATTAATACCTAAAGATAGTTCTGACAAAAGATCAATCAAGAACTACAGACCCATTTCCCTTTTAAATACTGATTATAAAATTCTGGCCAAAACTCTCACTCTCAAGCTTAAACCACTCATGCATAATACTCGTATGATTCACGAAGACCAAAAATGTGGCGTGCATGGTAGGAATATTTGTAGACACACGCATTTCATAAGAGATCTGATCACATACACACACGATAGACGGTGTCAGAGTGCAATACTATCACTAGATCAGGAAAAAGCATTTGATAGAGTGTCACACTCTTTTTTACATAAGAGCTTACTAGCAACCAACATAGGAGTATACTTTAGAACATGGATTAAAATCTTATACAAAAACCCTGAGAGTAGGATATTGTGTGACAGGACAGTACTCTCTTAGGTTGACTGTACTTATGGCCACGTCATCTAATTTCTAGACTCGCTTACGCAAGAGATGGTGTTTCTTAGATGATATATATTTAACCCAGGTTTTTCTTGCAGCTCATATATGATGGAGACCTTTAATGGAGGGAACACCATATACTTTTCTTATTTACTACAGGCACCCTGTTTTTCTCTGACACACGGCTTGTAGCCCAGTTTATTCTTATTCAATGCAGGCAGTACTACTGTTTTTCTGATATCTCATGTACTCCATTAAGTTATTCTGATACATGACGGAACTGTCTATTCATCTGTGCTAGTTCAGAGATCGTATGCTTACACATGACACACTTACTTCAACTGGAGGCCGGGGAAGCATGCCTGTTTTCAGTGACCCAAATGTGGACCTGTTAAAAGGTGACCTGTTCTTTCGTTCTTTTGTCCATACAAACTGTTCAACACATTATTAAGTTTACTGTAAACTATTTAATACACTATGTATGTCTCTAGGTACTAACATCCAAGGAATTATCTCTGACTAACTTAAACTTTCTAGCTACGAATCTTAACAACACCAGTATAACAACCTTCTCGCTTCGTCCTCAAACTAAACCAGCCCCGACTTCACTCCCCTTTCTTTTTTCCTTCCGGTCCTAGCCGTTTACTTTACCCACACCAGATTTTGATGACGTCATTTGTTTAATACTAGTGCTAAAGTAGCTAGCTAGTTTGTTATACAATATTCTACTCAATAGTAGCGCTATTCACGCTAAAGTAGTAGGAATAGGCATACCTGTCACAATTGGTTAATCACGCCTTAACGGAACCCTTTAAGTTGTCTAGATCGGTTAGACAAGGGTGCCCCTTGTCACCCGTGTTATACATAATAACACTAGAACCAGTTTTGGAAAGAATAAGACAAGATACAAACATTACGGGAACCTTTGTTCCAGGTAAAGGTGAAAAGAAGTTACTAGCTTATGCCGATGACACTGTATTTTTTCCAACAACAAATAACTCCATCAAAAATACATTAGAAATTTTCACAGAATTTGGATACGCTAGCGAATCTAAACTAAATGTTCAGAAATCTTATAAAATGGGAATACGCAGATGGGCCAACAAGTCAGATTTTCCCTTTCACATAATACAGGAAAACAAAATTAAAATTTGTGGAATAAAGCCAAAAAAATATATATATAGCAAATGTTCAGAATATACCTAAAAAGATAGTTACAGAAATAAATAAGCTGATTAGGGCCTTCATATTCAGGAACACTAAAACTAGTATAAAACACCAAACATTAATGCAACCAAAAGACAGGGGAGGGATAGCTTTACAGGACATCAACACTAAAATAAAAGCCTTAAGGATCAAATATATAGGAGAAATCATTAAAAACCCAGAATTATACCCTCTGGCGCTTTATTATATTGGACTTAGATTAACTGGTCTAGGTAAACTAGACAACAACAAACCTCATTTTTTTGGTACCTCACCACCCTTTTACAGAACATGCCTACAAAATTTAGAAGGGAACGAACATTTAGCAAAACAAGACACGAAACTCATATACAAACTCCCAGTAAGAGCACAAGAACCACCTTTGAGTACACGAATAAAAAGAGGTTACAACTTTTTCATAACTGACTACACACAGAGCTTCACGAACATCCACGCAGTAAACATTAAACCACAAGCAAAAGAAGTTATATTCAGATTACTATACAGTTTAACACCCATTGCGGAAAATTCATCAATAAAAGCAGGGAGAACACCACCAAAATGTAAGTTATGCAGTGCCAACATAATGGAAACAGAAGACCACCTGTTTTACACATGTAGTACAGTGGTCCCTACCCTAAACAGACTAAGAAGAATAATAACCTCCAACACACAGCAAACACTCAGTATGTACTGGGCTGTTATGCTTAACACTTTACCGACGACACCGAGACAGACAGAACGCAAACTACTAACTCTTTTAGCCGAATTTAGACACCTAGTATGGACTTGTAGAAACAAAGCAGTATACGAAGGCAGCCAGTACGATCACAAAATATTTGCGCAAATATACGCACACAGGACACAAGACTTAGCAGGGCAGGTTTATAACCTTGTCACTGGATGATGTTGTAAATATTTTTAACGTAAGACGCAAAGCCAAGACGATGCGCACTTTATACATTGTCATTAATCATCTCATCTCAGGTATCACTGTCATTTGATAATAGAAGCACTATGTACCATTAATCATACCCTGTATGCATCCTACTCTCATTGACATCTTGTCTATCATCCTTGCTTCTTGGTTTTACTTCCATACAATGTAAACATTTTTTTTTGGTAAATAATATCTATGTTGTTTCAAACAAATAAATAAGAACCCAATAGAGGTTGTTTTAAAAAAAAAGAGAGAAATTTTCCAAGAAAAAAACCTCGATCTTAACGACCACTTAGTCTCCTTGCTACTATGTCTGTCTCCAAAAAGGTCTCTTCTATGTATCTAGTCTCTTAGTCTTACTCACTTGAATTACTGGTCTTCATCGTACATAAACACATTTCAATGCCATCCATATATATTACTAATACTATTAAAAAAAATGTATCCAGCTTTTAACATACTTTATTGATTTTCCAATAACGTCTTTTCCCAAGTACAGCATTTACAACCACATCAACCCATTTATATTTCTCACTCTGCCCTATGCTCCATCTTCTTCCTGCTACTACGAGGTATTTGCAGAAAACCCCATTTTAATATAGTCATTGTACCTACTGCATTCATTCTATCTTGACCACGTAACTGCCTGTTACTTTGTTATTTACAAAACAATTACAGTCATGGGTCATTAACCCATCATGGCAACTTTTCAAAATGTGCCGACCCTCACTAAGTCCCTCTATCAACTTGACCCGGCCGCGATCCCTACTGGAAATACTTACAAATTCCTACATTCTAGCTACCACCTATCCAATTTTGTCCCTATCTTCTTCGTTGCGTACCTTTCCTCAATTCTACTGTTACTTTTTCCATTGTCTATTCGCACAGGTGTATGCCTATGCTCCTTCCTAGTCATAGATTCCCTGTAAACCCATTTCCTACGTTTTGCTCTCCTCTTCGTTCCTATTGTCTCCTCTTTATAGACTTGGTTTATCTCTCCCTATTCCCTCTTCCACGTGTTCCCTTCTCTAGAACTTTTCTTTTACTCTCTCTCTATTTCTTCACATCACTTGTTATTGTCCCCCTCGACTCATATAACTTCTTATTGTCACTTCTTTCTTATATAAGTCTTTATACCTCTGCCATCTTCCTTATGGTTTCTCCCTCTATTATTTCTCTGCCATTACCTCCTCCTTATACTTATTATCTCTGCCATCTTCTCTACGGCTTATCATTTTCTTTTTCTTAAATCCTTTATCTCACTGCCATCCTCCTCTATGGCTTCTCTCAACTGTATTTAATGTGCTCTTTATTTATCTCTTATTTCGCTTTTGCCATTTCCTCTATGGCTCTTCAATATTTCTCCTACTTGTTCTCTGTGGAACTCTCCATTTCCTATTACTTTCTATGTATTCGGAGAAGACTATCTTCTCACAGTCTTTTCAAGACTCTGGCGACAGCCGAAACATCTCTACTCCATTACCTCCTCCGTTCTCTGTAGAACTGCACCTCTATATCCCTCATTTCTCCATATTGTCGCCATTTCCCCATGACTCTCATCCGCTTCATCTCTGCCATTTTTCCTATGGCCTCTCCAAAATTCATATATTTCCTCCATCTTCGCTATCGTTTCTCAATATATACGCTTATAATCACTTCTTAAATTCTCTAATCAATTCCGTCACCTTCCTTATGCATCCTGTCTCATATGTCTCTCTTTGCCATTATTCCTATGGCTTCTACAGTCCCTTTTGTCATCTCCGTTCTACTGTAGTAGTCTTTCGTTCAGATCTACTCAGTTCGTTTATATACTAAGTGTAGAACGATTGCATCTAGTTTTCACACAACTAGACTACCGCTGCAAAATTCTACTTCTCCACTTTGTCTCCTCCTCACTATCCAATACTCTTGTTCCGTCCCTGGAACTATCTTTTTTTTCTTTTTTTTTCCCTTGCATGAGGTCGTTTTTTTTTCCTCGCATGAGGTCACATTGGCACACGCCCAACATAAACGCATGTCCCAACACAAAAAGACCCAATGACACACAAGTGTCACTGTAATGATCCTCTGTGTTTTCACACAAAAGAACTAATGACACATAAGGGTCACTATACTGATCTTTTGTGCCGGGCACATGGTTATATTAGGGCGCATGTCCAAATATATATATTTTTTTTCCTCGCAGGAGGTCGCATATTTTTTCCTCGCATGAGGTCGCATTTAACTCGCATGAGTCGCATTGGCACACGCCCAACATAAACGCATGTCCCAACACAAAAAGACCCAATGACACACAAGTGTCACTGTAATGATCCTCTGTGTTTTCACACAAAAGATCTAATGACACGTAAGTGTCACTATACTGATCTTTTGTGCCGGGCACATGGTTATATTAGGGCGCATGTCCAAATATATATATATTTTTTTTCCTCGCATGAGGTCGCATATTTTTTCCTCGCATGAGGTCGCATTTAACTCGCATGAGTCGCATTGGCACACGCCCAACATAAACGCATGTCCCAACACAAAAAGACCCAATGACACACAAGTGTCACTGTAATGATCCTCTGTGTTTTCACACAAAAGATCTAATGACACATAAGTGTCACTGTACTGATCTTTTGTGCCGGGCACATGGTTATATAAGGGCGCATGTCGAAATATATATATATATATATATATGTTACGGTAGATTAATTGGCATTGTCTGCTAGAGGTTAGCAGCATGCGATTTTAGGGGTTACAACGTTTAATGTAATGTAAAAGTATTATTAGCCTAGTGAACGCTGTGACGTTTCAGCGTTGGTAGTCACGCACCGTGACCAAGAGTTATGATTCGGTAGTAAATTGATAAACCTTGTCGAGATGAATTTCCGATATTATCAACTCACTGTCGTCGTTGATTTATGCATATAGTTATGTCGTTCTGCCTACAGTAATTCAGATGTATGAGACAAAGGACTGATATGCAAGATAGCTAACTCAACATAGGATTCTAAATTATATTTGTGATGTAATTCATGATCAACGTACGATGTCTACAGAATGTATAATAAATTGTTTGTTTGGACTCTAGACATGACTTATCCCGTCTATGAACATTTGGGAGATTCAATTATTACTATCATGGTTTTCAAAGTATTTAAACCCACATTCGCGTAACTAACATCGAAGGCACGATGCAAAAATGATGAACTGTAAAACAAGTCACCACGATTGACTATCAAGCTTTTCAACAATCCGTTGGGCTAATTTTCCGACCGCAGCAGAATTGGTTGGCCATCGCTGGGGATCGAAAGAAAAAGGAAAATTTTTCTTGTTTACATACTTTCACAAACTGTTTACGATTACAAGAAAGTCACATGATTTGCATAAATGTGACGTTAAACGCATGACTACGAAATGCCAATCTGACGTCACTACATCATGCGTAGATGCCGCGCTTCGAAAGTACAACCTTCAACGCATTTCAGGTTTGATGAAGATTTACATGATCAAGAAGACCAGACGATGGAATACGGTTATCAGCCAACAAGGAGCAAACAGTACTAGGCATGAATCTAGTCTGTTGATGAACTTGACATCGCCGGTGCCTTTTAAAGATAAGTCTAGACTTAGGACGGTTGTCATTCATATAGCACAATACTAAGTCCATTTCTCTGTGCAGGCATGTCCACTCTATTTGTTATATATCTATGTTATATCTGTTTTTTTTTTTTGTCGTTGATGTTGTCCCTTATTCGTGGGTATGCATAGGCGGCGGATTGAAATCAATTCTATGGCTCCTTGGATGCCACGAACTGATTTTAATTGTTCTTAAGGCCGTTAGTTAATTGCATTTTTACGAAGAACCCATCGATGGCTTTCCGATGACTTTTGTTCGTTCGTATTTGCAATTAATTGACCTTGCATGTTAGGTGTCTAGTCGTGTTATAACTGGGGTATTCTAGTGTATTTAGTTCTAATTTTTATTCAGTTCTGTAACAATGTTTTGTAATCTATCGTGTTTTTCTGATCTGACTATTATTTCGTTTATATATTTGTACAACCGTTTAATGAGTCCATGTATACGTCACAAATTTTTGTGTACGCAGGTTAATTTTTCTATTCAGTTTCATTCTTTGATCTCTCACTTCCGGTTTATTCAACTTAGTTATAAATGCATTTTTATTGTGAAAATGTCTTTGTCGTATGGTAATACTGTTCTGTAATCCTTGGTTAACAAATTGTGTTGTTTGTCTTCATTTCATCCATTTATAAGATAATATTAATACTATAATTTATTCATTAATAAGAGTGTAGATTAATATGATTAAATTTTTATGAGTTTTAAGGAGGAATTAGGGACTTTGCACCAATTTGCAGTGGTGGTCCAAGAAATGGGCAATGCACTTTATAGCTCATGATTATGACATAATATACTATGATTAATTATTATAAATTTATAACATATTAAGACATATTAAATGTTGATTAGTACACTTTTTCAGTACTACAGTGTAAACTTAGTAACTATTAAAGATTAAATAACCTAATTATTTAGGTATAATACCCATAATTATTGAATACTAATATTAAGTGCATGATATAATTTCAGCACTTTAGATAACTATCTATCATAACTATTTATGATAGATATTAGTGGTTATATATAATATTTTTACAAAATATTATAGATTTGTGGAACTTATAAATAATAGTACAGGAATATTACAATTTCTTGTAGTGATTATTCATTCGTTGAGTAATTACAAATATCTACATAGACTTTATTGGTGATTACAAGACATAAGTGATTGAGTACTTAAATAAATTAACGTCAAGATGCTTAACTTAGACTACTTTATTAAAAATGGGAAGGACTTTAATTTGAAAGGATCAGAACTACGTGAATATGCGGAACAACAACTTGCAAAATATAAGGCAGAGATGGAAGAACTTGAAAGAAAAGAGGCGGAGAAGAGAGCAGAATTAAGACAAGAAGAAGAAGAAAGAAAGGTGGCAAGAGATGAAATCCTACGGATTGAAGAAGAAAATAAATTGAAAAGACAGGAAATCGTACTGCAGCAAGAAATGGAATTGCAACGGCTTAGATTGGAAACAGCAAAACTTCAGTCGCAGGGTGCTGCAGCAAGCCAAAATGATAATGCTCAATCTGGATCCTCATCCAACCGACTTAAGGGCAATTATTACTTTAAGCTACCACCGTTCAAGTTACACGTGGACGATTTGTCATCATGGCTATCGCGCTTTGAGGATATATGCAAGGTCAATAACCTTGACAAAACTGCATGGGCACTTAAACTCAAGGAATTTCTGGATGGCGAACCTGCAAGTGCAGCACAAAATATTGATCCGACATTATCCACTGACTATGAGGCTATTAAGACTTTGTTATTGCGTCGGTTCCACTTGAACGAAGAGGCATGTAGATTACGTTTCAAAAGTTTGTTGCCAGATAATAATAAAGACTTTACAGGGTTTATTGCTAACATACGCAATACTTTTAACAGATGGGTTGAACTGGCAGGTGTCAACAAATCTTACGACAAGTTAGTCGATTTGTTATTGAGGGATAAAGTATTATCTTCTGTCAGCCCACCGTTCTTTGCTTATCTGCAAGAACGTAAACCAGAAACTATTGATGAGTTAGAAAAAATTTAATTAAATTACTGCACCGCTCATCCGAATGCTAACATTTCTGGCTCGTTGATAAGAGAACCTCTTCCTGTAGCCTCCAATATGGCATATCATAATAATAACAAACCAAGAACACACAGTGTAGACAGAGGTAGGTTCAAAGGAAACTATGACATTAATTTTCATAAGGGACGTAATAGTTTTAACAATAACTTTAATAGAGGAAGAACACAAAATAGAAATTATTCACCTCAGTCCAGATACAACAATAATCCACTTAACTCAGTTATAATCGGTCATATAATTATAATAATGGTAACAATTGGAACAACAGCGACAATTATAACTCGAGACATCGAGATAACAGTTACAATAGGGGACAACGGGATAATTCAACTGATTATTCTCGTCATCGTTCTCATTCTCGTAGATCGACAAATTATAATCATAATACAGGGGCAGCCGTTACTACTGCTACAACCCCTGGGGTTCAGAGTTCACCTACTAATAACAAAATACAGTCTTCATCTACATGTTATGCAATGAATTATAACGTGGCAAATAGTTGCCCAGAATATAATCTTATATTTCAGAAGGCAAAAGAGACAGTTCTGAACTGCGGACACATTCTACCAGAAGTCAGTCTAGCAGTCAATGACGGAACAGGCTCGCTGATCTTCAACAGAGGAAAAGTTAATGGATCCGTCGTCTCAGTTTTAAGAGATTCGGGATCGACAACGATCGGAATCCGTCAGTCACTTGTTCATCCAAATTGTGCAACTGGAGAACATGTCAGGTGCATGACCTTTGGAGGAACCATAGAATGTTATCCAACTGCTATTATACATATTAATACACCTTTTTTCACAGGCAATGTTAAAGCATGCATGTTAAGAAATCCAATTGCCGACCTTATGGTGGGATGCATACACGGAAGTAAAGATTGCACACCAGAAGAGATTATTGAATGGGAAAAAAATAATCTATGCATCGGAAATGCAGTAATAACCAGAGCACATACGAAACAATTAGAGACTATGGACACTGAAAACAAGGAAATAGACAAACATGAAAATATCGAGGTTCATTCTACTATTGACCGAGTATCTTTTGCTGCAAAACAGAAGGAAGACAGATCATTAACAAAATTTTTTGCACTGGTCAACAAAGTTGACAATCTTGCTATGAACAATAATAATAGTCATTGGTTTATTATTAAAAATGACATTTTATTAAGATGTTTTATGGATAAAACTCATGTAAGACAACAGGTCATGGTACCTTTTGCTTTTAGACGTTACATACTTCAACACGCACATGATTCTAAGTGCGCAGGTCACATGGGATATACTTGGACACGTTCTCGAGTATTATGTTCTTTTTTTTGGCCGGGAGTGTCACGAGATATTTCACAGTACGTACGCTCCTGTACGATATGCCAAGAAGTGAAGTGAAAGCACGAGGAGCCTTTCACACGGCGCCTATTCAGGCTTGTGACATATCTGTGAGACCCTTTGACAAGATGGCCATTGATATTATTGGCCCACTTTTACCATCAGCCAGAGGACATAGATTTATTCTCACGTGCATCGATTTATGCACACGATGGCCAGAAGCCATCCCACTGAAAACAACCACCACCACAGATGTAGCTGATGCACTACACCTGATCTTCTCTAGAGTAGGTTTTCCTAGAAAACTTTTATCAGATCATGGATCTCAATTTATATCTGAGACTATGACAGAAAGTAATGAAGACTTGGAATATAGATAGAAATCTCAGCAGCATTTTATCACCCATGATGAGTAATGGTGCAGTAGAAAGACTTAACCGCACACTCAAACAAATGTTACATAAGATTACTGTTAACCACCCACAGGGACTGGGACAGAGTACTCCCAGCCGTGTTATTCGCTTATCGAGAGGTGCCACATGAACAAACTGGCTTCTCTCCGTTTCAATTAGTCTTTGGCGCTCCACCAAGAGGTCCTATGGGACTAATAAAAGACTTATTGATTGACTCCGAGATGACTCAGGATACCCAGTCATCCTATGAGTATGTAATTAATCTCCGGAATAACATTATTGATGCCTGCAAAATGGCAACAGCTTCATCTGAGGCTGCTAAAGCGAAAGCTAGAACTTTCCAAAACAGTAGTAGACGATTACGTCAATTATTTCCAGGAGATCAAGCTTATGTGTTATTGCCACATAACGATAATAAATACTCATCTCGTGGAACGGTCCATACCAGGTTATCAATAAGATTTCTGATGTTGATTATGTCCTGGACATTAAAGGACATCATCAAAAATATTTCACATTAATATGCTCAAACAATTTCATGACTCGACCTGAACATCTACAAGCTATTTTTCATGAACTAGATGACACTTTACCAACGGGCTGATCACCCGTTTGCCAGTCACTTCGATTACGGAAACAACAGCAGATGGATTGATTTGCCGTTTCCCTAAAGACGCCAATAGGCGTGATGGGAAACAATGGCAAAGAAAACCTATCTGCTGTTGCCCTAATTTCAAGTACTAGGCGTAATGGCCACTGACTGCTTTACGGTTGGCTAAGGACTGAAGAAGAGAGATGACACTTTCGTACCTACATGTCACTATTCTAATTTTGTCTGTTATCCAGGAAGAAGAATCTTCTTTTCCTGAGGTACAGTTAGCATTACCTGTACCTGTAGTACAGCCTACTGAATCTTTGCGGGACGTACCCATTTCTACGTCGCTTACACCGAAACAGCATCAACAGATTGCTGAACTTCTACAATCTTATCCAGATATGTTGACCGACGTTCCAGGTCGCACATCAGTCATTAGTCATGACATCACTCTTAACGATGATACTCCAATTCGGGTACATCCATATTCTGTTCCTCTACATTTTCTTACTAAAACTACTAAGGAACTTGAACAGATGTTATCTTTAGGAATTATTGAAACTAGCAATTCCCCATTTTCTTCTCCATTAGTTATTGTCCGAAAGAAGGACAATAACATTAGACTATGCGTCGACTATAGAAAATTAAATGCACAAACGATAGTTGATAGCGAACCACATCCACTTCTCGACGACATTACTGCCACGTCTATCTACCGCAACTATATTCACTAAGATAGACTTAACTAAAGGTTATTGGCAGATACCACTAACCGAAAAGGCTAAATACTACACAGCGTTTTCCACTCCGCAAGGTCTTATACCAGTGGAATGTTATGCCTTTTTGGGCTTGTTAACGCTCCAGCTACCTTTTGTTTTCGCATGATGCGAACACATTTTTTTCAGGTAGACCAGACATCATATTACATACATAGACGACATATGCTTATTTAGTTCATCTTTTGAGGAACATTTTTTGGGTCTTGAAATACGTTTTGGACACATTAAGAAGGAACAATTTAACTGCTAAATCCCCAAAATTACAAGTAGCGTTTCATGAAATAACTTTTTTTGGGACACATTATTGGAGCAGGATATATCCAAACACTACCCAGTACGGTTTCTAAAATTTTAAACATTTCCGTTCCTCAAACGAAGAAACAGGTTAGAAGCTTGTTAGGACTAGTCCAATATTACAGCAGATTTGTACCTAACCTGTCATCTATCACGGCTGTCTTTTATCATCACTGTTAAAAAGGACATGCCAGTGAAGGGTGACATGGACTAGTGAATGTGATAGAATTTTCCGTCAAATAATTAATATTTTTTCACACCCACCTATTTTGAGACTACCTGATGCTTCCAAAAAGTTTATTCTCCGCACAGATGCGAGTAACTACGGAATTGGCGCATGTTTGCTCCAATATCATGACGACGTCCTCCATCCCACACTGTACGTCTCACGTTAAACTGAAGCCACCAGAAATCAGTAAGTACTCAACAGTTGATAGAGAATTACTATCCGTCATTTGGGCGATCACAAAGCTCAAAAAATTCCTATTAGGGCACCCTTTGTGGTACCGACGGACCAAAAAGCGGTGGCATCACTACGTCGTGCTAATCACAAGAGCCCGAAGCTGACAAGATACGCCATTCTACTTCAGCCTTTTGACTTCTCAATCGAGTACATCACAGGATCAGATAACGTCTTGGCAGATACTCTGTCTCGAAATCCTACTGATGTCGAGTCCTGAACGATAGTAACGTCGCAGATACTTACTCAAGAGACATAGCACTATCATTGATGTTCTACATAGACAGAAACAATTGCCTATAATACACGTATCTGCTTACTAAAGACATATTATATACGAAATGAACGAAATCAATTGACTCTATGTGCGTATTTACGCCAGTACTTTGCTTGATATCCAGTCATGATAAAACTATTGGAAACATTTTCGTGCATCAAGTGAAAATAATAGAAAATACTATCAAAGTAACTCAGTATGCGACATGAACTATTGTCAATAACGTCGATACTTATGAACTGAAACACATAAACATTTTTTCTCTAATCGGAATTCACAAGGATCAAGCCTACGGATGGATCATCATATCCAGCTTTAATTAATTTTAATTAAGTCGTTAAAATAATGGGAATTAAAATGAAAGGTGAGATAAATATGAAACAAAAAAAATGAAATGAAATGAAATTTGGAAGAAAAAAAATGAAAGAAGAAAAAAATAAGAACTCACATGATTCTTAGATAATTTTATTGTATGTAACTATTATATTATATAGTTAATAATTATGTTGATACATTACATACTACATTATTGTTTAAATTGGTTAATTTAGATAGGTATTAACAACTTAATACTAAACTTAATTAATGTCCAACATACATAACTAAGTTAAATTTATACATTACTTTCTTTCTCTACTTTATTCTTCATTTATTTATTTCTCTCTTTAACATATCCTTTTATTGTTCTTACAGTAAATTTTCAACAACTTTATTCTTATTACACACTCAATATAATTAATTAGTTTAATTTTAACTCTTTAGATTAGTCTGACGTGACATTTCATTGCGACATATTTTAAGTTAATTAATTATTTAATTATATATCAACATTAGCCATTCTCTTTTAGTTCATATAAAATTTATGTATAACATTTATGTATAATATGATCATTAATATATTAGATGACTGTTAGTAAGTCGACATGACCACGACACTGTTCTAGACAGAACATCGTAGGCCATATGCCGCATTTTTGTTAAATTTTTTGATATTGTTAAATTTTTTGATATTCATTCAGATAGGTTTTTGAAAGAAAAAAATCTATCTAATAGATTTTTTTCCCCCGGTGGACAGGGAATTGTTACGGTAGATTAATTGGCATTGTCTGCTAGAGGTTAGCAGCATGCGATTTTAGGGGTTACAACGTTTAATGTAATGTAAAAGTATTATTAGCCTAGTGAACGCTGTGACGTTTCAGCGTTGGTAGTCACGCACCGTGACCAAGAGACGGGACCCTTTCTTGAATGACCGTCAAACGGAGAAGACGTGTCTTTATATTCTTATAGTGTCGGGCATGGAATGCCACACAGTTATATTGTATTTTGTTATGGACATGGGTCAGTCCACTGTTATGATGAAGAAAGATGAAGTTACAGGTTAGTAATTGACTAAACCTTGTCGAGATGAATTAACAGTCCGTTTTATTTATACTAGTGCCAGACGCATAATCTCACTGTCGGTCGTTGATTTACCAACCACGCGTGCATATAGTTATGTCGTTCTGCCTACAGTAATTCAGATGTGGTGAGACAAAGGACTGATATGCAAGATAGCTAACTCAACATAGGATTCTAAATTATATTTGTGATGTAATTCATGATCAACGTACGATGTCTACAGAATGTATAATAAATTGTTTGTGTTTTGGACTCTAGACATGACTTATCCCGTCTATGAACATTTGGGAGATTCAATTATTACTATCATGGTTTTCAAAGTATTTAAACCCACATTCGCGTAACTAACATCGAAGGCACGATGCAAAAATGATGAACTGAATTAAAAACAAGTCACCACGATTGACTATCAAGCTTTTTCAACAATCCGTTGGGCTAATTTTGCAGTTCGACCGACCCCAGCAATATATATTAATATATATATATAAATATATTTTAGTATATATATATAATATATATATATATATATATATATAATATATATATAATATATAATATATATATTAATATAATATATATAATATATATATAATATATATATATATTATATATTTTTTTTTTTTTTCCTCCGCATGAGGTCGCATATTTTTTCCTCGCATGAGGTTGCATATTAACTCGCATGAGTCGCATTGGAACACGCCCAACATAAACGCATGTCCCAACACAAAAAGACCCAATGACAAACAAGTGTCACTGTAATGATCCTCTGTGTTTTCTCACAAAAAGATCTAATGACACCTAAGTGTCACTATACTGATTTTTGTGTGCCGGGCACATGGTTAATATTAGGGGCGCATGTGCCCATAAATATAAAAAAGAACCCTTATTCTTTACAGTATAAACGGGGGGGGGGGGGGGGATGGGAACTGTAAGTCATAAAAGAGAATAAGTGTGTGAAATTATGCTTTATAAAAAATTTGAGTAAGAGATGGTGCACTGTTTACATGATTTGTTAATGATTGGAAATCATAAATATAGGGTTGTGATTTTTTACTAAGGGGGTTAAACTTTTGGATTACGCTCCTTAAAAAAAACAGGTCCTAGATTTTGTATATGAGAAGTCGGGAAATAACAAATTATAGTTCATGATTTTTTGAATACGCGGTTAGAAATGTACTTGAGGAAGTGACTTATTTAGCAAAAGGAGGTAAAAATATTATTATGTCCCTTGGGGGTTTTAGGGTGAGTTTGTTATGAGGTAAAGTTGTGAATGAAGCGAGTCGCACGGATTTTCGGAGTGAACAGTTCGTGACAATGAGTTTGATGACAATAACAATGAGTCGTGAGTTTTATGAATCGTAATACCAAATCGAAGCAAATAGGTGGAGTCAGATTTGAGCTGTAAAACGCGATAGTCGTATGTTGGGAATGTTTTCTCCCAAGTGTTAAATTATAGAATGGTGATCAACACAGGGAATGATCAGGATAACAAGCCATGGTTTGGTTGTTCTTGTGTCCACAAGAAATATGCTGTTATCTAGCTCCTTGGAGACTCAAATGTCATCTTGATAGAAGAATTGCCGCTTGATGCAATTTAGAATTAACTGCTGAAATGCGTATGTTTTCAAGACAAGTATGCAAGACAAAGTATGTTTTCTCCAGGCCCAGACAAGCAGCAGGTATGCAAGAACTGTTAAGCTGATAAGTGTGTAGCATTTCTCAGTTGGTTGAAATAGTCAGCCCTGGCGGTTTTAGGCCAGTCTTTTACAAGATATCCAAGACGCTCACACAGTAGTAGTCCATGTAATTTTTCATCAAGAAAAGAATTTAAGAAAACCAGTAACTCAGCGCCTAGATGGTATAGAAAAACAAATAGTCATAGGAAGTGCTCAACGTTTCTAACCAAACAGTTAGACAAGGAAGTTGGGGGATTATAATGCTAGAAGGGCAGAACTAGCAGCTGGGACAGTTGATAGGGAATTACTGAATAAAGAATGCAAGGTCGTCGTTTAAATTGAAATCTACATGAAAATTTGACTCTATGAAAATTTGTACACTTGCAGTGGTAAAGTCGGAAAGATGAAATCCACCAAATACTTCCACATTGATTTTTTTGCTGGATTTATGTAGTTCTGACGACATCAGATGTAAATAAAACCTTTTCTAGTATTCGTTCCACTTTACAGTTGTCATAGTGAAGTTTGTTATCTTCATGAGTTGATCAGCCTGCATCTGTTTTTTCAACTGTCTGTACTCGTTCGTGAGTCATCATCATCATGTGCAACCACCACTGATAGGATAGCGATCGAACATATCCACTATACCTCCACACAATCAACCACTCCACGGCCACAATGGCTTCTCAATATCTCAATTCCCACTTATCTTCAAAAATATATTCGGGCCTTCAATTTTCTTATGGCTTCACAATATCTCCATTCTCCTTTATCTTTATTGTTGCGGGTCTTTATATTATTATAAGAGGAGTAAACACATTCACTCCGACCAAGTCCAATAGGGGTATCGGTAATTGGACCACGCACACACACACTGAATGAGACAGCAAAGGCAAGCTGGACAAATCAAATACAAGTTTACTTGCTGCAACAATGCTCCATTAATCTCATCAGGAAAGCCATGGCATATATAGGCATTATAGAGATGTGCAGTCCTCAGTTTATCTCAGTATCGTCTGTCACTAAGACTCTGTCCTCGACAGGTTTTCATTAATTTTATTGACTCACTTGCGTTCAATAATACGAATTTCTTTCATACACAAACTAGCATCATCTCACGGAGGTGTATGGACGATGTAGTGATCGAACATTGTATGCAACTGTAGTGAAGTAATATAATATCAGGAGCTCAGGACACACCCACGTCCGCCTGCCTGAAAAACACACAGGGAATCCTTCTAGAAAGATCGCTGACCTCTGCAAACGGCAACTTTAGACGTCTGCTACTCAGCCCCTAAGGCAATGACGTAACTTCCTGTAACCAAGGGTCACCGGTCATAAATAAATATGACTGCTTGTCGAACCGTTTTGATATCGACAGACATGTTATGAATTTAACTCATAACACTTATTCTCCTTTATTTTATTCCTCATATCTTTTGACATTTCTAAACCTTCCTTGCCGTCTTCTCTCGAAGGTTCTTCTCAATATCTCAATTCTCAAATATTCACTTATGCTCGCCATCTCCTTTGGCTCCTATCCAAATTATTCCTCTTACTTCTCCTTTACTTCTCATCTTCTCTTCTGCAGTATATTATCGGTCAGGTGTACTCAGTTTTCTTCCCGTACGCTCGGTATAGACCGATTAAACAGAAGGTTCCTCAAACTCAGCTACCGCCGCCATCGTGTATTGTATACTCTAGGCTATGCCTCTTCTCACATAGCCTCTCCTCCTCACTTCTTCCTTGTCTCATTTGCCTAAGGACTAAAAAAATCTTCACCACCATGGCCTCATTGGCCCTAAGCATTACTAACGCTTTCTGTTTGTCCATATTCATATTTGTTTCCTCCTTTACTTCTCTTCTGACTTCCCCAACAATTTGTTTTCTCTCTATTTCTTTTTTTATCGTGTCTCCTGATTTTGTCTCAATCTCTGTAATCCTTATTACTTCATTAACCGTTTGCCTCGGTTTTTTTCTGTCATCAATTTCTTCATTTCACGTAATCTCTGAGTTCCTCTCAGGTTCTCTATTCTTTAATTCGTCGCTACCTCGACCTCTACTTACACTTCTAATATCCCATCTCTCCACTTTGTCTCCTCTCTGCTACTAGATCGGTACCTCCGTCGATCCCTAGTAGTTTTTCTTCTACTCCCGCTTCTATTTCTCTGCTCCTTCCTAGCCTCTCGGCTCTTGGATCGGTAATCCCGTCGATCCGCATCCCTCCTACTTATCTCGTCCGCTTAAAAATCTCGTACTCTTACATCGGTAATCTCGTCGATCCATTTCTCTTCTTTTACGTTGATTTCTTCTTTTTTGTCTCTATATCACTACTCTTAGATCGGTACTTTCTTCGATCTGTACTTCTGCTATTTCTCTTATTTCTCTCTTCCTTCCTAGCCTCTCGGTTCTTGGATCGGTAATCCCGTCGATCCATATTTCTCCTATTTACCTCTTCCTCTTTACTGTTAGATCGGTACTCTCTTCGATCTCTACGTTTACCTGTTTCGTGTCTCTTAACTTCTTCCTATTTGTTCTTCCTTTGTTCCCACTCTTCAAACTTCCTATCGATATATCCGCAAAGTACAGCTATCTGTTTCTCATCGTCTCTTCCACCACTACTTCCTTCTTCTTTGTTTATCCTTTTCTCCAAGTCTTCTAATTTTCAAACGAGATATGCGCACAATGCAGTTATCTCTTTCTCATGCGCTCTTCTACCACTATTTCTTGTCTTTTTCTTCCTCTTTAGTCTCACCTCTACCTGTTCTATTTGTCTCGACTTTGCGAGACGCCTCCTATAATCAGACGAATAATCTGATTATGTATGACGTCTCTTCGTCCCTCGTTTATTCTCTTCCTCCATCTCTTCCTGTGTATCCGACTCTTTAGCTGACGTTTCTTCCACGTCCTGAGGTTCTGCTCTCATATTTTGTTGCTCTGTATTTCCCATCTGCTCCTGTTCTCTTTCATTTCCCTGCGTATTTCTCTGTATCTCTTGTAATATCTCTATCTTCCGATCCTCCTCCAAGCTATTTCGCCTCTGCTGTGCCACTCTAGTATGCTTATACGGTGCATCTGCATCCGTCTCGGCATTGTTCCACTCCTTTCTTTTTTCTCTCGTGTCTTCTAAAATATAGTTATACTGCTTATCTACCCGTGCATCCTGCGTTATCCTGCGTTATCTCTATCCTATCTTCCTCCGGCTTATCTCTTCCTATCTCTCTCGTATCTAATTCTGGCAGAGCCTCTTCCTATTTCCTCTTGCTCCCGGTATGTTTTTGTTAAGTGGGGTGGGGGGAAGGGAGCCGACTAGGTGTTAACCTGGGTTGTGCTTGAACCTCGGCGCTTGTAACAATCTGTTAGCTCGCTGTTGTGTGTCTATCGTCTTCACTGGGAATAATCTCTATCTCATCCGGCACTACTTTCCAATTGTCTTCTATCCTGTTAACATTATTCCAGCTACTTACTTTATGTGTTGTTTCCGTCCTATGAGTCCCTATGCGTTCGTGTATAATGTTGTTTCTCGTTTGCTTTTGCGTATCCTGTAGTGTTTCTTTAATCATCCGTATACCTCCTTCTTCGGTCTCGCCCGGTATTCGTGTTTTCCTCTTGGTGGCATCCACTGGAGGGATAACCATATGTTCCTTGTCCTGCCTTATCAGGTGTTGAACATGTGCTCTTATCTCCCTGTCTTATTTCACGATTAGATATGTGGTGTTAGATAATCGCCGTAACACCTTGATCCGGTGGTCCATTTGTCATTAAACTTGTTCGTTCTACCCTGAACTTTGTGGCACACAATGTCTCCCAGATGGAACTCCTGCAACGTCGCGTTTTTGTTTGCGTTCTTTACATGTGACTTTCTCCGAAGTATCTTCTCCTGTGCTTTAACAACGTATCCATTGGCAGTATCGGTTCCCTACCGTAAAGCATTTAAAATGGCGAGAACTTGGTGGAGTCGTTTAACATTTGACTCGGATTGCCTGTACTGCATGCGGGAGATATACATCCTAGTCATCCTCTCTGTCATGTGCATACTTCGATATGATGTTATGTATCGTCGCATGGAGGCGTTCGTTTTGTTTTTTCCCGTTACTTTGTGGACGACAAGGAGTGTTCTGATATGTGTTATATTCATCTCCTTGAGGAACTGTTGGAATTCGTTCCCCGTAAATACTGTACCGTTGTCTGTTTCAATGGCATACAGTGAACTTTGCCGAGGTATGCATATTCTCATCATTATCTCCCACTATGTTTCTTCCTTTCGCGTCCTTTACTGCAAAGCATTTTTGGCCAGTTGGATAACATATCTACCACATGGACGATGTACTTATTCCTCAATCGGGCCGTCGGATATAGTCCCGAAACGTCTATGCTATCTTTTCCGTGGTATACTGGGGAATGTCCATCTCTTGTACAGGACATATAATTGCTCTCAGATTTCGTCTCTTGCAAATCCGATACCTTTGGACATGTGTTGCCACATCTTTATTTACCGTCGGCCAAAAATACCGTGCCTTAATCACTTGGACTGTCTTGTCTCTTCCAAAATAGCCATTGTTATCATGCAACGCCTATAATACTCTTTGATCAAATGGTTTGGCACGTACTTTTTTGGCACTCCATCGCCTTTAGGGTCTACATACTCCAGCATCTTATCCTACTGATTTAAAACAAAATTATTTGCCTCTTTGCCTCCCTGTTCGATCTGACTCTTAAGAGCAACTGTTTTGGGGTCCTTATCTTGTTCCATCACGAGATCAAATTGTTCGACATCCTCTTGTTGCTCTATCGAGCTCCCTTCAATGTCTTACCCTGTCTGTTTCTGATTCTGATTCGAATTTATGATGTTGACTTGTAGAATGGGAGAATGGGAGAAGATCGGCTACCACGACAAGCATGGGAAACAAAGAGCCAGGGATCCAGACCTCCAGGACGACCCAGAGTCCGCTGGGAGGACAACATTAGACAATCTTTGAAGGACCGAGGACTAGAATGGAACCAGGCCAGGAAGAAGACAGCTGATAGAATGGTCTGGCGCTCTCTCTTCCAAACCTCTACACCTCACGGTAGAAGGGGAACGACTAAGTAAGTAGTAAGTAAGACTTGTCAAAAATGGTCACTGATGTCAGTTACTATTTGCTGGTCCGACATTTTCGCGTCTTCCTTGTATGGTATTCTTGACAATAAGTCCTTACACGAGTTTTGTTGTCCCGGGATGTATTTTATGATAACATCATAATTCTGGAGGTTCAACGCCCAGGTTTGCAGTTTCCGGGGCTGCTCAGATGTTTTGGTGAACCATGTGCGCAGTAGCTGGTGGATTGTTCTCACCGTGAAGGGCGTTCCTCTAAGGTAGAAGTCTAGTTTCTGTATCGCAAAATAGATTGCGAACGCTTCCCTCTCAATCGGAGCCCACTTCATCTGGGATTTATTGAACTTGTGTGACAGAAACACAATGGGTCTCTCGTTGTCGACATTCGGTATTATGTTTTCCTCTCCTTTCAACGCCGGTTGAACCAGACACGCTCCTAAGGCTGTATCAGAAGCGTCTGTGTATAAGATCATCGGCTTATCTGGGTCTGGGTGCGCCAAAAATGGAAGTTCTGTTAAGGCGTGTTACAACTGAGTTCGAGTTCATGATGCTGACACGGTTAATGCTGTATGTGTCAAATAATATGGCGAATGACGTGTGACGGTTCTGTTCTTTTCAAGTACCTCATTATTGCCTGTAGAAAACCACACTGTTTGGCAAACGGACATCGTAACGAATTAAATCAGAGACTAAACTCGTAAAGACGGTGAGACGACATTTATTGGACGAATTCATTCTCTCAACTTAGTCGGTATCATAATCAATTGGCATGGCATCTCAATACATCATTGACTTCAATAATATATAACATTCCTCTATGTAGACAGCAATATACGTCGACAGTCTTGACCGATACAACTAGCAAATGGATACTGTGTGATCCAGTTGGAGCACTACGGCAAGACGCGAAGTATTTCTCTGTGCCTCTTAACAAATGAAGAATATACTTGGTGACTAACATTGCACCTTTACAACGACAGCACGACATGGCTGGTAAATAATATACTGGCCTAATGGCTCAAGCCGCATAACGAATGCGATTATAAATTAGCATAGCTCACAATAGAGAGCAAATTCAAAATACGTCCAAACAGGACCACGTCTACTAATGAAAGGCCACGAACATCGTCGTCTACAAACGAACGCGGACGTTTGCTAGCGTCACATAGAGACACTGCACTATACAATAGTAGTGCAGTATCGTATCTAACAATAATCATTTATAACTTGATAAATGCGCTTAACTATATCTCATTAAATATATATGGCATATACCTTAAAGCATAAACATGCTTTAACAGGCCCCATTGAGATATTCAAAAGCCTTTTGACATTCCTCCGTCAACTGTCTAGTGGAAAGGCCCCTGGCTCCGATTCAATTCCTGTTGAGGTTTATAAAGATGGCGGTGCAGTTCTGATAGAGAAACTTCATATGATCTTCCAGCAAATGTGGCAGAGTGAAACCATCCCACACGATCTCAAAGATGCGTCAATTATACATCTATATAAACGTAAAGGTAATCGCCAAGACTGTAACAATCATCGAGGCATCTCTCTTTTATCAATCGCTGGGAAGATATTCGCCAGAATCCTTTTGAATCGCCTTACGGCTCATCTTGACAAAGGTCTTTTACCTGAAAGTCAGTGTGGATTCCGGAAAGAACGTGGAACCACAGATATGGTGTTCGCTGCAAGACAGCTACAAGAAAAATGCCAAGAACAGCACTGTGACCTGTACACAGCTTTCATCGACTTGACAAAGGCGTTCGACACGGTCAGTAGAGAGGGTCTATGGAAGATCATGGCAAAATACGGCTGCCCAAAGAAATTTATCACAATAGTGCAGCAAATGCATGATGGAATGCAGGCTAGAGTTCAGGAAAACGGTGAGCTATCAGAGCCTTTCCCTGTCTCAAATGGAGTTAAACAAGGGTGCGTACTTGCACCGACTCTGTTCAGTATCATGTTTTCTGCTATGCTGACTGGTGCTTTTAGAGACGGGGACACAGGAATCGACATTAGTTATCGTATTGATGGAAAATTGTTTAACCTTAGGAGGCTTCAAGGAAAAACAAAGGTTAAATCACACACCATCGGAGATCTTCTGTTTGCTGATGATTGTGCCCTCAATGCTGGCTCAGAGGCTGATCTGCAGCATAGTGTGGATAGATTCTCCGAAGCCTGCGCCAACTTTGGGCTTACCATCAACACGAACAAAACAGAAATCATGTACCAACCAGCTCCTGGCACAGTTTATACTGAGCCAGTCATCAAGGTTAATGGTGAGAAACTGAATGTTGTGAACAGATTCACATACCTTGGTAGCACACTATCCCAGAACATTGTCATTGATGATGAGGTGAACACCAGGATCTCCAAAGCCAGCAGCACATTTGGCAGACTATACACCAACGTCTGGCATCGAAGTGGCATTGTTCTACAGACAAAGCTGAAGGTGTACAGAGCTGCGGTGCTTCCAGTGCTGCTATATGCATGTGAAACATGGACTGTATACAGGCGCCACGTAAAGAAGCTAAACCACTTCCATACAGTCTGTCTCAGGAAGATAATGAACATCAAATGGCAAGACAAGATCCCGAATACCGCCGTTCTTGACAGAGCTGGTATCCCTAGTATTAATACTATTCTGATGCAGTCACAGATTCGCTGGGCAGGTCATGTAGTCCGCATGCCAGACCATCGACTGCCAAAGATACTCTTTTATGGTGAGATGCAGAAGGGTAAACGCTCCCATGGTGGCCAAAAGAAGCGCTTCAAAGACACGTTAAAGACGTCATTGAAAACCTTTGACATAAACCCAGACACATGGGAAACTGCTGCGCAAGACCGAACTGCTTGGCGCACATCTCTTCGTAAAGGTGCAGCGGCATGCGAATCATCCAGAAGAGCAGCAGCGGAACAGCGGAGACAAGCTAGAAAAGACCGTGTAATAAAACCTTCACATGAAGCAAACATTCCCTGCCCACACTGTCCGAGATCTTTCAAGGCCCGCATCGGGCTCATCAGTCACCTTCGTACCCATAGACTAACCTAACATATTCCTAAATAATTGGATGAACAGAGTGGTCTTCATCACCCGTGATGGACGAACAACATATAACATAACATACACCGCATTCACTTTAAATTTCTCATTTGGGTTCCCCAGTGATGCGTATTCGTTCCCTTTTCTCTACCTCGCGTATGCTTCTGTCTCCAGTAGTTATTGTTATTTTGCATGACCTCTCGTCGGAGATGTTTGTCCTCATTTTCCCAACCTGGATTCTCTTCTTGTGTGCATTTTTTTTCCCGTTTCATATGCCCGTATTGTACCTTTTGATGTTGCCCCCCGTTGCTAGTGACCCTATTCTCTGTTGTTTCCTGTTCATGTCTTCGCTCTTATTCTTCCATTTGTTGCATTCTTCCCATCACGAACCCTCTCGGTATCCTGATGGTTCTACAAGTGGTATTCATCACCAGCATAGGGAATTGTCCTTTCTTTCCTATTTGGACTATTCCTTCCACCATAGACTAACCAGGCTCATCAAGTATGTCTGTGTCTTCAAACTCCACGGTCATAACGGTTGGTCCCTGTCGAAAGTATGGGGACCGTTTGATCTTTCCCTGGAGTATGCCTTCCTCATTCGGGTCCAGCGTCACTGTTGTTTTAGTCCTAATTATGCATGCTATGTGGATATCATCTTCCAATTTCACGCACTTGTTATGGATCCAAAGTTCGTGCCGATCGAAATACAGGCGAACGCTGTGCTTATGCAGAAAATCACCCCCTAGAATGAGATTCCTCGTCATCCCTTTCACTATTGTGAACGTATGTGCTGCTGTTGTTGCCCCAATTCCAAATTGGGTCGTCGCTGTTCCCATCACTTTTATGCTCTCTCCTGACAGAGGTGAGTGTGGCATGTGACCTGCTATATTGTACCACGCCCCGTATCTGTCTATAGTGTCCAACTCGAATGGGCTCACGTTTGCTCCTGAGTCCACTAACGCTCTATACTTCCTTCCTTGAAGTTCAATAACGCATGAACAAGGGTCCGACGTATAGGCCAACTCAATTGCAGTTGGTTCCTGTGCTGTTCCCTTCTCCGCTTGGTGTTTCCTCCTTCTCCTTGTTTTTTCCTTGGTTTTCGGACTGTTGGAGTGTGTTTCTTCCTTCCCTGTACTACTTCCCATCCTATTGCGATCTGATTGGTATTCATTTTATTTCTGTGGCTTGCTCGACCTATGAGTACGTTGTTGTCTTTGCGTTGGTGTATTACCACGTCCTTTGTTGAAATTGGCTTGTGATTGTGGACCATTATTCCGTGTGCTTTCTTCCTTCCTTTTGTTTCCGATTTCATTTTTGCAAGTCTGATACCCTACCTGTATTTGTTGTTGTTTGCCCGTTTTCGTTGCATCTGTAACGGCATTCCGTTTCTCTATCCTGTCCTTCGTTTTGTTCAGACTATTCCAATGGTTTGCTGTACTAGCCATATTTCTAGTGTTGTATCCATTAACATTGCCCCATTGGTAACTTTCTTGACGTCGTTGAGACCTTCTATTCACCCTGCTCACATCGGTCTCTCTCAATGAGCGGGTCTGTCTTTTACCTTCGTGTAAGGGTTTTATGTGTGTCGGACTCTGCCAAACAGGTTCATGGCGTCTGGGTTATGTCTGTAAGTGTTTTGAGTTGGTGTGCGGGTGTATTCTGCGCAGTCACCCAACCGAGTTTCTGTGTGTCTAATGTGTGTTCGGTTACAGGTCTCAACGCGTGTCGCTGGCTGTTGCCTCTCTTGTTGTCTATACCTACATGAATAGGATTTGTGCCCAGCCTTGTTACATATGTAACACACAGGTTCACTGTTTTCTTCCTGTCTTGGTCTACTTTGTGCTTGTGTCCCTCTTCCTTGTCTTGATGTTCCTCTTCGCTGACAGTATCCTATGTCCATTGGTTCTTCCTGCCGCTCTTCGTATGTCACTGTTCTGCCTGGCCTAAGGTCCAATCTTCTTCTGACATTTTCTTCTGCTATGGCTAACGAAATAGCCTGTGTCAGATTTTGTGGGTCCTTCCGGAGCAGGTGCAACTTCCATTTAGACCATCAACAAATATTCCTACTAATTGTTTTTCAACCTCCTGTTGGTTGATATCTTGTCCCGTGAAAGTTTCTTCTGCTAGGTTCAACAACCTATCGCTGAACATTTGAGTGGACTCTTGTGGTTACTGTCGTATGCGACGAAAAAGCGTCCACGCGTAGGAGCTGTCAGTAATTTCTGACTAGCTTTTAATGAGCTCCTTGTTAAATTCTTCCCAAGACTCGTTAGGGAAGACTTCCAATCTCATTCTTATAAATTCTGTAACCAATCCGTCTGAGGAAAGGTACGCAACTTTCTTAAAATCTGCTTGGTCAGCGTTGACCGAAGAATAATACCTCTGGATATCTATTAACCACTGTCTGCATAACCTGGGATTACCTCTATATGGCCTTATAATGTTCCTGATAATCTGGAACTTGCTATTATGGTCGACAGTAGCCAGAGCCCTGGCTATCTGTTGAATGGCGGCCATATTAGGGTCTACACCCTGTGTAGGCTGTTGCTGCTGCATGCTGACACCCCCTGCAAAGTGTTAGTGTTAGTTAAATGCCTGTGGATAATATATTATTATTGGCTGTCCTGAAATAAACATTTTCTAACCACTAAGCATACAAATGTGTATAAATATTCCGCCAAAACAAAAACAAAAATGTACCGGTACATAAAACGTGTAAACAATACAACCTATACGTAATATATGTAAACAGTTATCTCTCTAACTAGTTTAATCCTAAGTATCTAAAGTGTTTGTGTTAACTAATCTGTCTTGCTTGACTGGTAACTATCTCCTTTCTTTGACTATAGCAGAACACCTAAGCACAATCTTTCTGGGCTACCGGTGATCTTCACTGTCTATCCTATTCACGCGTGATTGGCATGCCAACAGATCGGATTGTTTTCTCATGCATGAGTGGATAATCTAGTGGCCGCTGGATGGTAAAAAAAACTGTGTAGGCTGTCTTCGTGTGCAGGATCTCTTCATATTGTTTTGACTTATGTAGACTCTCTTTGTGATGCCTTGATTTATACCGAATCTCTTCGTGATGTCTTGATTTATAACCCATCGCTTCGTGATGCCTTGATTTATGTAGTTTCTCTTCGTGATGCCTTGATTTATACCGAATCTCTTAGTGGTGCCTTGATTTATATCGAATCTCTTTGTGATGCCTTGATTTATGTAGATTCTCTTCGTGAAGCCTTGTCTACTGCTTGCTTCGCCCGTGCGCTAATTTTGCAGCTTGTTCTATTCTATAATCTTGCTGGCTTCTCCACTGCTGTTCTATTTTACCGCCGTAGATGTTCTGTCGTGTTGGTTCAGTTCGTATTTGCCCAAAGGATTGCCCTGTATAGGACTGGTCACACGGCACCAAGCTTAGCCATATGTCTACTGTCTATGGCGACGACAGTAGAGCGACTTAATTAATGTTGATACTTGATGGAGCAGGCATCATTAGAAAGTAGGACTTTACGATGACAGCGGTACGTAACATGTGATGCCCAAACTGACATCTAATGGCGGGTCATATTAGATATTAACAACAATGTTCATAGGCAACTTTTAAAAACAAATCTTCTCTCGCTCCATCATTTTTTCTTCTATATAGTCTGACGCTGTCTCTAAGATTTCTAGCTCGTCTAAGATTATGCTCTTCTGGTTTCTTAACTCATGATGAGGCACGTAGGTCTGGTGGAACTAGTTGATGTGTCTGTCTATATAAGACTGGTTTACCCACCAGGGCTGGTCATTTATACCAATAGTCACTTGTTCCACGCTGCCGCTAGCTACTGTCTATTGTCTCTGCATCTAACTCAACATACGGTACCTGTTCGTCTTGCAGTTTTGACAACTTGTTAACACAATCTTGAACTGGCGACATTGTCTTTCTTGTCTTTATAATACACAGACGTGTCTATCATTTATTAAAGGTGGCGTTTGAGCGTCTTGTTGGTTCGGCAAATAATTTGAAACAATACTGTGACCACAACACCAACCACCTTCAGTGGCTTATTCGCCAGAATCGATTATCAAACAACGCTCGCCACTACACAACTTTAATACAGCAAAATTTGCTTTCCTACGCTAAGTGCGTTCAAAATCAGACTGTCTAAATTAAATGCTCCGATTTACCATTTCGATTAAAATCGTTCACTCACTACCACAAAATCCCGTGCGAAAATAGTTCGTCCAAACTGTTCGAACTCACTAAAATCCTCAAGGGACGTAATAATAATTAATCTCCCTTTGCTAAATAAGACTATTCGCCGTGAATAATTATCTGCCTTGGTTACCTCCACTAGCGTATGCAAAATTCTAAAACCATAATTTGCGACACCCGCCAATCTACAAATTAAATCACGATCTTTTCTTAAGGGGAGATCATAGACTACTCACTTACTGAAAAGATCAAACAAAAAATAGAAGATAAGGAAGCCAAAATGATAAGTAGAAAGTTCATAGAGCAACTAACTAAACAAAGTCTGGCCGTCTACACTGATGGATCCAAGGGTGATAGTGGGCAACTAGGTGCCGGAGTTGTAATACCACAATGGGGAATAAAAAAGAGCTACAGTATAACGGAAGGGGCATCGATTTTTACTGCAGAGATGGTAGCAATTCTTAAAAGTCTAGAAATAATCGAAGATAACCCACCAGAAGCTGTTACGATATTTACAGACTCACTATCATCACTACAAGCACTAGAACACCCAGGTAAATGTAGCCGGCCAGACATAAAGGAAGAAATTCTAGCAATTAATACATCACTAGAGAACAGAGGATGTAGTGTGAGGCTAGTGTGGGTTCCAGCACACATAGGTATAGCTGGCAACGAGTTGGCAGACCAGAATGCCAAGAAGGGAAGAACAAGTAAAAACAATATAAAAGCAGGACTGGGAAGGTCAGAGATCAAGAGCCAAGTGAAGGAAACTATAAACGAGGAATGGAAGACAACATGGAAGGAAAGTAGAAAAGGCAGACACGCGTTCAAACTGCTGAAAGAACCAACGAGGACATGCCAGGTCAGAGAAGAATTAAAGATACCATCGAACAAAAAAAACTGTGGCGTCTCCGACTCGGTGCAGCATACTTCATGGTAGAAGAACCACACTGCCAAGAATGTCAGGAAGAGAATGACATAGACCACTACCTGATCCACTGTAAAAAAGTATGAACAACAAAGGCTTGAATTAAAAACTTACTATAGAAAAAAAATCACAATATAGACTTAACAGGTGATAAGGTTTTAAGTATAGATGCCCCAAGAGATGCCCAATCAATACTTAAAAGATATATACATAAAACAAAGGAAAAAATATAAGGTTAGAACTTCAGGAAAATCATCCAACTAAATAGAAATTAAGCAGCAAGAACTAACAAAGCATTAACAAAAAAAAAAATAACTACTCATAGGACAAGGAAAGACAAGGTATAAAAAAAAAAAAAAGGGACAACAACTCAAAAAGAACAAATACTAATACAAATTAAAACCAAGTGTAAAGGACAATAGTTATCTAGAAACAATACAAAAGAGAAAATAAAATTGACAAATACTAATATAAATAAAAATCAGCAACTGCAAAAGACAACAGTTATTTAAATTGAATACAAAATTAGTAAAGAAAATGACACTAAATACCCCAATTATAACCAACTTTCAGGTTGAACAGGGTAGACCAAGATGGAAAGAGAAGAGGCAACAATGATCAGAGGTTGAGTGCCCGATCTCCACCCATCATTTCATCAAAACAACAACAACAACATCTTAAGGGGAGTCCAAAACGCCAAGAATGAAAGAACAAGTAAAAACAATATAAAAGCAGGTCTATAATCAAGAGCCAAGTGAAGATAACTATAAACGAGGAATGGAAGACAACATGGAAGAAAAGTAGAAAAGGCAGACACGCGTTCAAACTGCTGAAAGAACCAACAAGGACGTGCCAGGTCAGAGAAGAATTAAAGATACCATCGAACAAAACACTGTGGCGTCTCCGTCTCGGTGCAGCATACTTTATGGTAGAAGAACCACACTGCCAAGAATGTCAGGAAGAGAATGACATAGACCACTACCTGATCCACTGTAAAAAGTATGAACAACAAAGGCTTGAATTAAAAACTTACTATAAAAATCACAATATAGACTTAACGGGTGATAAGCTTTTAAGTATAGATGCCCAATCAATACTTAAAAAATATATACATAAAACAAAGGAACACATATAAGGTTAGTACTTCAGGAAATACATCCAACTAAATAGAAATTAAGCAGCAAGAACTAACAAAGCATTAACAAAAAACTAACTACTCATGGGACAAGGAATGACAACAAGGTATAAAAAAAAAAGGCAACAACTCAAAATATACAAATACTAATACAAATTAAAACCAAGCGTAAAGAACAATAGTTATCTATAAACAGTACAAAAAAGTAAATAAAATTGACAAATACTAATATAAATAAAAATCAGCAACTGCAAAAGACAATAGTTAATTAAATTGAATACAAATTAGTAAATAAAATGACACTAAATACCCCAATTATAACCAACTTTCAGGTTGAACAGGGTAGACCAAGATGGAACGAGAAGAGGCAATAACGGTCAGATGTTAAGTGCCCGATCTCCACCCATCAACCCATCAAAACAACAACAACAACTCTTAAGGGGCGTAATAAAAGGTTTACCCCCCTGTTGAGGATTGTTTCAGGGTTTGCAAGCATGTGAATTGTGGCCACATTCGCATGGGTGCACCACGAACCACCTCAGCTGAATGAGTACTGGGAAATCGCGCAAATCGATGTATGACGCGTCAAGCCTAGTAACCGCAGTCCTCGTGTGGCCTGCGGGCCTGATGGCCGTGTTTCAAATGTGTGGCGTAGCCACTTATGGAAAGTGTTTCAAATGTGTGGCATAGCCACTTACTCAAGTGTAGAACCGTTTGTGTTCTGGCTTTTAAGCTGATATAAGGATATGTGTATAAAGACTGGGTAAGTCTATATGCGGCCGTAGCGCCGTCCAGCAGTGTTTCAAAGTGTGGTATAACCACTTATGGATTATGTATAAAATGTGTGGCATAGCCACTGAATAAGGATATGGATATTATATATATGGCAGTTAAAGCCTGGCGAGGAAAGCCAAAGTATTGAATAAGTGGACATAGACGGAATATATGGATGTTAAATAAGGATATCACTAGTATTAATAAGTGATAATAATTCCAAGAGACGGATTGGAAAGAGTTGGTTGCAGACTCTAAAACGCTATAGAATTAACGGTTAACTCAGACGTGCAATGTCTGTAGGATGAACATTGAGTAGATCCTAGAATTATGTTTAATGCCAAGTATTAATTGTGTGCTAACGTTCTGTATTCATTTGGGAAAAAGGACATGTATTAAATATTCAGTCGTCAATGGAACTTGTCTTAATTGCCTGAATTATTCAAGTTCAAACATGTGCTGTGACTGTTGATGTAACCCTTGCAAGGTCAGTCCAGACTATCACATTTATCTACAAGATTAATCATAAAACTAATACACACTGCAGGAGAATTAATATGAAGTAATGAACGACACTGAATTAAATAATAATAATTGAATCACACAATAACGGCTCTAAATCTACAATTGAACTATAAGCCGAAATGGTAGAGATGAATATAATACCTAAAGAATTATTGAAGAGCAACCCAATAACTCACGTCCAACGGGGCTAACATAATATCAGAAGACAGTCCACCCGTAATATCTGGTGTCAGTCCCGTAACATCTGGTTTTCAGAAGTGTAGAATTCATCTTCTCCGTTACCCAGTTTGACGAACTAACGTTCAAGTGTCAGGGTCAAGTTGGGAACATTTCGGTTGAAACAACTTCAAGAACATTTCAGTTCGAAACGGTCAAAGTCACAGTGGAAATTGAATAGTTCGAATAATTTTATTCAAGACGCAAGTCAAATCTGGCAACTCAAGTACGCACAGAAATCTACGAATGTCAAGGTCGAGTCAAAATTCCTGCTAACGGTCACTTTCAGCGCTGAGGTAACCTGATCTTACTTCTTCAAATAGTTGATCCTGAACCAACCCAGAGAACAGTGAAGACCAGCCATACCCTTGATGTACGTCCAGATCAACCGGGAAAGTATTTCGACAGAAATTCGTTCGATACTAAATGTGGACGTATTATCTTCAATCAACCGGACGTCTACTGTTCAATGGGGACGACTCAAACAGCTGTGTGAATCTTGTTGTGGTTTTCATAAATCACAGTGGCGGGATCTTATTAAGATAAGTTCTTGTCTAGATTAGAGCTCTTGACTTGAGTGTGTTGTCCAGTTGGCTAGCTTTGGCCTTCAATTTTTCTCCACTGTCACTTGCCAGTTTTATTTGCAGTTCTACTCATTATCATTATGTGTATAAAACCTATCTGTTTTATGTAAATTAGTGGGAAGGTTGGCTTGGGCTTATTCTGTACTTGGATATATTTCCTTGCGGAAAAATTCAAGTAATAATAATGACTTTTAGGGCTAAATGATTGTATTTGCTGACTGAAGAACTAACTCTTTTGTTAGGATAAAAATTAACTGAAGCTTCAGTTCGCAATACAAACATATTTTCGAGCTAGTTGTGACGTCACGTGCCTACGTCATTTTTATTTGCATAACCTAGTTTCCGTATTGTTTAAACTTTTATTCGTCTGTGATCTAAAATCTCTTGTCTCATTGTTAATTTAAGGACGACTTGTATCGCAAAATTTTTGTAATGTTATTTAAACATTTCATTTTCTCTTATTAATATGTCTAGTTCCTACTTAGTTTCTTTATATCTGTTTGATGGTGTCGTATAACCGAACGTATCATTTCATTGTAGTTCATTTTCTTGTTCCATCCATTGTCTATTGTCACCTGTGCTTGTTTCTGGCTTACATTAAATATCATAGTTACATTGGATTAACTGATCTCACATATTCATAATATATTTACTGTAATAATATACTTACATAAGTTATTGAGAAACGTATCACCATGTCTACGTTAGAAGATTTTATCAAAATTGGACAGAGCTTAGGAAAATCAGGAGATGATCTTCAGATTTATGCTGAGACTAGATATGAAAAGCATTTATCTCAACTTGAGAGAATTGAACAACGTGAACTTAGAAAGTTGGAATTAGCCCAAGAAAAAGTATTTAAGGAAAAAGAAATGGCTCAAAAAGAAAAAGAAATGGTTCAACAGGAAAAAGAGAGAGAATTAGAAAAAGAAAAAATGGAATTAAGGAAAATGGAACTTCGTCAATTAGACCAGGCTCATAAACATGCTATGGAGCTTGAATCTTTAAGACTAAATGCTGAGAAGGAACAGGCTTTGGATTTGGCTAAGGTACAATCAGATCAGTCTAAGCCTTTAGCTAATTCAAATGTATTTTACCCTAAATTGAAGATACCACATTTCGATCAGTCTAGAGATTGCGTGGATTCCTTTTTATCCAGATTTATTATGAAGGTTACAGGTTTAAATATACCTAAGGAAAGATGGTGTAGTATCTTGGTTGATTTTTTGACCGGGGACTCACTCAAAATTTTCATGAATCTGGATGAGAAAAGCAGAAACGATTTTGAGATCGTAAAAGAAGTACTTCTGAGACGGTTCCAGTGAACTGAATCTGGATTCCGAGATCGTTTCCATACGGCTAAGCCAAGTAAGGATGCTGACTTTGGGGAATTTATTGCTTCCATTAAACATTTTTTCAATAGATGGATAGATTTGTCAGGTATTACCAAATCATATGAATGGTTGATGGATCTCATGCTACGGGATAAAGTGCTATCCTCGTGTAGTCATGAATTAGAATCTTTCCTACAGGAGAGACACCCTAACTCTATTGAAGAATACGAAAAACTCGGTAGACAATTTGTCACGGCACATCCAAACAAGGATGTACATAGATCTTTTCCTCGAGATCCAATGCCTGCGTGTTCAGCACTCCACGATCATAGATCTTATGATCACCGACCTAGATCGAAGAGCGTTGACGGACGATATCGTACAAATTTTCGTCAAGAATAATGGGGGTCTTACAACTTCCCTCGTTATCGCTCTCCTTCAAGATTCTACCGTCGGAGTTATCGAGGTTATTCACCTCATGATCGTGGATGCCACAAAGGTAGGGGTCGTGATGATTATCACAAACAGTATCATAGAGATTACAATGATCATAGATCATCATACAATAAGAGTGATGATAACGATGAGTCAACAGATTTTTATTATGATAAGAGGAAGGCATTCAAAAAGAAAACAGGTCTATCTAGATCTTCTTCGAAGAACAATGACAAATTTAGTCATGCTAATGCATGTACTAGCAAAAGAGATCATGATAGCGATGAGAACAAACATGCTAATTCATGTAGTATGTTAGATGACTCTTGTTATATTTGTCAATCACATCTGATATCAGATAGGAAAAAGACACTTCTTTGCGGACACACTATGTCTTCAATGTCTGCTTGTGAGAATTTAGGACGTCTCACATACCATAAGGGATTTTTATATGGAAAGGAGGTAAGAGTTTTGAGGGACAGCGGATGTTCCACGGTCGGAATACAGCACTCGCTTATCGAGTCCTCTGCATTCACGGGTAAAACTGTGAAATGCGTTACATTTGGTGGGAATGTACAGAAATTCCCAGTAGCACGTGTCTATATCGACACACCTTTTTACACAGGTACAGTTTACGCCTGCGGCTTAAGAGCTCCCGTGGCTGAAAGAATCTTAGGTAACATACCTGGAGTTAGAGATTGCACTCCAGATGAGGTCGCAAGATAGGTTGAATCTCACCCACTGGTGGCAAATGCTGTTGTCACCAGAGCACAACAGTTCGCTACAGATATGCCCACCCCACCTACACCTGTATTAGAGACAATTATGTCTTCGGGCGTCGTTGCTGAATCACCAGCGGCGTTCGCAGTAAAACAAAAGAATGATCCAAGTTTACAGCGTTTATTTGCGCTAGCAGAAAAAAAGGTTATTAAACATACGAGATCATCACAACATTGGTTTCAGGTCAAGAAATCCATACTAACAAGATACTATGATGATGGTATTTCTATTATTCATCAGGTGTGTGATGGAATACATTGATACAGCGATAAAATCATCCATTATAAATATAAAAGTTAAAATAAAATGTAGGGATAAAATATAGTTATGATACGCTGCTGCTTCTTCGCCCACGCCACAAGCGCGTTGATTTTGGTAGACCGTACCATCGTTTTCTAGTGTCATTGAAAAAAACTATTTATAACATGGGGACACGAAAGGCCTATTCGTTCAGACGGGGTAAGAAAAGGAGGGAAGAGAAAAATGATGCCGTCTGCACACGGGGTTTGAGTCTAAGCCTAGCATACGCGCGAACTTGTAGTTAGTTGTTTGAAATACGACGAAAGTTAAAAAATGTTCGTCAATTGGGTCACGAAAACAGGCTTAGCTCTTATTGAGAATGACGTAATTCCCAACGTAATACGGACGATTCTCGTAATTAGTTTGAAAATAGCGGTAAAAAGAAGTGAACGAGTGGTAGATTATAGATTTCAAGACTAACATGGAAAAAAATATGGAATTCCTTATTAATAGGTTTAGAATCACAAAAGGTTAGCTAGTTTAAGAGCTTATCTTTTCCTGATAAATAATATGCTTTCAAATAAAAGGACGGACAGATAACTCGGAAGTTATTGACAAAAGACTGATTTGTTCGGTGCAGACTAGCAGACAGATGTTCGTTTTGCAGTCACTAGCGGTTACATTTTGACGCGTCCTTGAGTAAAAGCAGGAAAAGGGTCATGTGTTCTGTAGGAAAAGGGGTAGACACGGGGTAGAAATTATGGGATAGCTCAAACTGAATATTGTGTTTTTTTTTAGTGTTGGGCCAAAACCAAGTCCATTTTTGGGGAATGCCAAGTTCGGACAGACCGACCGACAGAAATACACTACACATTGGACCAAATTTGGACCTTAGTGTAAAATTTTGAATTTAAAAAGCTTGGCTTTCCTATCTGATTGGTCAACACAGTTAAGATTATTAGAAAATTGGACGGCTCGTTGCCATTTTGTTTAAGACTGTCCATAGAAGCAGATCGTTGATGCTGTGAAGTGTGACGTCCACTGAATATGAATAAATAATATAAGGAATACGGACGCCATAGTCCAGCCAGCAGCTCAGCTGAGTTTGTGCTATTTCAACGTACCTGTGTGTTTTCTTTTGAATTGTGGTAAGACAGAAATTATTAACCTTTTTATTTAACAATTCTGAGTGAGTGATGCAGCCATATAATGAAAAATGATTACGACAAGTGAGTACTTATTCTAGGTCCCCAGCCAACTGTTACAGGGCCTAGAGGTTGAATTATAATATGATAAACTATTAGAAATGTAGAATACAGATGTTTCTTTTCAGGTGGTCAGGTGGAAACATATCACCCACCTTATTATATGGAAAGAAGAGATTAATGATAATATTTCAGATGCAGTGCAGGCCTTAGAGGAGAGGAATGTGAAACTAGTGCTACTTGATAACAGCATTGGTGTAGATGTGCTGGGTCGGTCATAGAGATCTGACCCTGTCTTTTATTTCAATGTATTAATGCTTGTAAACATGGTGGATTAGGTATTATGTTAAGACCTAGCCTAATTTTGTGGTTTCAGAGTTTCTTTGTCTGGCACTGTGCTAGTGCCAGATATTCTGAAGAGTACAACACTGTATGAAATAAGATGCCTACCATACTACCTCAGCGCATGTGAGGAGTGGGCCTAAGGAACAACTATCTTCAATCGTCACAGGCCAGATAAGTGTTAAAGAACTGGCCTGCTGAGATTCATCAACAAGTACTAAATAATATAAACTCCATTGTGTAACTAATAAACTTTTCCACCATCAATCCTGTTAAAGAGCAAATGAACACTGTTAAATAAAGGACTGGGTATGATGAAAATACCCCGACCCGACATCAAGCACTAGTTAATAAAGACTTTAGTTTTAGTACCAATATTAGCAAATTTAAATTATGTATATGTACAGGTATTTCATGTGTTTACTTGATTATATGTAATTCTATTGAAATTAATTCATATTGAGTTGAAAGTCCTGACCAGAAGAAAACTAGGTTCAGGACAAAATAAAATTTGAAGAAAAAAAAATTGTAAATTACTAAATTTTAACCACAGTGTCAGTTGACTTAATTATAGAGATTAATATTAGTGTTTGTGTGTGTGTTTGTATACTTAATTACCAGCACACCACATTTTCATTACCCTAGACAGTAGACGTAGCTATCAGACATACTAGTCAAGAATAAGTCTGATTGAGGTCGTAGGGTGGTAGCAGCAAGGTACTCTGTAAATTCACATAAACTGTTATCCTCAGGGACCTTCACAGCTGACCTCATTCAGTACACTAAGTAAACATAGCAACAACACTTAATAACATCAAAACCCACCACAAGGTGGTGGTTCCAAAAGAATATAGACCATTAGTGTTACAGACAGGGCATGACTCTCCCATGGCAGGTCACATGGGCATTAAAAGAACATTATTTAGAGTCACCTCACAATTTTATTGGCCCGGCGTCAATAAGGACACAAAAATGTATTGCAGGTCATGTACGACATGTCAGAGCATATCACGTAAGGGCAAATTCCATACGGCACCCTTACAAATCACTGACGTACCAGAAAGACCATTTAAAAAGATAGCAATAGATATTATTGGTCCTTTATCAATTCCATCTAATAATGGGTTCCGATATATCTTAACCTGTATAGACCTTTGTACACGGTGGCCTGAGGCCATACCTCTGAAAACCATTACTACTGCGTCGGTATCGGATGCATTATTTTCAATTTTTTGTCGTATTGGTTTTCCGGAATAAATATTGTCGGACAGAGGTTCACAATTCACCTCAAACATTATGAAGGAGGTGGAGTCGATGCTATCCATTCACCATTCGTTTTCCAGTGCATACCTTGCACAAACGAACGGGGTTTGTGAGCGCTACAATGGGGCGCTCAAACAGATTCTTCATAAGATCACTGATGAATGTCCTCGTGACTGGGACCGGCTCCTTTGTGCAGCCTTATTTGCATATCGAGAGGTTCCCCACGAAAGTACGGGCTTTAGTCAGTTCTAGCTCGTTTATGGCTCTAATCCGCGTGGCCCAATGATGATTTTAAGGAATTTGTTGGTCGGATCATCATTAGATGAATCCACTCGTACTAGTTATGAGCTAGTTATTGAGCTTCGACAAAGAATCATTGATGCGTGCACCTATGCATCTGATAGCATCAAATCAGCTATACAAAAATCTAGATTATTCCATAATCAAAATAGAACGTTACGATATTTTAATCCTGGGGAAAAAGTATGGTTACTACTTCCTCATGATGACAATAAACTTTTGGTTTCATAGCAGGGTCCATTTGTGATCATTAAACGGGTCACGGATGTTGATTACGCTATAAACATAAGAGGGAAAATTAAAACTTTCCATGTCAATATGCTGAAATTGGCAGTGGAAAGACCACAAGAGTTAATTCCCATTATTAACTCTGTTTCTGAGTCTTCAGCTCATATTTCTTCTTTCGCATTAGTGAATGATGAAGATACTACATCTTCGATTCCTCTACAGTTTTCTTTACCATCTTTACAATCTTCTGAATCTTGGAAGGATGTCACAATTTCTTCGACTTTGTCATCTACACAACAAAGTCAAGTTCAAGAAATTCTTCTTTCTTTTAATGATGTACTTACTGACCTTCCAGGTCGAACATCTCTGATTTCTCATGACATCATTCTGACAGACAATCATCCTTTTAAATTAAGACCTTACCCTATTTCTCTACATCACAAAGATAGGGTTGAGAAGGAACTGAAGGATATGATAAGATTGGGAGTTATATCTCCATCAGAGTCACCTTATGCTTTTCCTATGGTAATTGTGAAAAAGAGGGATGGTTCGCTCCGTATTTGTATTGATTTCAGACGTCTTAACAGTATCACAATTAATTACGCTGAACCAATGCATTTGTTGGACGACCTACTTTCTCAAGTTTCACAAGTTACCTACTTTAGTAAATTAGATCTGTCTAAAGGATATTGGCAGATACCTCTTACAGAACATGCCAAACCTTTCACCGCCTTTACTACTCCATTTGGATTGTTCCAATGGATGTACATGTGCTTCGGCCTTGTAAACGCGCCTGCGACATTTGTGCGCATGATGCGCCGCCTTTTGGGCGATTGAAAAGATGTCATCACATTCATTGATGACATCTGTCTATTTCACGACTCATGGGAAGACCACATTACTGGTTTGTCTTCTCTACTTCTTACACTACGACAAAATGGTTTGACTGTAAGACCTTCTAAGGTCCAGATAGGTTGTCGGAAGATTACATTTCTGGGTCACCGCATAGGTAACCACAGATTACATCCTGATGACAATACAGTCAAGCGCATACTAGATATTGCTACCCCATCATCGAAGAAGCAAGTGAGAAGCTTGTTGGGGTTAATTAATTATTACCATAAATTTATACCACACTTTTCACAGATTTCTGCTCCTTTGTCCGGATTGCTGGCCAAAGGTAGTACAAAAAAATTTTTATGGACACCGCAGTGCGAAGAAGCTCTGATTAAGATAAAGAATTTATTTAAGAATCATCCTATTCTATTATTACCAAATTTACATGTGCCATTTGTGATTCAAACAGATGCTTCGAGTTGCGGAATTGCAGGATGTTTGCTTCAATGCTATGAAGAAATTCTACATCCGTGCTTGTTTGTATCACGCAAGCTTACAACTGCTGAACAAAAATATGCAACAGGCGAGCGCGAGCTTTTGGCTGTGGTCTGGTGCCTGGAGAAACTGTCTAAATATCTGATCGGGAAGAAGTTTTATTTTCAGACAGACCACAGCCCACTTACTTTCATCACTGCCAGAACAATGCGTAATGCGAGAATACATAGATGGTTCCTATTACTACAGGAGTTCGCATTTACCATCATACCGATTTCTGGAACAGATAATAATCTCGCGGACTTGTTATCTAGAAATTTTTCTTCACAGGATTGAATATGACTTTGTCTTTTGGGCGTGACCAAAGTTGACTATATGTATATGATTTTGTAATTGTCATTTCTAATTATGAGTGTTAATTTAATTATAACTTCCTTAATGATATATAACATTCACAGATCATAGTCGGGTACATCTTCGCCACCACTCTCACACGTGCCACGAGTGTCACGTTTGGGAGCGAGGGGGATGATGTTGAGGATTGTTTCAGGGTTTGCAAGCATGTGAATTGTGGCCACATTCGCATGGTTGCACCACGAACCACCTCAGCTGAATGAGTACTGGGAAATCGCGCAAATCGATGTATGACGCGTCAAGCCTAGTAACCGCAGTCCTCGTGTGGCCTGCGGGCCTGATGGCCGTGTTTCAAATGTGTGGCGTAGCCACTTATGGAAAGTGTTTCAAATGTGTGGCATAGCCACTTACTCAAGTGTAGAACCGTTTGTGTTCTGGCTTTTAAGCCGATATAAGGATATGTGTATAAAGACTGGGTAAGTCTATATGCGGCCGTAGCGCCGCCCAGCAGTGTTTCAAAGTGTGGTATAACCACTTATGGATTATGTATAAAATGTGTGGCATGGCCACTGAATAAGGATATGGATATTATATATAGGGCAGTTAAAGCCTGGCGAGGAAAGCCAAAGTATTGAATAAGTGGACATAGACGGAATATATGGATGTTAAATAAGGATGTCACTAGTATTAATAAGTGATAATAATTCCAAGAGACGGATTGGAAAGAGTTGGTTGCAGACTCTAAAACGCTATAGAATTAACGGTTAACTCAGACGTGCAATGTCTGTAGGATGAACATTGAGTAGATCCTAGAACTATGTTTAATGCCAAGTATTAATTGTGTGCTAACGTTCTGTATTCATTTGGGGAAAAGGACATGTATTAAATATTCAGTCGTCAATGGAACTTGTCTTAATTGCCTGAATTATTCAAGTTCAAACATGTGCTGTGACTGTTGATGTAACCCTTGCAAGGTCAGTCCAGACTATCACATTTATCTACAAGATTAATCATAAAACTAATACACACTGCTGGAGAATAAAATGAAGTAATGAACGACACTGAATTAAATAATAATAATTGAATCACACAATAACGGCTCTAAATCTGCAATTGAACTATAAGCCGAAATGGTAGAGATGAATATAATACCTAAAGAATTATTGAAGAGCAACCCAATAACTCACGTCCAACGGGGCTAACATAATATCAGAAGACAGTCCACCCGTAATATCTGGTGTCAGTCCCGTAACACCCCTTTTGCCCCAAAATCAATAAATTATAATTTTATTTCCCATTTAGTAACGTTTAATAGTCTGTCCCTACCGTATGTACATTTTTTAAATCAGATTTTTCTACTCCATCTTTAATATGATATTTTGACCTCAACCTCTCTGTGACACTACTATCTTCTTCTGACAGCGCGAACATCAATATGTATATACCTATTTCTTACACCTGTTATCAGGATGTCTGAGAGAAAATGTCAGAGTTCACAATTTGTCATTTTTGATGACAGAGCAAATGCTGATTTTAACACATTTACTGACTCATCTAACGTCAAAGTTAATCAGCCCAATTATACTATTGCAAGAATTCTTATAAACAGATGTCCACTGTTTATAACCATAATTAAATTCCTTTTCCTATAAATGTAATCAATATTGATCAAAAGTGTCATACGTTCTCATGCGTACACAAATGTATAATTCTCTTATAACATTACCCAAAAGTTGTGAGAATCAGTGTATTAAATTCAAATCAAATGGAGGCAAGCTACAAGCTTGATATATTATTTTGTCTACGTTAAGATATATTTATCGGGAACTAAATGTTGATCGTTGTCAGTGTAAACTATCCGCATGTCAATCCTTGTCATTTACAGTGACCTTTGCTCTCAGACCTGTCAGTCATCTTGAACTATGCTGCCAGTGTTTTAATTTTCGACGTGACAAAAATGAGAAATGGAGTTTAAACGTTTAGAATCTTTTAGCTTTAAGTTACTAGGTATATATTAAACTACCTATACGGCAAAGGCGATGTTGCGGGTGGAGCACGCTGTCACACTACATATTCGAATTTTATTTGCTTTTGGCAGTGAGGTATTCACTTTGGTTTTATGTGAACTGGGTTGTTCTATGAATTTTTTAAGAGACATTGGCAGAACAGTGAGGCCAGCACTTTTTTTGGTAGATTCATTGATTATTATAGTTATGAATGTGGAAATTTCCCTGCATAGGCCGCCATTGAACTGATTATTAGAAGCAATTATTGAAACAGTTCATAATATTGTGATCACCAAGTATTCGTGGTCTCGTACCAGAGTATAAAACAAACTTTACATTGATTCATCCAGAGTTTTGTGTATTAATTAAAAATAACTGATTGCGGAGATTGCATTCTGCCTGCCTAGAAGCTTAGTAATTTTTGTTTGTCACTGCGACTGTTGTTTTTTGTGGTCTTCTTGTGGAGCTATGTGTCCTCTATTCTATCCACACAGCAAGTGGCTCACAGAATATATTCAAAGTGGACAGCTCAGAGAAACATCACTGTAAAAGAGATTACAATGTGTCTTACAAAAAAATAACTATTCAGATGCGAATACGTATCTATGGAAATATCACGGTAATGGTTCACAACTTAACTCTCATAAAATGGTGTAAACGTTTTATAACCCGTTATCCATGCGTCTCACCCGTGTTACCGGGGCCCAAAAAAGGGAGCAATGATTAGTAACACTGTTCCCGACAATGCATGTCGCAGAAAGCGACTAAGAAGGGTTGGGAATGGGGCTGATTACCCCATCCTGTAAAAAAAGTTAAACCACAAGAATGTACACGTCGATTAAGGAAAATAAAACTCAACCACCCCAAGACAGGGGAAGGTCCTCTCGCGAGAGGAGCTTTCATTGCATTGGGAAATATATGGAGATCAAGATAAATCACATCCAACAAAAAAAAATCTTCAACTCAAATGTCAAGTCAGTACTATTATATGGCTCTGAAACATGAAAAACAACAAAAACAAACAACAACCAACAAGCTACAGACTTTCATAAATGGGTGCTTTCGTAGAGCAGAAGAATTAAAATGGTATGACAAGGTTACCAATGTGGAACTGATGACAAGGACCAGACAAGTGCCCTTGGAAACAAGAGATGAGAAGAAGACGATGGCGATGGATAGGACACTCACTGAGAAAACCTGTTGATAGCATTACAAGGCAGTCTTTGTTCTGGAACCACCAGGACAAGAGAGGCATAGGTAGACCAAGAAGCACATGGAGAAGAGAGCTTGGGATGATGGCACATGACAGGAGGACTTGGCATGTATTTGTTGAAGGCGTATTCTCCTTGGGGAGCGAAGGGTTATGAATGAATGCTTGCGTCTCCCTTGCGAAAAAAAAAAAGAAGAAAATAATTACATCAACGCACATCGTTCTAAGCGTTATATGCAGCTTTTGTTTGACAAGATGGCCATAATGTACTATAAACAATATTTGAATGTGCCAACTTTGTAAAGTAAAATAAAACGCTAACTCTAACATTTAAATACATTGTGGGTTACTGAATACTGAATCCAAAGCCATCCGAACGAGTTAAAATAAAGCGAAATATTAACTGACCCGTACAGTTCCCTGGAGTTTCCGATAAAGTGTAGAAATAATACGGCTACTGCGTTTGCGAGCAGTCCGTAAGAGCCGACTAATATGACGTTGTGCCTGGGGTGGTAACCTCATCATGTGGAACGAACTGCTACGAGAATCACCGCTGCAAGAGAACATGAATGCTTTGATGTAGGCCATCAGCTGCGGGGATTATTTCATGCTCCATTAAAGGTGAAAGTTGATGGTGAAGTATAAGCTCAGACTGAGCGTGGTAATGATGTTAGGCCTCAGAGTGAGTGATGAGAATTAAGAAAGCTTGACCTTTCTACACTATGAATTATTCTAAGATTAAGTTTTGTGAGCTTGTACTTCATAAATATTTGACACGTATTATATATTTGCTGCTTTTTTAATATCCTGCGAATAATCTTACATGGGAGCTATGGGAGAAGTAACTTTCACTATTCGCTAAAAAATGAACTTCTGAAAAGAATGGACATTTCTGGCAACAGGACCCAGACGGAATAATCAAACACACAAAAAAGAGACAAATGAAAAACTCGAAGAAAGTTGTAGTGGAATTTAAGATGACCTGCTTCCAAGTATCACTGACGTAATTCTCAATCTGGTGGAGATCAAAGATGATGATACCACCGTAGAAACAGGAAGTGATGACACAAACTTAGTAAACAACATAGCCCAAATTGTAGCCATTTCCATAACTATCCTTTCTTATAGAGCTTACAGTAAACTAAAGATGCAAAGGTAATTCCTTAACATATACTGCTGGAGGGGAATAAAATGTTAGAGACTTCACTCTACTAGGTCTAGCATCGAGAGGTGGGGTAACCAGTTCCCTTCCTCGCTGTCTTTTCCTTCCTTAACTCAAGAGTTCAGTCAGGTACCCATTTACACCTGGGTAGATTGGAAGTGTGACGCTACCGCATTTAGAAACCGGTACCTTGCCGCGAGAGGCTACAGCACTAACCATTCTGCCAATGGGACGCTCATCAGCAAACAACGAAATGGCTAATGTAAACATTTTTTATAATACAGTTATGAAGCATGCAAAGACCGGAAAATTCTTTAAGATAATCCTAACAAAAATCATCTTTAAACGTAGTAACTCCAGATAAGACAACACTAACAAAAATCAGCTATAAACGTAGTGACTCCAAATAAGACAACACTAACAAAAATCAGTTCTAAACGCAGTGATTAAAAATTAGATAACACGAACAAAAATCATCTCTAAACGTAGTGACTCCAAATAAGATAACAATAACAAAAATCATCTCTAAACGTAGTGACTCCAAATAAGATAACAATAACAAAAATCAGCTCTAAACGTAGTGACTCCAAATAAGATAATACTAACAAAAATCAACTATAAACGTAGTGACTCCAAATAAGATAACACTAACAAAAATCAGCTCTAAACGTAGTGACTCCAAATAAGATAACACTAAAAAAAATCAGCTCTAAACGTAGTGACTCCAAATAAGATAACACTAACAAAAATCAGCTCTAAACGTAGTGACTCCAAATAAGATAACACTAACAAAAATCAGCACGAAACGTAGTGACTGTGACGACACGTCTGTACGTGGCCTCTCACACCTTCAACCCTCCGGCAGTATCCTTTCTTTTTCTTCAGTTTTCCCACTCATTGCTTTTATTTGGCATAAATCATGCCTTTTCATTCGTTATTTATACTATTTTGCTCTATGCTGGACATAGCATGGTGAATTCTCTAACACGCCACTCCTCTATGGCAGTATTTGCTATAGGAGTAATAATAATAATAAATTCTTTAAGCACCAAACACGGCGCATAAGGCAGAAACCAGTGCTCTCCAGGTTGTTCGTTGTGACGCCACTCCTCTAAGCTCTTGCACATTGTTTAATCCCAACGTTCTTCCTTCTCTTATTATTGTTCTTCTGAGTGTTTCTTTTGGTCTTCCTTTTTTCCTCTTACCCTCAGGAACCCAAGTGAGTGCCTGCAATGGTATTCTGTTGTTTTGCATTCGTAGGACATGACCGATATATGACCATCGTCTTTTCCTTATATAGTTGGAGACATATTTCTGCCTAGAGTCTTCTCTTACTTGTCGATTAGTCTTGAATTCTTTCCAACTGATGTTCATGAGTTTTCTAAGACATTTGTTCTCGAATGTATTCAGCTTGTTCTCCAATGATTTTGTTATTTTCCAACTCTCACAGCCGTATGTTAACACTGAGATAACATTTGAATTAAACAGACGAAGCTTGGTATGTATATTCAATGATCGTAATTTCCAAATGTTAGATAATCTATTGAAGGCGCTAGCTGCCAAAGCAATTCTAGTATGAATTTCTCTTGTTGTGTCACCATCCTGAGTCATTTTACTGCCTAAATAATTGAAACTTTCAACTTTCTGTAGTTTTTCCCCGTTCAGGATGATATTAAAGGTCTCGTTAGAAAAGTTCATAACTTTAGTTTTAGAGGCATTTATTTGGAGACCTATTTTAACCGAAAGATGACACAAATTATTTACTGCTTCTTGGGATTGTCTGGGTGTTGAACTTAAGAATGCTAAATCATCTGCGAAATCCAGGTCCCCCAGGAATTTTCCATTTGTCCATTTTATACCTAATTGTTCATTGTGGGTATAGTTTCTCATAACCCAGTCAATAGCTATTCCAAAAAGTAGTGGTGACATGACATAATACAGCCTTGTTTCACCCCTGTTTCTACTACTGTAAACCATTCTGTATTCCCTTTATTTGTTCTAACACAACATCTTGCATTGTCATATAGCGCTTTGATTATATTCACATATTTTGTTGGAAAACCATAGATTGTAAGTATCTTCCACAATGATGGGCGGTGTAGACTATCAAAGGCTTTTTGAAAATCGACGAAGGTGATAATAAGTGGCGATTGCATTTCCATTGATTCTTCTATAATTGTTCTTAGTGTGAATATTTGATCAATACATGATCGTTTCGGCCTGAAACCCGTTTGTTCTTCTCTGATCTTTTCGTCAGCATGCAATTTAAGTCTTTCTAACATCATGCAACATAATAATTTTCCAGGTACTGATAATAGAGATATACCACGCCAGTTATTACAGTCTGATAGATCACCTTTCTTCGGTAACTTTACAATAATACTGTCTTTCCATTGTTGTGGTGGCTGTTCTTCTCTCCATACTTCATTTATAATATCTAAAATTCTCAAGAGGTTGTTGTCATTAACTGCTTTAATCATTTCGCCTGAAATTTCGTCAACTCCAGCAGCTTTAAAATTTTTTAATCTTTTAACGGCTTGTTTGATCTCGTCCAGCATGAATTCATCGCAAGTTATTGGCAAGGTGGTTGTGGGTGTTTCATTATTAAAATCAGGTGTTACTGTTGGTGGTGGTCTGTTTAGCACCTCTATGAAGTGCTCAGCCCATCTCTTCATTTGCTCTTTTTCTGTTGGTATTGGATTCCCTTATTTATCTTTAACAGGTGTTTCCATATCAGTAGGCATTAGGAGTAATGCGTATCTTATTGTTTCACACTCCACTCCCAGACTGTTGTTACGATTCGCCAGGTTTGGTGACCCGGCCAGCGACAATATTTTTATCGCCTAATCCGTCTGAACACCTGTGGTAACGTGTCCGTCAAACATTTGACACCACTGGAAAGCGGCTGATCGTGTTGACACAAGCCGGTTTGGTGATCAGAAGAAAGAAGACCACACGGGCTGTCCAGACATCTGTCTGGCGTAGGCACGCAGATTATTCTGATAAACAGAGGGGTGCCGGAAGTCTTAAATAACGATATGACATCACTGTGTAAGAGGCCACGCGTGTATATTAAATTTAATATTTTCAAATACACGTGGGATGAGTAATGATACATTTCCCCACCCAAACAGTGCTAGACAGATTGGATTGATTCGACAGAATCTACTATGAATTGATTGGAACTTTCGGCGGAAACAGGATTTGAAACTAAGGATTGTGAGATATAATCTAACAAACTCGGAGTCACCGCACACAGAACAGACAGACTGCATCGCAGCGTCAACTCAACACCTCCTACAAGCCAGAGGAAAGAGGATAGGACTTATCATTCCACAATTATAAGTACCAGATCGAGTATTGGGCAACTTTGGAATTCACAAGTAAACCTGCCATTTAAATACAAGACTGGAAACTTAGGAATTTTATCACAAGAAGTCATAAGAGGAATTATACAAACAGTTTTCCCAGGCCAGGAACTCGCAGAACACCAGCCGTCCGAGGAATTAACTCATATTTCCCAGACCAAGTCATAAGAGGAATTATACAAACAGTTTTCCCAGGCCAGGAATTCGCAGAACACCAGCCGTCAGAGGAATTAACTCATATTTCCAGACCTTAAGTGATTCGAACAGCCTCTAACTTCAGGGCTGTGAGTCCGTTCTAAATCTGTGCCGGGAGAAGTGTGCGGGACGGACATCCGGAGTATGACACGAAAACGGACGTCCTGACCGCAAAACGTGAAACAAGAATAGGATTTGGGAATGTTAGGACAACGAACGAGACGGGTAAACTAAAACAGGTCACAGCAGAAATGAGAAACTTTAGATTTCACATTCTAGGGATAAGCGAGTGAAGATGGAGAGAGGCAGGAAAAGTTAAAACAGCAACAGGAGAAACAGTACTTTACTCTGGAAGACAGGAGGGACAGCACAATGAAGGTGTAGCCATTATTCTACAGACAGGAATAGAAAGGACATTACTGGAATGGAAAACCATCAACAACAGACTGATAAGAATAAGACTGAGAGGGAGATTCACCAACATTACAATAATACAATGCTACGCACCAACGAATGACAGCGATGAAGAGGTCAAGGATGAATTCTATCAACAACTGCAGAAAGTAATGGAAGACACACCTAGATATGATCTTATCGTAGTAATGGGAGACCTCAAAGCGAAAATTGGAACACACAATACATATAATGAAAGAGTAATGGGGAAATGTAGCAGCGGAACAGCAAACGAAAATGGGGATAAATAAATAAGTTTCTGTAGCATTAACAACCTGGTCATTGGAGGAACACTTTTCTCACACATTCACAAATTAACATGGGAATCACCAAATGGTCGGAACAGAAACCAGATAGACCACATCATGATTAACGGTAGATGGAGACATGCATTACAAGATGTGAAGGTAAGAAGAGGGGCAGATGTGGGAAGTGATCACCATTTAGTAGTGGCAAAACTGACAGTGACACTCAGAATGGCTGGACCAACTACACAGAAAAGCTTTGACATCAGCAAATTGAAGAACCCCCTTACCAGAAAAGCTTTTGCGGCTGATATAAAGAAGCGATATCAATTTGCCAAAAGTCACGAAAACGCATTGATTATATAGACCAGAAATTCAACACCATTTCAACAATATATAAGGAAAGCGGCAAATCCTGCTTGGGATTCCAGGAAAGGAAGAAGCAAGACTGGATAACACCAGACACATTAAACACCATAACGATGAGAAAGGAAATGAAAAGAAAGAAAACAGAAGCGAAGTCCACCAGGTTAAAGCAACTGTATAGCGAACTGTACAGTCAGCTGGACAAGGAAGTTAAACGCCAAACCCGAGCCAAGAAAAGGTATTTCCTAGACGATCTCGCACGACAGGCAGAAGAGGTAGCACTGAGAAAAGAACAAAGCACAGTATACAAAATAACTAAAACCATCAGCGGAAAACGAGGTGCAAAAAATATTACATTAGTAAGAGATAAGCAAGGAAATCTCACCACGACAGCAGAGGGACAGGAAACAAGATGGGCAGAGCATTTCAGAGAAACTCTGAACAAGGAACCACCAGAGACACAATGGAATGTTCCTGAGGCTGAAAACGATCTAGATGTTAATACAGACATTCCACGAAAAGAAGAAATCATCACAGCAATCAAAGGGTTAAAGAATGGAAAAGCTCCTGGCCATGATAACTTAAATGCAGAACTATTTAAGACAGACCCTGAGCTAGCAGCAGAACTATTAGAACCACACTTTGGACAAGTCTGAAATACAGGGACAACACCAACGGAGTGGAACAAAGGAATAATAATCAAATTGTCCAAGAAGGGAGATCTTGCAGACTGCAATAATTGGAGAGGAATCACTCTTCTCTCAGTTCCAAGCAAAATACTAGGCAGGATAATTATACAGAGAATTTCAAAAGCAGTAGACCACAAACTGCGGAAAGAACAAGCAGGATTTAGAAAGAACAGAAGATGTTTAGATCATATATTTACCCCCAGGAACATTATAGAGCAGTGCTCAGAATGGCAAAGACAGCTATACATTAATTTTGTTGATTTTGAAAAGGCTGTTGACAGTATACATACTGACAGTTTATGGAAAATATTGAGGGCTTATGGAATTCCAAGCTGCATATTGTCAATCATAAAAAGCCTCTATGCCAACTTTACGTGTAGCGTTGGGCAGAGCAACCTAACCTTTGAGGTGAAGACAGGAGTACGACAGTGATGCCCCTTATCAACCACTCTATTTTTAACAGTCAATGACTGGGTGGTGCGCCAGACAACAGAGGGCAGTCCAAGAGGAATAAGATGGACTACATTTTCTACATTGGAAGATCTGGAATATGCAGATGACATTGCACTACTAGCACATTCACATCAACACATCCAGGAAAAAACGTATAGACTTAATAAGTGTAGCCAGCAGGTGGGCTTGAATATCAATCTAAAGAAGACAGAGGACATGACGCTCAATGTGAGCAACCCTGAGCCCATATCAGTAAGGAATCAGCAACTGGAATAGACAAACAAAAGTTCACATACTTAGGATGCATAGTAACACCAGACGGCGGGGCAGGCAAAGACATCAACAACAGAATTAACAGAGCAAGAACAGCCTTTTTCAGTCTAAACAACATCTGGAAGTCCTCTCAGTACAGCACAAGCACAAAATTAAGATTATATCAGAGCTGTGTGCTTTCTGTGGTTCTCTATGGTGCGGAATGTTAGAGAGTTACAGAGAAGAAAATGTCGAAATTGTCCTCTTTTCACTCAACAATTCACCGAATCTTTTGGCCGAATACCATCACCAACCAAGATCTGCTTACTCGGAGCAAGCAAGAGGACATGCACACCATCATAGCTGGCAGACGCTGGAACTGGGTTGGCCATGTCCTCAGAAGAGACCCCGATGCCATCACAAGAACAGCTATGCTATGGACCCCTGAAAGAAAACGAAAGAGAGGCCGACCAAAAACAACTTGGCGGAGCACTGTGGAGGCTGAGATGCAAAGAATGAACCAGAGTTGGGGCACTGTACGAAGGATGGCCACCGACCGAGCAAAGTGGAATCAATTTGTTGTTGCCCTACAAGACGCCACCAGGCGTGATGGCCACTGACTGCTTTTACGGTCGGCACTAAGGATCAAAGAAGAAGAAAGAATATATAAGAGGGCATTCGTTGGATTATTCCAACTGGGGGCTTGACGGGCCAGCATCATAGCATAACCCCTTCACAAAAGGCGACGGACCAGATAATAAGTTAACAAATTTGTTCAGCCCTTAAGCAGCGTTTTGTTCTTGACTACTGGGAATATCTTGTGAAGGCTTCTCTAAGGTAGAAAAGTCATTCCTCTTCTATCTACATCTTTGCCAAGAGTAACCTTGCGCGCAGATAGATGCCTTGGACGACCTACTTTTAGATACGCTTGTGTGGTGACCATTAATGGACCGCAACTGCAAAGCAAGGGGAGGCAATCCCGTGACAATTGGGCGACTCGAGTCGGGATATTGAATTCGGACACGCATTTTTGATAAATCACAAGTGCGGACCTCGTTTTTATTATAGTACTACGGTCTACTTATTTCCCTAGAATACTGACAGAAATTTTAGATTTACTGAAAGAGTATTGTTAGTTATTAGTTTAGATAGATCTGCTTATACGTGTTGCATAAATAAATAAATAAGGTGAAATATTTTAAGAGTAAAGTTAAAATAAATCTAAAACTTCTCTAAGATTAATTGGTAAAGGAAAAGAATTGTCCATTTCCTGAAGCCTAATTTCTGTTTGTTGTCAGTGTTGTGCATTTTATAATTTTAGTCAGCCAGTATTTTAAACTTAGCGGCTAATTTTATTTGAGACAAGTAGCAATTGCAATTTTCGTGTCGCCTGTAAACACTCTCCTGACACCGCATGGCCGAATCACAAAATCTCTATACTATTTATTTAAATGTTGTTAAAGAGATAGGCTTATTAGCCAAAGAATTATCTAATTTTGTTGCCACTTCGGTGAAATAGGCCAAAGCAGAACAGGAAGCCGAGAAAGCCGTGGCCAGAGAAGAAAGAAGATTAGAAAGGGAAGAGAAGGAGAAGCAACGTGAACACGAAAAAGATGAGAAGGAAAAGCAAAGATCTTTTGAAAAGGAACAGGCTGACAGATTACAGGCCGAAAACGAGGCTGACAGACTACAGGCCGAAAAGGAGGCTGACATACTACAGGCCTAAAAGGAGGTTGACAGACTGCAGGCCGAAAAGGAGGCCGATAGAGCCCACGCCATTAGATTGAAGGAATTAGGGATCAAAGGAAGAAGAATCGAACCTAGTGCTAGCACCAATGGGTCGGGGAGCTCTCAGACTAGTGAGAGGGTAAATATATCTCACGCGATTGTTCCAAGCGCGGCCTCTTTTCAGTTAGATGCTTACTCAGAAAATTCTGAGGAAATAGACATTTATCTTGCTAGATTTGAGTCTTTAGCTGCCACCTATGGATTAGATAGAGAGAGATACAACATGAAGCTATCTCAGAGTCTGCGAGGAGCTGCATACGACGTCTTCCTCAAAATGGCACCGGAAGACAACAACAGTTATGATTTGTTGAAGAAAGCTCTGCTGCAACGTTTTGCGCTGAATGCGCAAACTTTTCAGTGCAAATTCCGGGAAGCCAAGAGGCAAAAAGACGAATCGTACAAGCAGTTTGCTACACGTCTGACAATGTACTTGGAGAAGTGGGGATCACTAAGCGCCTTCGATGAATCGTACGAGGGATTACAAGAAATGATTATCGTGGAGCAGTTTAAGGATTCGCTCATCCCAGACATGAGACGGTTCCTGGCTGAGCATGGGGCCGAAACTCTTGATCAGGTGGTACTTTTTGCTGATCGGTACCAGAGGGCCCAGTAAGACGTGAACCCGACTAAAAGGCGCTAACACGATAATCACCCCAAACGAAAGGAGCGCCCCTTCACTGACTCCAAGAGTACGACCACCACCTCACATAACACGACACAACAGCAACAACAGCAACAACAACCACAGGATCATCATAGGCAGAAACAGCAATTCATCCCAAGGAACTGGAAGGCGATGGTGCAAGGCGTGCTAATCTCACACGCACTTCACATCGGACTGTAAGAGGCCTAAGGCAGGCCCTTATAATGTCGCATGTCTGATCAGGGGGCCGATAGGGAAACATGACCCCCAGGCATATGAACAAAACTCCAGCCACCATTTTATTATTGAGCAAGTAACCGTGGGTAACCAAACCATACGGTGCCTCTATGATTCGGGTCTTGAATATTCCGCTTTAGTTTCCCCATCTTTGGTGAAGGGCCACCAATACACTGGTGAAACTGTAGAAATACAGGGGCCCCGGAAGAGCATAAAGCCTATGACTCTTCCAGTTGCAGAAATTGAAGTTTCAACTCGATATGTACGGGGGACAATCATTGCTGCATTGTCTATCCTCTCATATTAGGGAGGAAATATGTGTTTCTTGGAGATCCCGCACCTGACTCTAAGTCAACACAAGAGAGAGAGAACAAAGGAAACGCTCAAGCGGCCCCTGAGCTCTTATCTCTAAACAGCCTGAATATTTCAGAGCTGAAGCAAGCACAAAGGGCCGATAAAACCCTAAAGCCTTGCTTTTCTAAGTTGTATGGAAATTACTCCCATACTCCTCATGGAGCATTTTACAGGGAGGAAGGTTTGGTTTATAGACGGGTAGAGAATAAGAGACAGTTAGTTGTCCCACTCCCATTTCGCACCCGCCTGATGCAGAAAATGCATTCCACCCTGCCCCATTCCATTACCTGTTCATATGCCCTGGAGAAAAATGTATCTTAGAATCACTTCTGGCCAGGAATGCGAAAGAAAATTCGACAGTTCGTGAGAGATTGCTCGGTTCACCATCACCCGGACAACCAGAAGGATGAAACTACCAAGAAAGAGTTTGAGCAGAGTACCCAACAATCAGCCTGGGATACTTCGTACCTCAACTCAACATTTATGTGTAGTAAAACGCCAAGCGCAGAAGGATGATATTACCCTTGCGCCATACTCTGAACAGAGTCGGATAGAAAGAACCCATGCTTCAGCTGGACCTTTCTACACCGAGGATGGAATTATTTATCGACGTACTAGGCAAGGGAAGCAGTTGTTAGTGCCCCTCCCTTTAAGACCCTCCGTTATGAAAGCAGCCCATATATCTTCATCGAGGGAACATCTTCCCGTGGGTACCAGTATGCGTAATATTAAGGTTTATTTCTGGCCCAACCGATGGAAAGACGTTCGTAAACTGTTCACATTGCCAAGCGAGAAGTTTAAACACTCACCAACGAGATAATGAGGAGAAGAGCACTGGTATTCAGAACAGTAAGAGAGGAAGGCACACACTTCACAAAAGTTCACGTCCAAACCTAAACATTTAATGAAATATCTTTGGTGAGGAGGTATGTGACGACACGTCTGTACGTGTCCTTTTGTCTGATCTCTCACACCTTCAACCCATCGGCAGTATCCTTTCTTTTTCTTCATCTTTCTCTTCACTTTTATTTGGCATAAATCATTCTTTTTCCTTCGTTATTTCTACTATTTTGCTTTATGCTGGACATAGGATGGTGAATTCTCTAACACGCCACTCCCCTATGGCAGTATTTGTTATGGGAGTAATGCGTATCTTAATGTTTCACACTCCACTCCCAGACTGTTGTTATGATTCGCCAGGTTTGGTGACCCGTCCAGAGATAATATTTTATCGCCTAATCCGTCTGAACACCTTTGGTAATGTGTCCGTCAAACATTTGACACCACTGGAAAGCGGCTGATCGTGTTGTCACAAGCCGGTTTGCAATCAGATGAAAGAAGACCACACGGGCTGTCCAGACATCTGTCTGGCGTAGGCACGCAGATTATTCTGATAAACAGAGGTGTGCCGGAAGTCTTAGGTAACGATATGACATCATTGTGTAAGAGGCCACGCGTGTATATTAAATTTAATATTTTCAAATACGCGTGGGATGAGTAATGATAAATTTCCCCACCCAAACAGTGCTAGATATATTGAATTGGTTCGCCAAAATCTACTGTGATTTGATTGGAACTTTCGGCGGAAACACAGCTGGGATTAGAAACTAAGGATTGTGAAATATAATCTAACAAACTCTGGTCACCGCACACAGAACAGACAGACTGCATCGCAGCGTCAACTCAACACCTCCTGCAAGCCAGAGGAAAGAGGATAGGACTTATCATTCCACAATTATAAGTACCAGATCAAGTATTGGGCAACTTTGGAATTCACAAGTAAACCCGCAATTTAAATACAAGACTGGAAACTTGGGAATTTTATCACAAGAAGTCATAAGAGGAATTATACAAACAGTTTTCCCAGGCCAGGAATTCGCAGAACACCAGCCGTCAGATGAATTAACTCATATTTCCAGACTCTAAGTGATTCGAACAGCATCTAACTACAGGGCTGTGGGTCCATTCTAATCTGTGCCGGGAGAAGTGTGTATTCCCAATATTTTGGGGTAAGTGTAAACAATTTTATTTCCTAATGTAAATTTTACAGGTTTCTTGCTAAGTGGTTATATATATGAGGCTGGCAACCTCAACATATGAAAACAGTATATGCATGAACCACTACTGCAAGAGATGGTGATTGTTTCTGACTAGTCGTGCGGGAAACCCAACAGCATAGCGACCTAGACCCCGACGGAAGTAGCGACGAGTAATGAGTGATGATTACATCACATGGGCCTAAAGTGTATAGAATCATTTTGTGAGATTTATATACCTTTTTAATTGTAATTCACGCAAATCATTATTCATGCACTCCAGACGCAATTTCCTAGTTGACACCCAGAAGGATATTGGTGAATTTTCATCATTTTCCCTGAGTTACATTGTGTGCTCGGGAATTTAATTCTTTTGAGAGGTTAACATTCGTGGGCGGAGCGCATGAAAATGGGCCAGTTAGTTGGCGGAGAACAAATGTACTGAGGCGTTTGTTTATTTCTAATTTGTCACAGTTCGTGGTTATAAGACATCAGACTTAAGTACTGAAGTTCTTACGCCACTAGTGTGAAAGAAGAGTATCACCACCAACCGCCTACAGTGGACGAATTATGTGGAGAAATGTACTCATCACCAAAAAGAATTGACGGAAACCACAGCTGCATGACTCATCTGGAGTTAAGTTGTGTGTAACAGGCTACAGCAAAAATACGGACAGTATTAGTCATGCCCTACCAAAACCTCAATAAGGAAAAATTTAATATAACTTTCATCTCATCTCATAATCGGAACCTCATCTACCCTGTAAAACGAGGTGTAGAGGTGACCCAAAGAGCACAAGGCTCCTGGGCAAACATGTAATCAAAATGGTTGGCAAACAGGTGATTAGCCCATTGTGCCTAATATAACTTTCACCCCCTTTAATCCTTATTTTAACTTGTGAACTAATTGACTATTACATTTATTGTATGTTATTTTAAACTTAACAATAACAGTTGATTCAGTTTATTTGTACGGAAGGAAACGTATGAGCTAATTTTTCTTGATATATATATATATATATATATATATATATATATATATATATATATATATATATATATATATATATATATATATATATATATATATATATATATATATATATATATATATATATATATATATATATATATATATATATATATATATATATATATACACAGCCATTACTTATAAGAGGGCATTCGTTGGATTATTCCAACTGGGGGCTTGACGGGCCAGAATCATAGCATAACCCCTTCACAAAAGGCGACGGACCAGATAATAAGTTACCAAATTTGTTCAGCCCTTAAGCAGCGTTTTGTTCTTGACTTCTGGGAATATCTTGTGAAGGCTCCCCTAAAGGTAGAAAAGTCATTGCTCTTCTAACTACATCTTTGCCAAGAGTAGTCGTGCGCGAAGATAGATACCTTGGACGACCTACTTTTAGATAGGCTGGTCTCTCGCGGAAAAGGTGCGTGGCTCAAATCACGGTACCGACTCGCCCCAGTCTATCCAGCTGTAACTGGGTACCTGATTTTGAGTTAGGGAAGGAAAAAGCAGCGAGGAAGGGAACCGTCATCCCCACCTCTCGATGATGGACCTAGCATGGTGTCG
>JAMPIV010012952.1:265000-368547 GCA_024509875.1 Oreohelix idahoensis
TGCTGACTTAAATTGGCTAGCAGATTAAATATATATACCTAATATTATTCCAGCGGTAACGTAGATTTAATTAATTGCTATTAACCAGTAAGAGATATTTTAATTGACTAGTAAATGCACTAGGCAAGGTAAGACCGACGATATATATATTTATCTTCTATCCATCATGTGTAAATTTTTGTAATTGACTAGAATTTATTTCACGGGTTAACAAGAACGACAAGATAAGCGTTACACTTGTGTTTTCTAATCAAATCTAATAACCGAGTGGAGAATAAATTATACCGTTGCGGGGGTTTGGATAGAGTATTATATTGTGGTTTAAATGATTGTATTTTCTTCCTAAAATCTAGTACGGGTCACAAACCTAAACCTACCAGCGGCCTGAATCTGAGAATAACGGATCTAAGTCCAACAGTACCAAAAAACATTCTTATATAAATATCGGATCTTCAAGGTTGACCTGTTTGGCCTCTTGTTTCACCCAGAAAGAGAGAGAGTACCAACAAAAGACTATAAGAATAAATTGTAACTAGACCTATAGATATCCCGATTTCTTTTTCCATTTTCATATACATTCAACCCACAGTGGCGCAATTATCAAACATTAACATTTCCCGACTATCGACCATTGTGGAGTGACGGGTTTTTTAAAATCCCGACAGAGTTACATACCAGATATTCTCTTTAAGGATTAGAATTACAAGCTACTGACACTTTGAACAATATTATTTTCCTACCTGGACGAATTGATGTGACATAAACAGAATCCTAGTAACAGTAACGAAGTAAGCGTTCCCCGAAGAGGAGGATTAATCAGTCTTTGAGGAACTGGGGCTTATTTTGCCAAAGTAACCAAACACTGGATTTGCTGTTTATACCACGAAGATATGTTCCAGATGTTGTTAATCAATAATTAGGTAAGAGTGAACGAACGTGGCCACAGGGTGTCTGAAGCGAGAGAAAGAAGGAATGAACAATTCTTTTATTGTATAAACATTGTACTCACTTTGTTTTGCCATTCTTCTTTTTTTGTTTGCTAATACTGTTATTTTTAGAATAGATTAGTTAGAAACTCTGTTCTTTACAGTATAGTCAAATTCTATACCATAGTGCTAATCTTTTGACCTTTTGGGTGTTAATATCTTCTTCTAACGGGATCTTGTCTCAACAGAGGGAATTGCACTTACGGGTCTATTTCTTTATTATTTCTGTAACATTTGATTTTTATATTTTTGCTATTTGATACTGACTGTTGTGAAGTTTTCTTTCTGTATGATAAATAAACTTACCATAAAACTTCATTACCTGTGTTGGTCAGCTCGGCCCAATATCCCTACTCCATTAATATAGTTTCACGTTTGTTCGTCAAGTTGTCGTCACTTATCTGTGTGTGTGTGTGATTGGTTATAGCGTATATGTTAATATATACAGAAAGGTAAACTGTCTGATAAACAAATTTCAGTCGTAAGATAGGCTGGACTAGAGTATTTTCTCAATCCAGGGACAGACTCTACCTTTTCACCATTTCACTCGTGAAAATCTATTACTTTACCTTATCTCTCACTGAGTTACCACCTTTTCCAGTTCTATTCAGACGGGACCAGCATCTATCTTAATCACCTATCAAAAATCTACGACAGAATGGGTTCGCTCGTTTCCAGGTTTTGAGCTAGATCTTGAACAAGTACCACTGAAAAGGTGCGAAGTCCTTAGACATGTGTTTTTCTAGTACGGCAGATTGAGTTGTTTCCAAATTTGGATCTAGTCTGTATCTAGATAATTGACTAAACTCTAATATTAAATATTGTTTATAGTCTAGATAGAGCAGAGTGTAGTTGTCTCGTGAGTTTTAGCAACACTAATAATAATTATCCCTGTCGTAAATTTATTTTGAGAGAAAAGAGTCGTAGAAATAGTGGTCCGGTTTAGAGTGGAAAATGATGATGGAAAGCTCAGTGATCGAAATGTAGAGATTTAATAGTTACTTCACAGCGTGCTGGAGGAGAGTAAAGACAGACTTATTTACGACAAATCGTGTCTCTCAATCTTCTCTTTCACTCTCCTGGTCAAACAATTATTTGCCAGTTTTCCAGACTCGCATCTGCGCGCACACCGATTCGGTGTTTTCAAACACACACACGACGTTGATACAAACTATATTAAACGAATAGGGGAAAAGTTGGGCTTTGGGTATATCCAACACACAGAACTAAATGAGTTTAGGTGATTTTATTCACTTTAAACATCAATCACTAAAAATATCAGATATTACATAAATTATCATAAGTACACAAATGCAAATAACAAGTTTGGGAGGGGGTGAAGAAGATTGGTATCGACTAAGCCCTTCCCGCTCATTAGACAAAGACAAACCCAGTCCAGAGATAGATAATATCAGGAACACGGGTACGTTAACCTAACAGTAAAGTTAATTACTCTGAAAGAGGTGTTACCAAGTTAGGTATAAGTGATAGAAAAAAAAACCTGTTCTTCCCAGCTGTTCTTCCCTTTACTAAGCAAATGGAAAGGAGGTGGTTTTAAACAGAGTTAACAAATTATCAACTATCCCACTTAAAGGAACAATGTAGGGTATACAGAAAAGATATATGTTACCAGGTAAGCAAGTTAACAAAATGGTCACACAAAAGAATTAATTTCCTGTCATTCATACACGCGCTAGCAAAGGCCTTCACTCATCTTGCTCTCACTTACCGATTGTGAAAAAATCTTGCACTCCATAGAATAACACAACAGCAGTTACACCTCAACTAAATGTATGAGTGTTTGTTCAAGTTCTAGCCCCAGATTATCGGGTAGGCGGTCAGCACATAAAAGGATCCCGTAATCGCTGGAAAATGAATCTGTAGTTGTGTCTCTTTTCTTAATAACAGTTTCTATGGGAGGGCACGGTCTCTGATACCGGGGTGAGGATGGTGTGGTCTATTTGACTATGCCGCGGATAATAAAATTCTTACGCGTGCTGGTACACTTTATCCGTGAGGTATGGTTTAAGTCCAGTGAGAAAACTAGTCACATCACTGTTCAGGAAATTATGAATTATCTCTCTGTGTCAGTAAACTAACAAAGCTCGGGCCAGTGTTCTTCTTCCCGTTACGACTTAAGTTGTTTGATGGTGCGTTAAATTTGTCTTTGGGTGTGCTTTCTTTGCTATAAGTTAGATAGCGGAATTCCAAACATAGAATCGCCTCAAAGATTAAAAATTTACACAGTCTCAACAAGTTCTGCGTCAGGGGAACTCTACACACTGTTTATGCTTTGCTTTGCTTAGATTGATTTCTTTATTGCTTTCTTAATGCTGGGATCGCACAGGTTACGATCACTCTGTATGAAAGAAAAAAAGACATGTAATATACCGAAAACAAATAACCTTATAAAGCGCGATGAATTTCCCGTTAAGCCTATAATACACTCGAGTATTTAATTATGTATTTAATAAACACTGCGCGAATTCTAGTGGTTAAAAACCCACATCTATAAAACTAGGACTTAACTGAATTTATTAATTATAAATTCCTTCGCGACTTTAAAAGTTAATTTAAGCATCTATTATCTTTTGAAATAATATAATAGATAGATCATTATATTTAAAACTGGAACTCTTGAGATGGTTTAATTAAATAGATTTAAATTAACACAAAATCCCTTGAAATAGAATGACTAGACCACTGATCACTTTACACAATATATATTTTACCGCTTTGCACAGAATTAGAAATCACTGCAAATATATATATAAAATCCAGGGGAAAATCTATAACAAGATTTCAATAAAGCTAGTGCTTCTGTAAAGGTCTGGCCAGCGAGTGATAACGTGTCTAGTTCTTCATGGTCTATTTAGCTAAAATGAAATGTAAGTTGAGTGGGACATGATAAACTTGACAACTTATTTGATCTCACGAACTTTTGGGGATCTGACCGCCAAATCAAGAGAAGAAGCCGCCCCCTGGTCTTCGTATCCGCTCGCTGCTGCCCGTTTCGCTTTCCCCCGTTCGCTCGGTTCCTCGATTGACACCGAGACGCGAAATTAGCGGCAAGCAACTGCGTCTCGTATCAGGGAAAAAACTACTGTCTTTGATAGCGCCGATAGTCTCCCCTAAGATCCCTCGGTCTGTCTCTTTGATCTCGTCGCTGTATCCTACATGAGTCCCGGTGGAATGCGTTCTGGCAAACGAAAAGTTACAACAAATGTTCAGGGGTTCTAATGTTATGAAAAGCTAAAGGTCCCTTTAAATCATCCATCATATCAGGGAAAATTCACTAGTCAAACTAGACGTACGTCACAATCGTCCCCACTTTTAGACATGAAACCATTTTTCATGTTTTCATTTTTGACAATGGAGGTGACCTGATTGGTGATTTTAGGATGAGTGGTATCTTCAGTTTGCTCTTCTTCCTCTGTAGACCAGTTTCTACTCAGAAAATCAGCCCCGACATTCTGTCTTCCCGGAATATATTCCACTTTGAAAGAATAGACGCTTAGAAGGAGGGCCCAACGCATGATCCTAGCGTTAAATTCTTTATTGGCACCAAGAAATGCTAACGGAGCGTGGTCTGTTTGCACCGTGAAAGATGTACCATAAAGAAACTCATGATGGCGTCTGATACCGTCAATCAGAGCAAGACATTCCCTTTCAACTACGCTGTAGTTCCGTTCCGCTTTATTTAATTTCCGACTGCCATAGGCAACTGGAAATAGCATGTTCAGGTCACTGTCATCGGCTTGAAGCAGTGTTGACCCGATGCCCTGACCTGACGCGTCGACTCTCAGTACAAAAGGTTTCTTGAGGTCAGGCAACCTCAAAATGGGGTATGCAGACAACTGTCCTTTCAAAGTGCTATACGCGTGTTCGCACTTTTGATCCCATATGACCTTATCAGGACAACCTTTCTTTGTGAGGTCAGTCAGAGGTGCCGTCAGTCCGTTGAAGTTCTGGATGTACTTCTGATAGTATGCACATAGCGATATGAAGGAACGTACGTCTTTCTTCGTTCGGGGTCTTTTTGCTGCCACTTTTTTCTCCACGTTCTTCTTAATAGGCCAACTGCATCCGTGAGAAATAGTGTGCCCCAGGAAGTCTAACTGTTCAAACCCGATGAGACATTTGCTAGGTCTGGCTGTGGACCCGTTTCCTGTAGTCTCCTGAGGAGCATAGCAACCGTAGCAATATGTTCTTCATAGGTTTCCGATGCAATTAAGATGTCATCCATGAAATTATGGATATGGGGACTTTGCAAAGGTTCTAGAAGCTTCCTCATCATCCTGGTGAACACTCCTGGTGCGTTATGCAAACCGAACGGCATCACGTTAAATGTGTAATGTCCTTCACTAGTGCTGAAAGCTAACAAAGGTTTAATTTCCTCCTTGACTGGTATTTGATAATAACCTTTACTGAGGTCAATCTTGGAGAAGATCTTAGCTTTGCTGAGCTTGGTGAACAACTCAGAAACAGTTTGGAGAGGTTCGGGCTGGAATTCCGTTACAGCGTTTAGCAATCTGTAATCAATGCACAGCCGAACTTCCTTATTGGGCTTCTGCAACAGCACTACACTCGAGCTGTAAGGAGATGTAGACTCACTGATAATTCCTGCCTGACGCAGCTTGTCTATTTCTCCGCGAAGTGCATCAGCTTTAGCGTACGGGATGGGGTAAACTCTGGTTTGAACAGGGGTCTCGTTTGTTAATTTCATATCAAATTCAATGAGATTTGTTCGACCAGGTACATCCGTTAAGACTGCACTGTACTGTTTTAGTAGAGCCCTGGTTTCTGTTTGTTGTTCTGGTGAGAGATTGTCGCCGAACTTGACATCTTTAAAGGATTCTGTGGGTTGCAGTGGATACTCCATGCAACCATCATCATCTTCCTCGTCTTCCGTTGCTATGGCGACAGCCAGGAGATGCTCGGAGGATGGCACCGGTCTTTCCAAATATTTCTTTAGCAGATTTATGTGGAAGACCTTCTCCTTTCCTTTGATGGAGATCTTGTAGTTGGTACGTGAGATCTTTTTAAGGACGGTAAACGGTCCTTGCCATCCGATGCGAAGTTTATTGCTTCCGGTTGGAAGTAGCAATAGGACTTTCTCCCCTGGTTGTAGTTCTCTCTCTTTTGCAGCTTTGTTGTATCTTTTAGTAATTTTAGCGCGGGTTTTCTTAAGGTTGGTAGTAGCTAGATCCCATCCTAGCTTTAGCCTTTCCTTAAGCTCAGATACATACTTGCTTGCAGAGACGACTGTCTCGTCAGCCTTCTGGTCTGTCAGGGACCGAAGTAAGGCTTCTAGTGGCCCCTTAATAGGTCTGCCAAATAAAAGTGTAGCTGGCGCAAAACCCGTAGACGCTTGGGGTACCTCTCGGTAGGCGAATAAGGCAGCCGATATATATTGGTCCCAGTCTTCCGGTTTCTCCTGACCCAGCTTACGTAACATCATGGTGAGGGTACCGTTAAAACGTTCCACGAGCCCATTTCCGGCCGGATGGTAGGGACTTGTGTGGATATGTTTGGCCCTCAAGATCTTAAAGATCTCCTCCATTAACAGGCTACGGAATTGGGATCCATTGTCCGTCAAAACTTGTTGAGGGAATCCCAACCGTGTAAAAATTTGCACAAGGGCTTCTGCGACATGCTTGGAATTAGTGCATGGTAGCGGTACGGCTTCGGCCTACATAGTGCAAGTGTCAACTAAGGTCAGGATGAACCTGTTCCTTCTTTTGGTCTTTTCCAGAGGACCAATAATGTCGACAGCAACCCGTTCAAATGGAGTCCCCTACTATTGGCATTTGCCCCATAGGTACTGGGGGTGTCAAGTGCTTGGGTGCTACCCGTTGGCACTGGGCGCAGGATTTCACGTACCTGACAATGTCAGAGTTCATTCCTGGCCACCAATAGTGGTTTTTTATTCGCTGAATAGTGGCGTTTTGTCCCATGTGTCCGCTAAAGGGAAGAGAGTGCCCCATTTCTAAGATCTGGTTTCTGTACTGCGTCGGTACTAGGAGCTGGTTATTCCCCGTGTCCGGGTTGCCCGTTCTACGATACAATACACCATCCTTAGAAAAGATGTCTCCGTTGTGTCTGGGGTCCTTAGCCATGGGCAGTTTTTTAAAGCAGGGCGCCAGAGTAGGGTCCTTTTGTTGCGCCTCCTTCAGTTCATTCGGCAACAAGTTTGGCGCAGGCTCCCTCTCCTTCTTGGCTTGCCCTCTTGTGGTTACCGCTGCCACAATCGGCTCCTTAGGTCTCCCAATGAACACATATCTACATCCCAGGATAACTGGGTAGATCGGATCATCCATTATGGCCGCTTTAATAACTCCTCTGACAAAGTCAGAGTGTATTTCTACCAGTGCGATAGGAAGCGTCCTGGGTGCATCACTCCTGAAAACTCCACTAAGTTTGACGGTTTCCTCTGTCTCCTGACCGGGTTTGACTAGGTGCCTAGCGACAATACAATCAAAACTTAATCCAGTGTCAAAAAGACAAGTAGTGGAGGTACCGTTCAAAATTACAGTTCCTCGAGTTGAGGGTCGGTCCCCCTCAGGTTGAGAATCACTGACATTGACTCTACCTTTCGAGGCTGTATGCAAACATCCAATGCGGTTTGCACCGGTTTGTTTGCCCTGATCAGACGTTCCTGGTGTAGGGGTCTTCCCTTTTCCTTGACCTTGGTGGCCGCGCTGCCACGTAGGCTTGTTGGGTTGATCAGAATTGTTGTTGGGGGGGTATCGGGTTTTGTAGAATTTCGATTTTTCCTGGGGAGGTTTCTGGGTATTGTTATCTCGTTGGTTATAATGTTGAGAGGAAGTGGAAGAATAGGATGCCTGTTCTAGATTCTGTTTTCGAGATGGCTCATCGGTGGGTTTACGTTTAGTGCTGGGAAGTTCGGCCATTGCATTGCTATAGCGTTCGGCTTTATTGAGTATGTCTTCAAGCCTGACTGCCCCCTGTTCAGCCAAAAATCTACGTGTTTCATTCGACAAAGTGGATTTTATCTGCTCCACAAGAACAAGTTCGAGGAGTCCCTCATATGAAAGAGGTAGGTCAGATAATTCAATGCACTTTGTCAGATAACCCGTGAGACGTGAAGAGAACTGTGGAAATGTTTCCGTGCTCTCTTTTCGGCTGTTTCTGAACAACTGCAGAAACTTTCGGGCAGTCATCTCAAACTGCTGTAGTAAGGCCTTTTTCAACATGTCGTAATCATGTTGATTCGGTCCCAGCTTTGTGTACACGTCATAAGCATTGCCTTTCAGTGACGTTGAAAGTTTGAGCGCCCAGCGGGTACTCTCTAACCCATAAAGATTCGCGAGTCTCTCGAATTTTTCTAGGTAGCTGTCAATTTTTTCGTTAGGGCTAGGAAAAGATTCTAAAGAAAACGACATAGCAGTTAATTGGGCAGATTGAGTACTGGAGAGGTCCATTGATTGAGACTGGGGCGAAGACGGCTCTCCGTTAGTCGAAGTAGAGGCGCCCCGACTCTCTAGAGCCTTAAGCGCCAGTTGATGCTGTCTTTCCTTGTCTCTCTCTCTCTCTCTCTCTCTGCGAGTTTCCATCTCTGCTTCAATTTTCTTCTGTTCCAAAAGACGTTCTTCCGCTTCTTTCTTATCTGCCCTCTCCTGGGCTTCTCTCCTCTCTGTTCTTTCTTTCTCTTCCTTCCTCTCAGCTTCGGCTCTCTGTTGCTTCGCCTTCCTCTCAGCTTCGGCTCTCTGTTGCTCCGCGTCATATATTTCCAATTCCTGGTTAATAAACGCGTTTGCAGCTTCTGCATCTAATCCTGCCTCTTTCGCTTCCAGCCTCAAGATGGACCTCATCTTTATCCTCTCTGCCATTGTTAAAGAATAAGATGAAGTATGCTTAGAGAACTAGTAAGAAGAAACGCGAAAGGGAGGAACTCTGAACCGCTACGAGAAAAAAACACAAGTACAAATTTACCTGTGTTACCTCCTACCTGTACTGTGCAAACTTATCGCTGCTATTATCTGGCAATTAAGGCTCTAAACGCAAGCGACTATGCCACTAAATGGTAAGTTACACTGGAAAAGAATCTACTTTCACTAACAGTAGAGAAAAATTTATATTAAAACAATTTAAAAGGAAAAAAAATTTCCCCTAAATTTTAAATCTCTGACAACAAACTCCGTCCCTAAAGTCAATTATTGAGATGAGACGTTGTTAACTTAATTTTTAAAAATCAGAACAATCCGTCTTTAGCTAAGCTCAACTCTTTTTGACTTCAAAAACCTTAGTGACTGTAAAACAATCACGCAATCCCAGCAACTTTTATAAAGAAAGAAATATAATTCTCTCCGCCAGAGGATAATTAAAATAGCAAATATATTTGTTTATCTGTACTTTCTACTGCTGTGGAGAGAAAACAACCTGTAAATATGCTGTGTGGACAACCCAAATACTTAAAGAACGTTTGTCTAGGGGTGTAATTATTTATTTATTTCCCTAATTCACAAAGACAAATCATTCACACTCTACCTAGTTAGACCCAAACTAAATCAGACTCAAAATATCTTTAACCCGGCTATGCGATTGCCTCAAATGTAGCTCAAGATCCCAGAACCAGCCCACAAATATGTGTGCATCAAATGTATCTCAAAATTATCCCGGACGAGCCCCCAAATATTGTCGTAAATTTATTTTGAGAGAAAAGAGTCGTAGAAATAGTGGTCCGGTTTAGAGTGGAAAATGATGATGGAAAGCTCAGTGATCGAAATGTAGAGATTTAATAGTTACTTCACAGCGTGCTGGAGGAGAGTAAAGACAGACTTATTTACGACAAATCAGGTCTCTCAATCTTCTCTTTCACTCTCCTGGTCAAACAATTATTTGCCAGTTTTCCAGACTCGCATCTGCGCGCACACCGATTCCGTGTTTTCAAACACACACACGACGTTGATACAAACTATATTAAACGAATAGGGGAAATGTTTGGCTTTGGGTATATCCAACACACAGAACTAAATGAGTTTAGGTGATTTTATTCACTTTAAACATCAATCACTAAAAATATCAGATATTACATAAATTATCATAAGTACACAAATGCAAATAACAAGTTTGGGAGGGGGTGAAGAAGATTGGTATCGACTAAGCCCTTCCCGCTCATTAGACAAAGACAAACCCAGTCCAGAGATAGATAATATCAGGAACACGGATACGTTAAGGATGGCGTACTATATCGTAGAACCGGCAACCCTGATCAAGGGCATAATCAGCTCTTAGTACCGACGCAGTACAGAGACCAAATCTTAGAAATGGGGCACTCTCTTCCCTTTAGCGGACATATGGGACAAAACGCCACTAATCAGCGAATATCGACTTTCTATTGGAGGCCAGGAATGAACTCTGATATTATCAGGTACGTGAAATCCTGCGCCAAGTGCCAACGTGTGGCACCCAAGCATTGGACACCCCCAGTTTCCATGGGTGAAATGCCAATAGTAGGGACACCATTTGAACGGGTTGCAGTCGACATTATAGGACCCCTGGAAAGGACTAAAAGGAACATGTTTATCCTGACCTTAGTCGACACATGCACTATGTTGGCCGAAGCTACACCGCTAACATGCACGGATTCCAAACATGTCGCAGAAGCCCTAGTGCAGATTTTTACACGGTTGGGATTCCCTCAACAGGTTTTGACGGATAACGGATCCCAATTCCGTAGCCTGTTAATGGAGGAGATCTTTAAGATCTTGAGGGCCAAACACATCCACACAAGCCCCTACCATCCTGCCGGAAATGGGCACGTGGAACGTTTCAACGGCAGCGTCACTATGATGTTGCGTAAGCTGGGACAAAAGAAACCTGAAGATTGGAACCTTTTCATTCCTGCAGCCTTATTCGTCTACAGCGAAGTCCCACAGGCCTCTACAGGTTTTCCCCAGCTACTATTTTACTCGGCCGACCTATTAAGGGGTTGCTGGAAGCCTTACTTCGGTCTCTGAGAGACCAGAAGCCTGATGAGACAGTTGTCTCAGCCAGTAAATATGTATCGGAATTAAAGGAAAGGTTACAACAAGGATGGGATCTAGTAACGACCAACCTTAGGCGAGCACGCGCAAAGCACGCTAAACGATGCAATAAAGCAGCGAAAGAGAGAGAACTACAACCAGGGGAGAATGTTTTGTTGTTACTCCCAACCGGAAGCAAAAAATTACGTATCGGATGGCAAGGGCCGTTTACCGTCCTTAAAAAGATCTCGAGAACTAACTGTCAGATCTCTATTAAAGGAAAGGAGAAGGTCTACCATGTAAATCTGTTAAAGAAATACTTGAAAAGACCGGGGCCGTCCTCCAAACATCTCCTGGTGGTAGCCATAGCTACCGAAGATGTGGAAGATGACGATAGTTGCATGGAATATCCATTGCCGCAAACGGAATCTTTCAAAGATCTAAAATTCGGCTACACTCTCTCTGAAGCACCACAGACAGAAACGAGGGCGCTACTGAAGTAGTACACAGCAGTCTTAACGGACATACCTGGGCGAACACATCTCGTAGAGTTCGAGATGAAACTTACAAACGAGACACCTGTTCGAACCAGAGTTTACCCTATTCCGTATGCCAAAGCTGATACGCTACGGGAAGAGATAGACAAGCTACGTAAAGCAGGAACTATTAGTGAGTCTACATCTCCTTATAGTGCGAGCGTAGTGCTGTTGCAGAAGCCCAATAAGGAAGTTCGGCTGTGCATCGATAACCGTCTGTTAAACACTGTAACGGAATTCCAGCCGTAGCCTTTACAGAGCGCTTCTGAGCTGTTTAGCAAGCTAAGCAAGGCACGGATTTTCTCCAAGATTGACCTGAGTAAAGGTTATTATCAAATACCAGTCAAGGAGGAAACTGAGCCTTTGCTAGCTTTCAGCACCAGTGAAGGACACTATACGTTCAACATGATGCCATTCGGGTTGCATTACGCACCAGGAGTCTTCACAAGGATGATGAAAAAGCTTTTAGAACCTTTGCACTGTCCACATATACACAATTTCATGGACGATATACTAGTTGCAACGGACCCTACGAAGAACATATTGCTACGGTTGCTAAGCTCCTCAGGAGACCACAGGAAATTGGTCTGACAGCTAGACCTAGCAAATGTTTAAACGGCTTCTAAAAGCTTGACTTCCTGGGGCATACCATTGCTCACGGCTCTATGTGGCCAGTTGCTAAGAACGTAGAGAAGATACGTGCAGCAAAAAGGGGAAGAACGAAGAGAAAAACACAATCGTTCCTATCACTGTGGGTTTATTACCAGAAATTTATAATAAAAACTTCAACGGTTTGACTGCACCTCTTACAGGCCTTACAAAGAATGGGCGACCTGAGAGAATTATCTGGGATTCGAAGTGCGAAGACGCCTAAGTCACCCTCAAGGATTAGCTGTCTGAATATCCAATTTTACGGTTACCTGACATTACCAAACCCTTTATATTACGGGTCGACGCATCGGGTCAAGGCATCGGGTCAACTCTGCTTCAAGCAGGTGACGATTATCCGAACCAGCTATTCCCAGTGGCATACGGCAGTCGTAAATTAAATAAAGCAGAACGTAACTATTCCACAGTGGAAAGGGAAAGTCTGGCACTGGTTCATGGTATAAGAAGACACCATGAATATCTGTACGAAGTATCATTCACGGTGCAGACGGATCATGCTCCCCTGGCTTTTCTTGGTGCGAGTAAGGACTTCAATGCGAGAATAATGATCTGGGTGTTGTTGCTCAGCGTGTATTCCTTTAAAGTAGAATACATTCCAGGAAAAGAAAACGTAGGGGCAGACTTTATGAGTCGGAATTGGAGCACAAAGGAGGAGGCGGATGAGATTGAAGAAAACAGTCACCCGGAAGCTACGGATACAGGTAACTCTATTTCCATAAAGTAGACATGAATGGTTTCATATCTTCAAGCCGGGACGAACTGTGACAGAGTTATGTAAATATTTTACATGATATCAACACGTTTTTTGCTTCCACTTGTTTACCACCTCTTGCTTTTTAATATTCACGTTTCGTTAACGCAGAACGCATGCGCTTCGATATCTGTCAAAATCATATTATAGCTAAAGCCTATTTTCTTTTTCTCATGTCTTACAGGCACTATGAATGTTTACAAGCAGACCTATTAGCTAGTCCTGAGCCGTTAACTGTATTATCACGCGAAAGAGCTCCATCTCGCCAGCATTCATCATATGCCCTTGTGACATCTAGAAACACTGCCACTGTTTTCTCTTTCCTCTTGAACCCTAGCTTTACATCATGTTCTAATCTTACAAGCTGGTCTACTGTACTTCTGTCTGCTCTAAACCCTGACTGGTTTGGGCTATATAACTGATTTTTTTCTAGATAGAATTTAACTCTTTTATTCACAACAGTTTACAGTATTTTACCTGGTTGTGATGTTAAGGAGATAGGACTATATGAACTTACATCATGGGCTTCCTTATTGGGTTTTAGGATGGGTACTATCATAGCTACTTTCCATGCTTTTGGTATCTTTCCTAATCTCCAGATTTTGTTATAGAGGGAAGTTATTTTGTTTATAGTTTTTTTTGGTACTTTCTTAAGGATTTCATAACTAAGTATATCATGCCCTGAGGCAGTATTAGATTTCTCATTTACTGCACTAGTTACTTCTTCCTCTGTTATATCAGCATCTAAATAGTTTGTTTCATCTATCTGGTCTAGTAGTTCTTTTGAAAACTGTATCCTAAGTCTTTCTCTTCTCTCATTTTCTTCCTGTCCAAGACTACTTTTTGCACTGACTTTATAGAAATACTCAGCAAGGGCATTAGCTTTTTCTTTATCTGTTTCTGCTCTCTTTGGTAGTTTGATTGTTGGCATTATTGTTTTCTTATTGTTCCCTTTGATTGCCTTAAGCTTTTTCCATACTTCTTTAATTTGTGTGTCCTTTCAGTTTAACGCTCCGCTATTTATAAGGATCTGGCGGACGGTCGAGGGGCAATGACGTCACAGCCTAAAACTCGATCTGAAATTTCTTCCTGAAGCAGCGATTTCACAGAATCTGTGCGTTGCCTGAAACTTTCCCTTTCTCATCCTCGGCTTAAATATTATCCATACTGTTCCATCCTATCTTGTTTTGTACAGCCGATATATCTCTATCGTCCTATCCATGTAATTTCTCCAACTGTTACTTGGTAATTTTGATATTTAGAACAGATGTGGGTTTACAGGCTTTCAACTTAACTGTAGACAGCCGTAATACGCATTGATCACCGTAAATGATAACTTCTTACTGTTTTTCCTTAATACAGTTATACACAATCCTCTCCTGGAATAAAAGGTGAAATTCTTTTGTAGCAAAGTTTGATTTTGCTGGGGAGGTTATGATGGTATCCTAAAAGAATGAAATCCGTGTATGTATTTCCGTGTGAGGTCAAGCACATGTAGGCCCCTGACTCTATAAATGATGATGATGAATTGTGTGCAGGGAACCTAACGCTATCTCCCTAGATCTCATACGGTCACTATTTTGGCTCTAGTGTCTGGTGTATGATGGACCTAGTGTCTAGGGGAGAAATGAAATGATGGTACACAACACAAAAACACTTTAAGTTTCTATGAGAAAGTGAATAAAAACCAGTGGTTAAGTTTTTCTTTAAATTGAATAATTTTCTGTTCAATTTATTTTGCCTGTCCAGTCATATCTTTGGACAGGTCTTTGAAAATGAGGACAAGATAGTTTACAGAAAAAGATCAACTAAAATGTGTGGACAATCTGCCCAATAACTATAAAGTTAATATCTATCTTTCCTGTTGGAATGTTCACAGCTTACACTTTATTCATCTAAGAGGGAGAGTCACTGTGTATGAGGGGCTGTATTATCATCATATCCCATAAACTTCCTGGGTATGATTTGAAATACCAGTGTTTATTTAATCGAAACTGTCAGATATACCCAGGTCCTTAACATATCACCTGGGGTTTCTTGTTGAATGATAAGATAGTGTTATGCACAGATCATTTTTTCTCAAGACATTGTATGATCAATTTTTTTGCTAAAGACATTGTGTAATTAGATTGACTGAAATGTACACTTTAATTTTTTTCGGTCACAGCTACATAACTCTGGATAATTGAGATTATCATTTAATATGATGTTACCTCCTCTTGTGTCGAGACACGGTTCGGTCCATATTTTTTGAACGAGGTGTGACCATTCTCCTTATTTAGAAGTATCGGTCAACTGTTGTTGGAATGTCTGAAACCAGTGTTGAGGTTCTCTGTTCATGTCCATATATGGCTCGATCTAGTATAAATCTTATCTAGAATGTTCCTAGATCGTCTTGTTTGATTCTTCATTCTTGTGTATGGGTTCTACGCATGTCCGGACGCGAGGCGTCTGGGAAGTTTCTTTATCTTTGGAGTCGATCAAGAGTTGTGAAGCAGAGAAGACGCGTTCCGGCGTCTCTGTGATTTTGTTAGGGAATTAGGAGCCTTTTTGTGAGTTAGTTAGCTTACAAGGTCCTTCCCTTGAGTATTCAAATCGCCTGGAGGCGTATGTTTTCTGTGGTGTGGATTTTCGAACGAAGGTAATGCCTCATTTACATCCAATCTGTAACTTAACTTATGTTTGACAATGGTCGATCTCTGCTCACGTATGTTTTACAGAAAGGAAGGTTCTTCTATTAGAAGTCACGCCATAGGTATCTTCATACCTGAGATCTATATGTACACGGGTCATACTCAGCCCGTAGGACAGTCTTATGTTCTATGAACGTCGCTGTGTGTCAGCGATTACGCCTACGTCAAGGTTAGACTTAGGAATGCCTGTAAAGGTCAGTTTGACCTGCACTCCTGGAATACCATCCTCGTGCGACTTATGATTTGACTCATTTAGCACATCTGAACAGTAGGAGGATTTTTTGATGTACTTTTGTATTTGGAGCCAACAATATAATCACTTGGCGCCATATCATCATTTTGAGAATATGCCAAATGCATTGATGAACTATGTACGCTGATATTCGTGAATGTCATGACTTTGCTCTATTGTGAACTGGATGTAACGTACCTGTGCTTGTGGCGTCAGAAATAAATGATGAAAACGTCAAGAGCCGTTTGCCCATTTATGACTTCACATGTCGTACCCTATGTGCTGTAACTCTATGAACTACATCACTATTATACACAGCAACAACAACAACACAAAACCAGTTAAGACACCCTACATCTTGAACTATAATACCTGGTGTCGATAGGGATGGTACTGTGACGGGGCTAAAGATTTTCCAACGAAATTGGACTTATACCTATAACGTCCATGGTGGTCAGTTCTGCCATTATCATTTATGAAGCAACACGATAGCGGCCTTATCACCAAAGAGGAGCAAGCCCTAAATCCACCCTTATCATTTTATGGTGGCCAGATGTTGGTTTAATTCTGGTACCAGCAGTCAAGGAAATCATCAAACCCAGACAGTATACTTCATCATACAACATTGCAGTTCAACTCACTTCCTTCAAGAGATATTTTGAAAGTACCCGGCGCTGCTCGGCAGTTTGTCGATTTGTCTACATCTAGAAGGACAAGTGCCGTTTGAATCGATTTGTCTGTATCTAGAAGGACAAGTGCCGTTTGAATCGATTTGTCTACATCTAGAAGGTCAAGTGCCGTTTGAATCGATTTCTTTCAATCTAGAAGGTCAAGTTCCGTAACGTATTTCCTGTATCAGAAGCTCTTTTTCCTGCGTCATGGCTGTACATGGGAGCAGATGTCGATCAACGTTGGATCGTTTATCCTAAGAATGCTGATCACATCCTGTTCTGCACCGTGTTGACGTTTGGGACATATAGAAGTTAAGTGGCCTGTTTGTTGGTGAACTGTGCCCTTATGTTCTAGCTGAGCCTTCTGAATTCTTTCACACTTTTTGCTATTTGTTTACATGTTTACATGTTATATGTTATTTGTATATGTATATTTATATTTCAGCGGGTCTGGATGGGTGGTGACTCCTATAGATCACACCATGTGACAGAGGTTTTCTATTGAGAGTGTTCTGTAGGGTATGCAAATTTCCTATAGTGAAATTTGCTAAGCGACTTTTGTTGCTATTTCTGTTAGTTGTGATGACATGTGTTAGTGTTGTTATCGTTATTTTTCGCATTCTTTAGTTCTGTTTTGATTTGTTTGTATTTGTAGGTCTCCTCTTTTCTATTATTCAGTTCTTTACACAATTTTTGTTTATACATTGTGACGTCATTGGTTTGTTTACTTTTTCGCATTTTGTCATTCACATTCTTTGTGATACTTTCTTTTAGTTCTGCTGTTTATTTAGTTGACTTATGCGAATGTTTTCGTATTGACTTTGATCTTTGTTATTGTTTACATTGACTTTGATCTTTGTTATTGTTTACATTGTCTTTGTTCTTTGTTATTGTTTACATGGTTCTTGCGTAATTAGCTTTCACTATTGTTTATATAGTGCACTTATCATAACTAACTGGTGGTTTTTCGCTTACGCACTATTATAGTGCAGTTATGATAAATAACTGATGGTTATGCCCTGATTTGTGTAGTGCCTTCATGATTAAGAAGTAACTTATGATATTATTATACATTTGATAATACAAGTTGGTGTCAAAGACTTGTTTCCCACGGAGATTGGGTTAAACATTGGGATTATACAAGCGAGGAAGTTGAGGGGAACTGCGGTAAGACGTGGAATACGATGGGTGGGTTTGAAAAAAAATGAAAAAAGGTGATTCGTCTTACGAGGACAAAAGACAAAGAAAATAGTCTACGTTACGGCCACAAGGCCTTCGTCAGGAAAGGAAAGAAAGTGAAGTCTAGATAGGACACATAAAAAACTTAATAAAATAATAAAATAAAAACTGGGTACTTCCCTGAAGGCAAGAACCGAAATTCGCTGTCTGTTGAAGAACGCGTGGCTGAACAGAAAGCGACTTCCGCCGCCGGGTGTACACAATCCATACTGAAAAACTAAAAAACGAAACCGGACAATAAACTACCCAACGGGATAAAAGTGGGGACTGGAAATAGAAGAGGACAGAAAGAGTGGGAGATAAATAAATATGAAATTAAAAAATGTATATGGCATACAAATAGGAGAATATGATAAGAGTGGAAAGAGTCAAATAGAGCAAGAGAGGAAAGGGTGACCTCAGACAAAGGTGTGAACAGTGTTGAGACCGGCTGGTTTTATAAACCCCATGCGGTGTATAAGACGGTTCTCAAGCTGTTCTCGGCTGGCAGTGTCAGAGGAGCAGGATCGGATCGCTGTGACCTGGATGTCGATGGGACCATGGTGGTCAGGACCATTGAAGTGTATGGCAACTGGTGTGGACTTTTGCTGAGCGATGTCATTTAAGTGCTGGCTGAATCTGTCCCCAAGTCGTTTGCCTGTTTGGCCAATATAGGTTTTGCAGCAACGTTTACATATGATCGTATAAATGACATTGCGCGATTCACACGTGAAGCTACTAGTGATGGTGTACGTAGCCTTAGGAAAGGACACCTTCTGGGTTGAGGTGACATACTTGCACGTGTTGCATCTTGTCCGACCACAGGGTAGTGTGCCAAAGTGGGTGGCATTCTCCTTTGGGAGACGGCTGTGAACAAGAAGATCCTTCAAGTTCTTGTCACGTCTATATGCCACCAAAGGTGCTTCACTGAATTCAACGTATGCGCGTAGTGGTCGCCAGTCACTCCCGCCTTTTATCAGACCTCAGTGCCCAACAGACCCAGCTTCTGCTTCGCTTACGTTGTCTCACCTCCAACAACTTCCCTTTCTATTCTATGATACGCACCACTATCCACACACTGAACCGGCAGCTGCATGAGTTCCTTTCCACGTCTAAACACCATAAACTGTCCCGTCTCATCCCTACCCCCAAAGCTACCCCTCCATCCTCCACTCCATCATGCGCTCAGGTAGTCTGCATCCCCCCAGATCTACCCCTCTCTGAGGAAGAGCGCTCTGTTCTTAGTAAGGGCTTAAAATTTGTTCCTCTTCGTCCGACCCTAGACCAATACAATCTCCTCCAGGATGTTCATCGGTTTCACCGTCGCATGAGGCTGAAGCTCCATTTTAGAGAGGAAGACAGCACTCCGCAGTCTCAGGCTGAATCCGACATCTTTGCACGCTTTTCTGACTCTACTAAACCTCCCTTTACACCTAAACCTGGAGCCTCTCATGCCCTGGACCTGTATATCAAGAACACCATCCATGACATTCAGCAGCTCCGCCCTCGTAGATTGCATTATTCCAATCTCACTTCGGCGGAGTCTAGTGCTCTCTCCCTTCTTCGCCGTAGAGACGACATTGTCATCAAACCGGCTGACAAGGGAGGAGCCATTGTCGTCTGGCAGAAAGACCTGTACCTAAGTGAAGGTAAAAACCAGTTGACCAATGGCTCTTTTTACAGGTCTAGGACCAGCGATGCGACTGTCTCTAACAATCGCATTGTACACAACACCATTAAACAGCTTATCACTAGTAATGATCTTCCTCCCGGGGCATCTCGTCTTAGGATTCATGACAGCTCTTTGGGCAAGCCTGTATTCTACATGCTCCCCAAAATTCACAAGATCGAAAACCCTGGAAGACCTATTGTCTCAGCCTGTTCTTGTCCTACTGAACACATTTCTGACTTCCTCGATAGCATTTTCCAGCCTATCGTTGAGAGTCTTCCCTCCTTCATCAAAGACACCAATCACGCTCTTACAACTTTCTCCTCTATCCGACTCCCAGCAGACCGCCCCTACCATCTTTTCTTGCTAGACGTGGGGACTGCTCTCTGTATACCTCTATTCCCCACTCTGACGGTCTCCGAGCTCTTCGGTTTTTCTGGATCAGCGCACTTGCCCTTCTATATCCACTGATACCCTTCTCCGTCTTGCTGAACTGGTCCTTAACCTGAATTCCTTTGAATTCAATGGTCAATTTTTTGACCAAATTAGTGGTGTTGCCATGGGAACGAAGATGGGTCCCAGCTATGCCTGTCTATTCATGGGCCACTTGGAGCATCAGATATGGCAACAATACTCCGGTCCTTTCCCTGGGTTTTACCGCAGATATATCGATGATGGCATAGGTCTCACAGATATGTCTGAGACTGATTTACACCGCTTCATCGACTTTGTGAACCACTTTCACCCCACCATTAAGTTCACCTCCCTCGTCTCCACAGTTTCTGTCAACTTCCTTGACATTACTATTTCTATCACGCCCTCCGGCCTTTATACCTCAGTATACTACAAGCCGACAGATGCCCACAGCTACCTCCTGTATACCTCTTCTCATCCTCGGGCCTGTCGTGACTCCCTTCCTTTTTCACAACTTCTCCGCCTCCGCCGTTTATGCCAAGACGACGATGACTTCCACTTACGAGCAAATGAGATGTTGGATTTCTTCCGTAACAGACTTTATCCAGAACATGTTCTCACCTCTGCTCTCCAACGTGTGCTCCCCATCTCTCGTCAGGAGGCCCTCATACCTCACCATAAATCCACTTCGGATAGAGTCAAATTAATCTTGACCCATCACCCTCATAGTACTACTGTCAAACAGATCCTTTTCCGCCACCTCCCTATCCTCCAAGCAGAGCCTGTGACCCAAGAAGTATTCAGTGAAGCACCTTTGGTGGCATATAGACGTGACAAGAACTTGAAGGATCTTCTTGTTCACAGCCGTCTCCCAAAGGAGAATGCCACTCACTTTGGCACACTACCCTGTGGTCGGACAAGATGCAACACGTGCAAGAATGTCACCTCAACCCAGAAGGTGTCCTTTCCTAAGGCTACGTACACCATCACTAGTAGCCTCACGTGTGAATCGCGCAATGTCATTTATACGATCATATGTAAACGTTGCTGCAAAACCTATATTGGCCAAACAGGCAAACGACTTGGGGACAGATTCAGCCAGCACTTAAATGACATCGCTCAGCAAAAGTCCACACCAGTTGCCATACACTTCAATGGTCCTGACCACCATGGTCCCATCGACATCCAGGTCACAGCGATCCGATCCTGCTCCTCTGACACTGCCAGCCGAGAACAGCTTGAGAACCGTCTTATACACCGCATGGGGTGTCTAAAACCAGCCGGTCTCAACACTTTTCACACCTTTGTCTGAGGTCACCCTTTCCTCTCTTGCTCTATTTTGACTCTTTCCACTCTTATCCTATTCTCCTATTTGTATGCCATATACATTTCATATTTATTTATCTCCCACTCTTTCTGTCCTCTTCTATTTCCAGTCCCCACTTTTATCCCGTTGGGTAGTTTATTGTCCGGTTTCGTTTTTTAGTTTTTCAGTATGGATTGTGTACACCCGGCGGCGGAAGTCGCTTTCTGTTCAGCCACGCGTTCTTCAACAGACAGCGAATTTCGGTTCTTGCCTTCAGGGAAGTACCCAGTTTTTATTTTATTATTTTATTAAGTTTTTTATGTGTCCTATCTAGACTTCACTTTCTTTCCTTTCCTGACGAAGGCCTTGTGGCCGTAACGTAGACTATTTTCTTTGTCTTTTGTCCTCGTAAGACGAATCACCTTTTTTCATTTTTTTTCAAACCCACCCATGGGATTATACAAGTACTTTATTAAGTCTTGTTACTATTAAGGTTGAAATAAGATAATTAATTATTTCAGGTTTTGGACTCATATTTTAGACAACATGTCTACATTTGAGTACTTTATTGAGCAGGGTAAATCCCTTGGAAAGACTGGTGATAAATTAGAAGAATTTGCGACTGTTCAATATGCCAAGGCATTGAAGTCGGAAGAAAAGAAAATGAAAGAACAAACTGAACAAAAGAAAATAGATGCTGAGAATTTAAAACTGCAGATGCAGGTGGAGGAAAAGAGATTCCAAATGGAAATGGAAAAACAAAAAAGAGAAGCAGAAGCTGAAGAGAAAAGACTTGAAAAAGATGCTGAAAATAAAAGACTAGAAATAGAGACTGAAAATAAGAGACTTCAGGCTGAAGAGAAAAAGTTACAAAGAGAGGCTGAGGCTGAAAATAAAAAACTTGAAAGAGAGGCTGAAGAAAGAAGGTTACAAAGAGAGGCTGATGAGAGAAAAGCAAAAATAGGGCATGAAGAAAAACTCTTAGATTTAGAGTTAGAAAAGATGAAATTGTTGAACACTGGTAATGCTAATAATGCAGATAAGGTGTCAGATAAGACTAATGCTAATAATTTCAAGCTTAATCTACCAGCATTTAATGTATCCATTGATGACATAACATTTTATTTAGACAGATTTGAAAGTGCATGTAAGGTGCATAACATAGATAAAACACTATATGTTTATCACCTGTCCAAGATACTTAGAGGTGATGCTTTGACTATGTTGGGCATGGTAGATGTGCCTGACAAGAACAACTGTGAGGTTGTCAGAGCGGTCTTGTTAAAGAAGTACCAACTTAACGAAGACGGCTATCGTCTTCAATTTAAAAATATGTTGCCAGAAGCTGGAGTGGAATTCTCTGAATTCATCTCAAGGATACGTCTTACTTTTTCACGATGGGTTGAGCTGTCTAAGACAGAAAATACATATGAAGCTCTTATGGACTTACTATTTAGAGACAAGGTTATGTCTTCTGTCAATGAATCTTTTCTTTCTTTTCTTCATGAGCGTAAGCCTAAAAACTTAAAAGAAATGGAAGAATACTGCTGCCAGTATGTCACTGCGCATCCTAACGTAACCATTAGCAACTCTAAAGTAAAAGAAGGTCTGCCAGTTGCTTCGGCAGCACCTTATGGCCCAAATTTCATGCGTAAATTTCAGGGTAGCCAACAAAATTTTAATAAGAAGAGTAACCGTAATTATGCTCAGAATCATAGCGATCAATTTCAGGGTGATTCTTCTTCGCAGAACTGGAGACAACCTGATACTCCACGGTATACTACTCCCTGTAATTTTAGACATTTTCACAAAGGTAATCAGTATAGAGGCAAATCTTTTTCTCGGAGACCCCAAAACCAATATAATAGAGGTTCTCAACAGTATAGAAATGGTAATGACAGTTATAGAAACTTTAATTCAAACCAGGATAACAATTACAGTAGGGACTGTAATGATAATTGCAGAGGCAATAATGGTCGCGGTAGATCGCAACATAAAAGAAAAAGATATCAACAGACAAACTCTGTACAACAAGAATCTCAGGGAGCAGATAAACAGGTTAATGATAATAAAGACCATAATGCTATCGGATGTTCATCTTTTGATTTTGGTAGAGCAAATAAATGTATCCAATGCAGTACTTTATTTGACCCGACTACCGTAACTACTTTAAGCTGTGGTCATCCTCTTCCCGCTCTTCCTGCTAATGTTGCGCATGACGGGAGAGGTTCTCTTATACTACATAAGGGTCTTGTAAATAGTAATCCAGTCTCAGTTTTGTTTGATTCTGGATGTACTACTGTTGGTGTTAGGCAATCTCTTGTAAATCCATCCTGTGCTACAGGAAAGGTCATCAAATGTGTCACATTTGGTGGCACTTTGGAAAAGTATCCTACTGCCATAATACATATTGCTACTCCTTTCTTTACGGGAGATGTCCACGCGTGTCTTCTTCCAAATCCTATTGCGGACCTTATTATTGGTCGTATTCACGGAGTTAGGGAATGTACCCCACAGCAAATTGCTGTTTGGGAAGAGCAAAACATGGAAGCTACCAATGCGGTGGTCACAAGAGCACATGCTCTGGATCCACCTCAAACTTCATTAACTGATAATGATGAAGTAGATAGCCAAGATAGTCACTTGATTATTTCACGTGACTCATTTATAAAATAAATTGCAAAAAGAAGATCCTTCTTTACAAAAATTCTTCATTCTAGCAAGAAAAGGTGATCCAAATCAGAATACTAATAGAAAGTCTTGGATGTCTATGAAGAACGGCGTACTTGTGCGTATGGTACAAGACTCGTCTACGTCCACTCATTCACAAATTCTTGTGCCTAAGAGTATGAGATTGCAAATATTGCAACATGCTCATGACTCGCAATGTGCTGGACATATGGGTTTTTCCCGTACAAAGTCGAGGGTTCTTGCAGCTTTCTTTTGGCCATTTGTGAGCAAGGACATACGAATTTACTGTCGTTCTTGCAAAGTATGTCAGGAGGTCAAATCTAAAGGACCACGAAATGCTGCGCCTATCCAGGCTGTTGACATTCCTATTCGCCCTTTTCAAAAATGGCAATAGATATTATCGGTCCTTTTAGGATTAAGTCGGCCAGAGGACATCAATTTATCCTTACATGTGTCGATATGTGCACACGTTGGCCAGAGGCTATACCTCTCAAGAGCATCTCAACTGCTGATATCGCAGACGCTCTTTGGCTGATATTTTCTCGCTTGGGTTTCCCCGGAGAAATATTGTCAGACCATGGCACTCAACTTATATCAGACACTATGTCACAGGTAATGTCTATGCTACATATTAAAAGGTCTCTCAGCAGTATCTATCACCCAATGTCTAATGGGTTAGTTGAGCGTTTGAATAGAACTCTAAAAACTTTACTTGGGAAGATAACTGAGGATCATCCTCAGGATTGGGACAGGGTTTTACCCGCGGCTCTCTTTGCTTATAGAGAGGTCCCCAATGAACACACAGGGTTTTCTCCTTTTGAACTTGTCTTTGGCGCGCAACCGCGCGGCCCTATGTCTTTACTTCACGATCTAATCACTGCCGATAATATTAGCGATGAGACTCAATCTTCTTACGAGTATGTCATTGCTCTTAGGAAAAAGATCATCGAGGTTTGCAAACTAGCAACTTCTTCATCCGAATTTGCTAAAGAAAAGGCAAGGCAGTTTGCAAATAAAAATAGATGTCTACGACAACTTTGTCCAGGTGACAAAGCTCTCGTTCTACTTCCTTCAAGGGAGAACAGACTTCTTATTGCATGGAAAGGTCCATATGCAATAGTCTCCAAAATTTCCGATGTCGACTATGTTGTCGATATTGACGGAAAGCATAAAACTTTACACATAAATATGCTCACGGAATTTCATCAAAGACCTGACTATTTGCAGCCTATTTTCCAGGCAACGGACAATTCTAAAGTACCTCATGGTCATTACTCATCCCTGTCAGTTATACAGGATGAGGAAACAACTTTTTCTGATGTCAATCTTCCACTTCCTATGGTCCCACTTCATTCTACGGAATCTTGGAAAAACGTTACCGTTTCTCCTAATCTTTCCGCTGAGGAACATCGACAAGTTTCTTCGATGTTGCAAACATTTCAGGATGTCCTTACAGACATCCCGGGACACACAAATGTCATCGAACATGACATTATACTAACTGACCATAATCCTATCAGAGTCAGACCCTATCCAATACCTATCCATTTTCAGTCACAAGTCGAAAAAGAATTGGATGAAATGATACGATTGGAAATCATTGAACCATCCACTTCAGCATACTCTTCGTCTATGGTTATTGTTCGAAAGAAGGATAATAACATTCGCATTTGCGTAGATTATCGCAAATTGAACCAAGTTACGAAGTTCGATGCTGAACCTATGCCTTCATTGGAAGAGCTACTAAATAAACTTTCTAATTCCAGATTCTTTACCAAACTAGACTTGTCTAAAGGTTATTGGCAAGTTCCTTTAACTGAACGTGCCAAACATTTTACAGCGTTTTCTACACCTAGGGGTTTATTCCAATGGAATTTCATGCCTTTCGGTCTTATGAACGCCCCTGCTACATTCGTACGCATGATGCGGCGAATTCTCGCATATCGTACAGATGTCATAGCATATTTAGACGATATCTGTCTGTTCAGTGATTCCTGGGAAGATCACTATTTGGGTTTATACGAATTGCTGTCTACTCTTCGCGAGTATAACTTGACTGCAAAACCCTCTAAAGTCTTTATAGGATTTAGTGAGATTTCTTTCCTGGGTCATCGTGTTGGTCATGGTCTTTTAAAGACAGAGGACCACAATGTTTCAAAAATACTTAACATTTCTGCACCTAAGACGAAGAAACAAGTACGGAGTCTCTTAGGTTTGATCCAATTTTACGGACGATTCATTCCGAATCTGTCCTCCATTATGGCACCGCTTTCTACTTTATTGAAGAAAGGATCGCCTAATCTGATCCGCTGGTCTCAAGAATGTCAATCCTCATTGGACCAGGTTAAAACCCTATTTTCATCTCCACCTATCCTTAGGTTACCTACTATTGAGAAGACTTTTGTTCTTCGAAGTGACGCCTCGTCAACTGGGATTGGGGCAGCACTTATGCAGGAGTATTCTGATACTCTGCATCCGGTGATGTATATCTCTAGGAAATTAAATGCTGCAGAAAGAAATTACTCGGTTTTAGACCGCGAATTATTACCTATGGTATGGTCTATTCTGAAGTTACAAAGATTTCTTCTAGGCGCACATTTCATTGTGGAAACCGACCAGAAAGCTTTTACTGCTATTCAGAGCAAAAACTTGAAGAGCTCGAGGTCCACTCGATATGCCATAGCTCTTCAACCTTTTCATTTCACGGTGCGAGCTATCCGTGGTTCGTATAATGTGATGGCAGACATTCTGTCCAGGTGCCCACACGATTCCACATAATTCTTCTGTCATATATATTTCCTGATATACAGTCCAATACTATAATGACATATTAGCATATAATTTCTCATTTTTGGAAATTTATAACATTTTACCATGTAATTTCCTTTTTTCTGTTACCGATTTGATCATAACAGAAGAAGGCTTAGTTAGCAATATACGAGCCAAAAGATCACATGGCCACATTTAGATATTATATTTTAATGATTGTATTAAGAGATTTAACAGTTGTCTCAAAGATTTGTGTTATTGATATTTTCGCAGCACATCATTGAAGCCTGCGAGATTATGTCCAGTGTGGAACTTTGAAGTTATCAAGTCCTGTCCTAGGTTGGAGCGGATGATGTCCACATCTTCTTGTATCGATTATATTTATGTCTACGAGGAACAGCACATGTATTAGTAATGATTGATAATGCATTATATAATGTACTCTCTGTTTGAATATGTGTAATATTATTGTGCGGTATATTGGTATATTACACCGCTGTTTGCACAACACTTCATTGTATAATTCTATGATATATATCTAATTTCATAGATTTGTATGTGTAATTTGACTTTCATTATGATGTTGCCATTACTATGGCGTGTGTTGGTGGCACCTTCCTGGAATATATACGCGTATACTTAGGTAATTTTTTTTTCTCTAAGGATCTGAGATATAATCTCAGTTTCGCTCCGTGCGTCAAGCTAGCCTCATTTTTAGGCAACATATCCGCGCATCATACGTGCGTTAGGAGCCTAGGGCTTTTTTTCCCGGCTCCAGGATTTTTAAAAAAAATGTTTCATTTTTTTCCCCGGGAGGATGGGGTAATGTTACGCACAGATCATTTTTTCTCAAGACATTGTATGATCATTTTTTTTTGCTAAAGACATTGTGTAATTAGATTGACTGAAATGTACACTTTAATTTTTTCGGTCAAAGCTACATAACTCTGGATAATTGAGATTATCATTTAATATGATGTTACCTCCTCTTGTGTCGAGACACGGTTCGGTCCATATTTTTTGAACGAGGTGTGACCATTCTCCTTATTTGGTAGTATCGGTCAACTGTTGTTGGAATGTCTGAAACCAGTGTTGAGGTTCTCTGTTCATGTCCATATATGGCTCGATCTAGTATAAATCTTATCTAGAATGTTCCTAGATCGTCTTGTTTGATTCTTCATTCTTGTGTATGGGTTCTGCGCATGTCCGGACGCGAGGCGTCTGGGAAGTTTCTTTATCTTTGGAGTCGATCAAGAGTTGTGAAGCAGAGAAGACGCGTTCCGGCGTCTCTGTGATTTTGTTAGGGAATTAGGAGCCTTTTTGTGAGTTAGTTAGCTTACAAGGTCCTTCCCTTGAGTATTCAAATCGCCTGGAGGCGTATGTTTTCTGTGGTGTGGATTTTCGAACGAAGGTAATGCCTCATTTACATCCAATCTGTAACTTAACTTATGTTTGACAATGGTCGATCTCTGCTCACGTATGTTTTACAGAAAGGAAGGTTCTTCTATTAGAAGTCACGCCCTAGGTATCTTCATACCTGAGATCTATATGTACACGGGTCATACTCAGCCCGTAGGACAGTCTTATGTTCTATGAACATCGCTGTGTGTCAGCGATTACGCCTACGTCAAGGTTAGACTTAGGAATGCCTGTAAAGGTCAGTTTGACCTGCACTCCTGGAATACCATCCTCGTGCGACTTATGATTTGACTCATTTAGCACATCTGAACAGTAGGAGGATTTTTTGATGTACTTTTGTATTTGGAGCCAACAATATAATCACTTGGCGCCATATCATCATTTTGAGAATATGCCAAATGCATTGATGAACTATGTATGCTGATATTCGTGAATGTCATGACTTTGCTCTATTGTGAACTGGATGTAACGTACCTGTGCTTGTGGCGTCAGAAATAAATGATGAAAACGTCAAGAGCCGTTTGCCCATTTATGACTTCACATGTCGTACCCTATGTGCTGTAACTCTATGAACTACATCACTATTATACACAGCAACAACAACAACACAAAACCAGATAAGACACCCTACATCTTGAACTATAATACCTGGTGTCGATAGGGGTGGTACTGAGACGGGGCTAAAGATTTTCCAACGAAATTGGACTTATACCTATAACGTCCATGGTGGTCAGTTCTGCCATTATCATTTATGAAGCAACACGATAGCGGCCTTATCACCAAAGAGGAGCAAGCCCTAAATCCACCCTTATCAGATAGTGTGTAGTTGCAGAAATATCGATATCACATCACACGCCCAAGCTCCTGCTGTTATCTCTTGACCGCATACATGAATTTTCGGAGACTTCTTGGCGTTATCGTCACTCCTCATGTTTCCTGTTACCAGCTGGCAACAGGAAATATAACCTCACAAAATTCAAGAAATATAAACAAATGACGCTGACTTTGCAAAGAAGTGGCCTCAGTTTCCTCTGCACTGCCCAGACTGTGAATACTTCTATATATTTAATTTTAAATTTAACACAGCTGTTCTCAGCGTATTTGAATGAAAAATGATGTTCAACTGGCAATAAATAGTGAAAGCTTTTTGCTAATATTTAGTAGCACTGGCCAATCGAAAGCTTGCGACTACCAGAATTCAAATGTAGTTTTTGAAAAACAAAAATAATTCCAAACATACTCTGCATCTGGTAGTCGATTGGCCAGTCCACTTTAGTTATGCCAATACAAAACGATGTTAGTTTTTTTGGTAAAAATTTTCCTACCGCTCCCCTTTTCCCTCCTTATACTCTTGTTACCCAAGCGAATTTGAATTTACTTCAATGCCTCCCTTCTAAGCCGGTGTCCCCACTAACGTTATGAAAAACAAGCAGGAACAACAGTCTGTCTGGTCGCGCGTCCGTAGACATTTAGTTATTTCTCAATAACTTGGCTAATACTTGGACTATCATATTATTTAAAACACATTCTTGCTCAGTGGACTCTAAGCTATACTACCATATAATTTTTATGGTCAGATTCATTATGGTTTAGATTTTCAATTTTGTCACCGGCAATCGTCAAATAAAATTTTTACACAAGACGGCCATCTTCCCCTCTCGCTAGCATGTATTTTTCAAATAACTACTTGTTTTAGTGACGTCAGAAATACTACCGCGAGAAGAAATAAAATTGTCTGCGTGTTTTGCCTCTGTTGGCTTTGTCGCAGCGTGTATATATGCATGGCAGAATGTGTCAAGCGAAGCGGGGTTTTGAGCGGCGGGTATTTGAATAGGCGTTAAATATTTCTGTGTCTCGTGTTACACTACCAAAAAATGTAAGGATTATTACTTATTACCATCGTTAAAGTCAAAATATTACGTTAATTCAGATAGTTATTTTGCGGCACACTTCCGCAAAATCGTTAATTATAAGGCTAGGCTGCAGTGTGTATGCAGCAGATCTGGCAAAATGTTAAATATTAATAGTACGTTTTCGAAACCGAAACTAAAACTCGTGTTAGATTTTTACCGTGGGATCGTTCTATAGACTTTAGCATTGCACAAAATTCAGCGCTATGCTGGCGTTGAGAGTATCACCGTCAGACACAATAGGGCGGGTTTATTTATTATCATTTTATGACTAAACTCTTACTGAAATGAGCGATTATTCTCGCAGATTTTACTACACCTTTTCACAATAATTCTATTATGCTCCTTTATATCCTTGCCGATTGCCGATGTCTCATCGACAGTTTGTCAATACACCGCCATTTTGTAAACGGTTGGCCCCGTGATAAGTGATCGGTGAATGGTCTGTAAAACTATGCGGAGCCCCGTTTGCAATGTATTTGAGCCAATTTTGCGACATTGGGTTTATACCTTTTACCACACATTTTCTGGTTTCTTTTGACATTTCTATTTGGATTTTGATGTTGTGGGCCAGTTGGAACAATTTTGGTTTGTCCTGCAGTTCTTGCAGTAAAGTTTTGGTTTTTTCGGTTTCATTTAGTGTTAGCATTATCCCACTGTTTTGTTTTTGTATTTTGGCAATGGCTTTTTTGTCAATTACTTTTTCCAGGATCACCAGGATTTTGTCGTTCGGGAGAGATCGAAGAGTGGCTTCTGTTCCAGCTATTTGTGTTATTTTCACTTTTCGGGGGTTCCCTTTCGGTTGGAGTCTTCTTTGTTTTCTCCTCTGGTTTCATGATTTCTTTTGGGTGTGTTTTTCTGATTGTCCTGATTGTCATCTTCCCTGGGTCCTATCTTTTTGTTCGCTCTCCTAGTTCCTAATTTTTCGTCTTTATTGTTTATGCTTATTGTTGTTTTTACTTCTGAGCCTCCTTCCAGTTTTTCCATTATTGTCTCTATCCTGTCCTTTATTTCTGTGTCTCTGACTTCAGGGTTCGTAGTCCTGTTTTTTTCTGTCAGGTTTGGTGTTTTGTCCTTTTCCGGTGACTTGGACCACGCTTTTCCTTCCCCGGACTGTTTTCTGGTTATCGGTGGCATTTTCCCTGTCTTTTAATTTGCTACTACTCTTTTTATTATGTGCTTGGTTTTGTATGAACTTTAATGTTTATCCTTAGTCTCACTGCTTTAATCTTAAGTTCTGTATATCCTTGGTTTCTCTTATTTTATTTTTTTTTTTATAATATTATTATTTAAGAAACACTTTTAAACCTGTCTAGAAGACCTTGTTGAACTCTTAAATCTAGTTCGAATTTAGCCATGTAACTTTCATATATTTCTTTTTACTTAAATTATATTTTAATGGTTGAATATTATTTTTTGTAATCTATGGTTTTTGATTTATTTTATTTTCCTCACTACAATTCCTAAATTATACAAATATTTGTAGCAATAGTTAAATAGTCCCCTAATACTTAAAATTAATTGCAATAATCTAATACTTACATCAAACTATATAGGAAATCACTACTTAAATTATGTTTATCGGAATGGCTGCCAGATCTCACACAAGCAGTTGCCACGTGGCCTTGATCTATTTAATTTCTATTATTTTTCAATTCTTTTGCCGTAAAATTTTTTGAGTTATATTAAAATTCCAAGCGATACTTAACTAGTCACCAATTACTTGATATTAAATGTAATAAGCTAATACTTAAATCTAACTAAAAAGGACTCGTCTCTTATATGTATTATGTCTATCAAGCGTATTTAATAGACTTCCTAAGTTATAATAACACTTCTAGCTACCGATTACCTAAATTAACTGCAGTAAGTTAATACTGAAGCTATAAATATTTATAGCAATAGTTAATAAATAGCCCCCTAATACTTAGAATTAATTGCAATGATCTAATACTTACAGCAGACTATAAAGGAAATCACCACTTAAATTATGTCTATCAAGATGGCTGCCCTTATTTATCTCACACAAGCAAGTGTCACGTTGCGCTTGATCTATTTAATTTCTTTTATTTTTATTTCTGTGCCGTAAAATTCGAGAGTTATATTAATAATCCAAGTGATACTTAACTAGTCACCAGTTACTTGATATTAAATGTAATAATCTAATACCCAAATCAAACTAAAACGAAATCGCCACTTATGTTCAATATGTCTATCAAGCGTATTTAACACACTTCCTAACTTATAATACTACTTCTAGCTATCAATTACCTAGTCACCTAAACCTAATTAAATTATATTTTGATTTTTGAATATTATTTTTAGTAATCTATGGTTTTTGGTTTATTTTATTTTATTTTCCTCACTACAATTCCTAAATTATACAAATATTTGTAGCAATAGTTAAATAGTCCCCCTAACACTTAAAATTAATTGCAATAATATAATACTTACATCAAACTATAAAGTAAATCACCACTTAAATTATGTTTATCAAGATGGCTGCCATATCTCACCCAAGCAATTGCCACGTGGCGCTTGGAACTATTTAATTTCTATTATTTTTTAATTTCTTTTGCCGTAGAAATTTTTATTGAGTTATATTAAAATTCCAAGCGATACTTAACTAGTCGCCAATTACTTGATATTAAATGTAATAAGCTAATACTTAAATCTAACTAAAAAGGAATCGCCACTTATATTTATTATGCCTATCAAGCGTATCTAATAGAATTCCTAAGTTATAATAACACTTCTAGCTACCAATTATCTAAAACTAACTGCACTAAGTTAATACTGAAGATGGTCGCAAAGATGAGCCGCTCAGCAGCATGGCAGGCCTTAAATGGCCGAGTAAGCCAGGAGCTGAATTTAACACCAAGCCCCCAACGGTGCAAGAGGTAGAAAGCATTGTCCAGAAAACTTGGTGCAAGTCAGCTCCAGGTCCTAATGGTGTTCCATATGTGGTGTATAAGAGATGCCCTGAGGTGCTCAAACGACTGCTCCGTTTACTGAAGAATGCGTGGAAAACCCAGCTTGTAAGCAAGGAATGGAGAAAGACGAACGGAGTCTACATCCCGAAGGAACAAAATTCCACAGACATCAGTTAGTTCAGGCCAATCTCACTACTCAATGTGGAAGGGAAGATATTCTTCTCAGTGATGGCGAAAAGACTCACTACATACCTCCTGGCAAATGGGTACATTGACACTACCATTCAGAAAGGAGGTATCCCAGGTACAACAGGATGTCTAGAGCATGCCACAATGATCTGGGAAGCAATCCAAAAGGCTAAGTCTGACAGAACAAACCTCCGTGTAATCTGGTTGGATCTAGCGAATGCTTATGGATCCGTTCCACACCAGATGTTGTGGCAGGCCCTAGAAATGTATCATGTTCCACGAGAGATTGCAGCAATGCTGAAGCTGTATTTCGCAGGGTTTTCTGCCAGATTTTCAACCAGAGAGTACACAACGAAGTGGATTGGCCTTGAAGTTGGAATTGCGATGGGATGTACCATCTCTCCGATACTATTCGTGATGGCTATGCAGGTAATCCTCAATGCGGCTGAAGGAATGGCTATAGATCCAAAGCTCGGTGGAATGTCTCACATGCCACCGCTCAAAGCATTCATGGATGACACAACAATTCTGACATCAGATGAACATCAAGCCCGGAGGATGTTAGCACGCCTGGATGAACTAGTCAGCTGGTGCAAAGTGAGCTTCAAACCCAAGAAGTCGAGAAGCCTATCAGTCGGGAAAGGGAAGATAGCAGAGGTCATATTCATGGTTTCCAACCAAAGAATCCCTACTGTCATTGAGGAACCTGTTAAAAGTCTTGGCAGGGTGTACGATGACTCATTAAAAGACTCGAAGGCAGTGCAACAGACAATAGAAATGGTGGACAGAGGACTACAGATCATAGACCAAAGCAGACTCCTGGGAAAGTTCAAACTGTGGTGCCTCCAGTTCATGTTGATACCGAAGTTGCTGTGGCCACTGCTTATATATGAAATTAGCACAAGTACAGTGGAAGTTATAGAGCAGAAGGTCAACAAGTTCATGAGAAAATGGCTAGGGGTACTGTGATAGGAAAAGGAAAGAACTGAGATATGACTAAGTAGGAATAATTTATGAGTAGTATGACTTAGCTCTGACGTCACCAAAACACGGGAAATCAGTGTCTGAAGTGGGAGAGTTGGGGTCACTCTTACAATGGTCGTCAGCGTGTGAACAGGTTAGAAATTAGACTAACCGTATGACCATCTGAAACTTAGTGGACAGCTCAAGTATCACTGTGTTATGATACCGCTGCATTTCGCAGAAAGGGAAAGATGTTCCCATGACAATTAAAGTTCATGTCGAGCTGTATCCAAGTGTATTATCAGCAGTTTTATTCAAGTAACATGGTTTGTAAACTTTCGAATAATTAGTCAAGGGCATATGATCGAAGACAGGTGTTCGAAGTAGTGGTCCAGTTCGGACATATGAAGCATACTTTATAAGACAGCAGTGGTATAGAATAAATATCCAGCACTGGTGGTAATCCAGATTATTACTTCAAAACCATACTGCATTTATTGTGAACAGCACCTTAAGAAGTAGTGTATAGTAGACAGCATCAGAAGTGAAGGGTGTTCAGTATTCAACGTAGAACAAGAGTTAATCAAGTAGTCTATGAACAGTGAGTTACATGACATGTGAAGAACAATGTTGAAGTCTCATGTATGCTATTACCATTTATAATCAGGCACAGGGATGCTAGCTGTGAATATGTTCTTAGTCAACAATAAAGAGTTTTGTTGATCAGCGACTAGTCGATCAGTTATTTCAGTTGGCATAATGGTTTGAACATTAACTACCACTCATGAATCACATAAACAAGGCAGGCAGTTGTTAAGTGACGTATTTAACAACAGACAAAGGTACACTAAGACGAGAGCACACACAAACAATGGTCAGCGTAACAACAACTACACAAGAACAGAACCTGGGCTGGAACTATCACACGTTTAATTCGTTTTGGTGCCAGTGACCACTTGTGGGAAGATTACGTGTGTAACAAGACAGTGTACTTATCAAAACGCAGGCTACTGGAAAAAAAAAAACAACGTCGAGATCAACGAAGCGTGAATTCAAGGTAACGGTGAAGAAAACAAGACAGTTACATGCCGAGACATATGAAGAGCAGCCGAGCGTGACAAGGTCAACGAAAACCCAAGCCAAATGTGACGAAGATACATTCTTTTTACAACTTAATTCCACAGTCGGGAACGGGTCAAACATAATCACAATAGAGTGATCCTTCTATGAACAGTGTAGCAAGTATCAACAACAGCCGCTCATAACACAGACGACAACAAGAAAGAAAGAACGAAACAAAAACAGTGTGCACACTCAAGTCAACAGTCCAGTAAAGACACATTCATCAGGAACCAACGTCCGGATACAGTGTAGTTAGTTAGTTATAATTAAGTAGAATTATTGTTTATGTATAACTTTGAACTTATTTATGTATTATAATTTCCTTCATATTTTTAGTATAGAGATTTGCTATGAATAGCAATTATTTTGTTACAATACCAAGATAATTAACCGGAGAATTTTTTTTCAGAGCCCCAAGAAGTCCCACTAACATAATTTTTTTTGGTTTTCAGGGCTAAAATGGAACAAGGAACAGAAATTGTAGCAGGCGTCTTACGCCAGCGATCTGAGACATTGAATAAGTTAGATAAAAATAGCAAACTGACCAATGTTAAGGGAAGTGTTGACACGTTTTCAGGTAAATCTACTGAATGTAAGACCTGGCTCTTACAAATAGAGAGATATTCGTTATCAGTTCAGGCCTCAGACAATGAAAAGAGATTGTTAGCTTTTCTTACCAGCACACATTTAGTGGCCGATTTCATTAGAAGAAGGTTAGACACAGTGCCGGAGGAATCATGGCAAGATTTCAAACATGAATTGGTGAAGAGATATGGAGAATTACAAGATGTACACCTAGGATGGCAGAAACTTAGAAAGATAAAACAAAGCAAAGAAGAAACGATACAGATGTACACTGATAGAATGTTTAACATCATGGAAGATGTATTTCCAAATGAAACGATAGATAGACAAGGAATAGATGACCAATTGATCGGTATTTTCGTAGACGGATTATATAGTGATGCCATCAAACTCCACTTAATAAGGAAAGATCATAAGACGTTAAAAGACACTATGGCTTCTGCCATTGCAGAAGAAAACATAAGGAGAAGGTTTGAGTTGAGAGTAGAACAGGCAAGGACTGAAGAGGAACAACCGATGGAGATAGATAATATAGGTCGTATAAACAATTGTGGAAGAAGACAACAAACATGTAGCAGACTGTTGCAGGACATTGAATGTTACAATTGCCATCAGCGGGGACACAGAGCTAGCGTGTGTACATGGAGACCACCACGCAGGTATCAAAGCAGTAGGGCTACACATATGGGTGGTTATCATGGTCCGCGACAGGCTATGGGTAGGGATAGGGACGACACATGGTGTCAACCTCAATACACCCGTACACAAGGAGCACACTTATGCACGCACCGCACGAGGGCTTTCGAGACGCCTCGTTACGGGAAATACAATAGTCAGGGAAAAGGCAGACCTACTCACATGAGAGAGAGTGACAGGAATAGGGTGATAAATAGGTCACAGGAGAATAAGCAGGTACATATAGAAGGAGGACCAAGGATAAGGAAACAGAATGGAGATATATCAACAGTGAACGAAACGTACCATACAGATCCGAGTTCGTGTTTAATAACAATAGGTGACAGAAAAATCAGAAGTCTCTTGGACTCAGGCGCTAGTGTTAGCTTATTAAGATTTGGGTTGTATAAACAGCTACGTCAGCCACCAAAATTGGAAAAAAACAGGCATGCAACTCACGTCAGTGTCAGGTGAAAGGTTAAAGGTGATGGGAATGTCAACGCTACGGTTTAACATTGGAACGAAGTCATTGATGCAAACTTTTGTTATAGTGAAAGGTATGTCACGGAATTGCATATTAGGCAGCGATTTTATGAAGAAATACAGCGTAAGATTGTATTTTGACATACAAAAGTTAAGGATTCAAGACGAATACATCGACATGCAGGATGATATGCATATTGCATCAGTGATAAGATTGCAAAAGCCGATTACTTTACGTCCGAATACGGTGAACATAGTCACAGGAAAAATTAAGAGGTCACCATATTATAAAATTGGACAGACGGTCAGAACAGTGGAATTCCAGGATGCAGACATAGCCGATGAACCGTGCATAAACATGACGGAGGGAATAGTAGTGATAGGAAACAGGTCTCAATTTCCAGTTATGCTACTCAACACAGCAGCAAAGCATGTCACGATACCAAGAGGATTCATTGTGGGGAGAGTACAACACATGTCACACACTGAAGGCAGCAGACAAGGACAGGATAAATACAACGAAAGGAAAGATAGACATAGTGGTATCCGAGATAGGAAAACATACACTAGGAGGGGTAGCCAACAGTTAAGACGGGATTACATGAATACCAGTAATTGTCTAGCGTGTAGAGAACAGCAACGCATGTGGAGGGAAAGAAGATGGAGCTATAGAAACAACAATCGCAGAGAATACAGGGAAAGAGACACCAGATGGACAAACAATTGTCACAGACCGTACTACACATCCGATCGAGTACACAGGATAGAATTGGTTCAAGGAAGGAGTCAACAACCTTACTTCGGAGATAGACATACCAATAGGAAGTTATATGAGGCTGGAAGCAGTCAACAAAGAGATAGAATGCAGGGACGAAATATACCACAGGTTAACATGAAGGATAAGATGAAGGAGATGAAGTCACAGCTAAGGACAGAAAAAGAAAACAAAAGAAAATGTAAAGACTTTATCACGAAACATCATGATGTATTTACGCTAAATGACATAGAAATACTAATCCGGGAAAAGAACCGAGCACACACCTTAGCACAAAGGAATATCAAGAAAGATTTTGAAAGGAGGCAAAGGAATGCGAATAAAAATGCAGTCGCACAGGAATTCAAGCCGGGAGACATAGTGTTCTATAGGAAACACGTTAGGAGTGGAAAACTAGACCAGAACTGGATTCCGAATTGGCAGGTGTTACGACGCCTTTCAGAAACAACATATCAAATATGGAAACAAGATCAAAATAAAACCATCGAGGCGCATGTACAACATCTAAGGTTACAAACACAGAAACCTATAGACATACCACCACAGGAACAGAACAAGAGGAAGACCCATTATGTAGTGGTACCAGAAGACACAGATGAGGCTACATCAGAAGAAAGTTCTCCAGAAGAGTCATACAGACCAAGAGCAGGTGGAAGTCGTATAGTCACTAGAGCGGAGATACATACACAACCTAAAAACCCAAACCAAAGATCTGGAATTTTTAGCGATTCACAAAACAAACATGAGGAACGGGAGAGAGGAAGAGAGAAAGATGGGGAGGACAAACAGGATACAGAGAGGAATAGACAGAGAAAACAGACAGAGGTGGAAATAGAGGAAGAAGAGGAAGATGTACAGCGTGATCAGGCGAGAAAGTCGGAGAGAGGAAAAGGTGACAGAACTATACCAGAAGAATTAAGGAGGTTAAGAAATGTAAGAGATAACTCAGAGAGCGAAGAGGACATTCCGCTCATGGAATATGTACAGAGATTGCAAGAGAGAGAAAATAGATTAGCAGAGCAAGAGAAACAATTACGTCAGATGCAGGAAGCGGAGAGGCAACAAGAAAATCAGCAGGAAGAAGAGGAGATGGAACACAATACACAAACAGACGATCAGGAGGACAGGGCGAGAGACATTAGACGTGGAAAGAAGAGATATTATACGTCATCCGACGATTCGTCAGAATACAATATGCCACTCGCGAAGATAAGAAATACAGCACAAATGCAAGTACGTCCGAAGTGGAGAGGCAGACAAAGGGAAATACAAGAGGACGATAGACCGACACGAGGAAAGGGTCGGAAAACGATTAATTATGTACAAAATAGGAGCAGACAGAGAAGGACTCCAGAAGAGGTATCGATGTCAAGTGACTCAGACAGTACGTCGTCTGAGGAGAGTGACGAGCGTCACAGACATAGCCAACGGAGATCCCATAGAAGAGAGAAAAAGGAAGGGAGTACACAAAAGACGAAGAGATGTTGGTCGTCTTCAGACAATTCATCAGATTATAGAAGACGCCTCGAAAAGTTGAGACAAGTAGAACAGGTGGATGTGAGATCGAAGAGTAGAGATACTATGGAGGCAAGTAGGGAGACGGGTCGAAGAGAATACCGACCCAAGACTAGAGCCAGCAAGGAAAATAGGAGAGATAATGGTATAGAAAGAAGAGGTAAAACAGATCGAGGGGATTTCCGATCTAAGAGCCGAGATAGGCTGAGACATAGAAGGGATGATAGAAGAAGGAATACGGATCGAAGGGATTACCGATCCAACAGTCGAGAAGCTAAGGAGGAGGAGACAAATAGAAGCAATAGTAGAAGTAGAGAAACTACTAAGGATCGAAGGAGATACCGATCTAGTAGTAGAGAGGAGTCAAAGACGAGAAATAAGGATGGAGAAGGTACAAGTAGAGGTCGAGGTAGCGACAAATTAAAGAGTAAAGAAACTGAAAGAAACTCAGAGAGCACGAAAAAGGAAGAAATGGAACATAGAGAAAAATCAATGCAAACGATTGAAGGAGTAAGGAGTGGAGAGATTGAGAGAAGTTGTGGAGATGCGGGACATAGGGAAGCAGAGAACAAGCAAAGTGTTGAGGAAGTCACAAGAGGGCAGGAAATACAAGATATAGATAAACAGATAGCGTTGGAGACGCTCAGAACCAAGGAAGCCACAATGATGAAGATGTTAGAGTTGATGAGTGAGATGAAGTAAGAGTGAGGAGGAGGAGGAGGCGGCTATGTGAGGGAAGGCATAGCATATGTTATACGTAACAAGGTGGCGGAGGTTGCTAGTCTTAAAGAGACAAGTATGATTGGTCTATACCGCACATATGAGGTAAACTGAGTACACCTGACTGTTGCGTGCATATTTTTGACGCACATATTACAAAAAAATCGATATGGTTATTTAATATGGGAAAAATATAGTCATGCATCCATCTGTGTATGAAAATGCTGTTTATTGTAAAAGCGAGATAATCCATGTTTGATTCACACTTTTGATTATAGGAGTAATCGGTCTGGATATCGATCCAGCGCAAGAATAGTACGCTTGCGTTTGTACTTAATTTTAGGGCCAGAAAATATATTAATTTGCTTATTGTGTTTATGGCCTGAATTCATATGTATTACATATTATTAGTACAAGTAGAATCAGTCCTATATTGTATATTTTGGATGGGTATGAGGGACTAGATTCTTGTTAGCGGAAGTATGAGTTGTCTTAACAAGTCGTGATGAGTTCCGATGTACTGCTAAGAATGGCGGGGTACGTTTTTCAAGAGCTGGTCCCTTCGTCAAGAAAAAATGTCTTACGAAGTGGTTTTTTTCTTCTGGAGGAGATAGTGTCTCTACGATACTTTGTGTTACAGACTCTCCTTATGTCAGTATATAGATGATTCGGACTCCAGGTAAACCCAGCTCGTATTTTTGATGATCTCTCGTCGGTTAGGCCTAGCTGGACTTTTGGGTGCTTCGATATGCTAGTGTCGTGTTTTGTATCGACGAAGATGACAGATTTTCCTGCAGCGGTTATGGCTACGTGAACTAACCTGATCACCGTAGTGCTGCATGGAACCATTCATGAAATCCTTTATATATCCATTGTAAATTAACTTTGGCTGATATTCTTCCTATGAATGAGTGAACGACAACTCAGGAAGGTAGCCATGTTGGATTTCGGTCATCGTCTGTTTTGATCACTGCCAAGAGAACAGATTATTTATCTTATTATCGGACAGTGACAGAGAGATCTCAATCCTGCTAGAAACCCCCTTTTCGTGGTTTCATAAGATGATGTATCATGACCTTGAACTTTGATGTACTACCCATTATTTCTGCATGTGTCATGACTTCAGATCTGCTATGTATACCTACAAATTGTTATGTCAACAAAGCCTGATGTACTCGTATGTCCCAGTGTGTACGTCTGAATAAATTGAGTAAACTAAGATTCCAGCAGTCTGCATTGGTGCCTTGTAGACACATGTGTATGAGTGATTATATTGGTCAGCACACGAACAGTACACCATTCGCGGTAATCACACTCTACACTACTACTTCATACATACACCATCCTGCGTCGGCTGAAGTGACCAAGTTTAGGGCCTGCTTCCCCTGGAGCCTTTGCCTTCCCTAACTCAGGACTAGGGTGAGTTACCCATTTACAGCTGGGTAGACTGGAGCATGCCTGATCTCAACAACACACCACTCTTCCTTACAGAGCAGACAGACTGATACTTTACAGTGGTGTACTACAGGTGTAGTAAGAAATAACGTCTTTACAGTGGCGAGCCAGATTCCTGGGTCCAGCTTACGCAGTTTTGTGTTGAGAATCACAGTTTACAGCTGAAAGAACATTTGTTTGAACACATCAACACCAGTAGGACAGCTTGACCTGTATTACCGATAGGATGCTGTATCTAGGTCAGCACTTGTTGACAGTTTTTCGCTGTACAGACAGTATTACACAGGACAGTGGTATCAAGTGTAGAAAATATCTGGAGCAATATTGTTGACATTTCTCAATGTACAGAAGAATCGCAGTGTTGCTGAATAAAGTGCATAGTTCATCGTGGGATCTTCATATGCTCAACAGAGAAAAAATTGACAGTGTAATAGTTTCAACTTAAGTCTATTACTGAATAAAGTGGCAAGTTAGTATTATTTAAATAAACTGTGCCTACTTTACAACACTATACTGGCAACACATTCCATTCATGACATAAAATGATATTGTATGCTATATGCTATTTATGCTTACATGTTATTTGTTGTGTATTAAATTAGTTTATATTCTGTGTGACTAGAACAGGAAATACCGAGTAATATTGGTCTTGTTCTGGCGTTCGATAGGGAGCAATTTCTTAATTGAAATTTGCTTGCAACATAGTTTGCAAATATTTGGTTAGTTGTGACGACTGTTTCATATTTGTATTTGTAACATTTTTTGTGTTCCTTAGTTTTGTTTGATTTGTTTGTATAATTGTAGGTCTCATCTTTCCTTTCATTTCAGTTTTTTACACCCTTATGTTTATACACTGTAGCGTTATTTGTCTTGTTATCTTATGGCAGTTATCATCACAGGTTCTGTGATCATTTTTTTCATTTCCCCTATTTAATTTAATTTGATCTCTGCAAATGTTTTCAGATTGTCTTTTCTTGTTTGTCATTTGTAATGTCTTTAGTTGACATATGACGTATAGTGGTATACACTGATAGTATAGTACAGATCAGTACTTTCTGATTGTTATTGGAAAAGGGAAATATTTTTTTTTCCACAGGTACTCAAGTGATCTTTGATTACATTGAGGTATACAAGACCTTTGTAAGGCTTGTCTCCCAAAGTTATTGGAAAAGGGAAATATTTTTTTTTCCACAGGTACTCAAGTGATCTTTGATTACATTGAGATATACAAGACCTTTGTAAGGCTTGTCTCCCAAAGTTATTGGAAAAGGGAAATATTTTTTTTCCACAGGTACTCAAGTGATCTTTGATTACATTGAGATATACAAGACCTTTGTAAGGCTTGTCTCCCAAAGTTATTGGTAAAGGGAAATATTTTTTTTTCCACAGGTACTCAAGTGATCTTTGATTACAGTGAGGTATACAAGACCTTTGTAAGGCTTGTCCCCACAGTATTTGAGATACAATTATTGTTGTCCACAGGTACTCAAGTTATCATTGGTTATTGTAAACCATACAAGTTTGGACTAAGACTAAGTCTAAGGTATAGACTTGTCTCCCATTAACAAAGAGAGTAATTTATTTACTTTTTCAGGTTCCTGATTTAAGAAGACAATATGTCTACCTTAGATTATTTCATTACACTAGGAAAATCTTTTGATAAGACTGGAAAAGACTTAGAACAATGGGCTGTTGCTCAATATGACAAAGCATTAGCTGCAGAAGAGAAAAAAAAATTGCTGCTGCTGTTGAAGAAAAAAAAATTGCTGCTGAGGAAAAAAAAAAGCTGCGGCTGAGGAGAGAAGACTTCAAATAGAAGAAAAAAAAGCTGCTGCAGAAGAAAGGAAAGCCTTAGCTGAAGAAAAAAGATTAGAAAAAGAAGCTGATACTGCTGCTGAACTTAAGAAATTGCAGATGCAAGTGGAGGAAAGGAGATTTGAGGCAGAACAGAAGAAATTAGAAGCTGCTGCAGAACAGAAAAAACTAGAAGTTGCTGCTGCTGCAGAACAGAAGAAATTAGAAGCTGCTGCAGAACAGAAAAAACTAGAAGTTGCTGCTGCTGCAGAACAGAAAAAACTAGAAGCTGCTGCAGAACAGAAAAAAAAAGAAGTAGCTGCAGCAGCAGAACAGAAAAAACTAGAAGTTGCTGCTGCTGCAGAACAGAAAAAACTAGAAGCTGCTGCAGAACAGAAAAGATTAGATAGAGAAGCTGAAGAGAGAAAAGCAATAAGAGAACATGAGTTTGAATTAGAGAAATTAAAATTGACATGTATGAGTAATGTTAATCAGGCATCTGGTGGTAATGGTAAACCCTTTGTGTACAAGGTCAAAGTACCAGCGTTTAACCCTACCAGTGATGACATAACATTTTGGCTTTCTAGATTTGAACGGGCTTGTCGATCTCATAATGTTGACAAATCACAGTATGTGAATCAGTTGTCTGAAAATCTAAAAGGGGAGTCTCTGAGTAAGTTATATTTTGTTGAAGAGGCCGACAAAGACAATTATGATGCTGTTAGGGCAGCTTTGATAAAGAGATATCAGCTGTCTGAGGAAGGTTACCGTCTTTTGTTTAAAACAATGAGACCTGAGGTAGGTGTAGAATTCTCAGATTTCATCTCAAAAGCACGAATTACACTTTCACGATGGATTGAATTATCCAAAACAGAGAAAACATTTGATGGTCTTACAGATTTATTGCTAAGAGACAAGGTCATGTCTTCTGTAAATAAATCATTCCTAGAGTTCTTACATGAGCGTAAACCTAGTACAATAAAGCAAATGGAAGAATATTGTGACCAGTATGCCACGGCACACCCTGACATGATTCTTAGTAACTCTAACATTAAAGAGAGTATGCCAGTTGCTTCGGCAACAGAATATAATCAGAATTACTCACACAAATTCCAAGGAGCTAAAAATAAATTTGATAAAAAGGTTAATTGGAATAAGTATCAAAACCAAGATAACCACTCAAATCAGGGTTCTTCTTCGAAGAACTGGAATCGGGCTGATAGTCCTCGACACGCGAGGGGTACCCATAATGTTAGAAATTCTCGGAAAGGGAGTAGCTATAGGAACTACCCAAGTGCTTCATGGAGACAAAAGAAACAATATTACAGGGATACTCAATATAACGAGCATGATGATTATGATCATGAATATTATGATTCAAACCCAAATAGGGGTTATAACAGAGGCAATAATAATTATAGAGACAATTATAACCGAGGTAGATCACAACACAAAAGACATGGTAAATCTTATTACCAGGCTAACTCTGCACAACAGGAGTTCCACGACACCGATAATCAGAATAATGATAAAAAAGACTCCAATAGTGTAGCAAATTCCGCTTTCGATTTTGCTAGAGCATCTGAGTGTTCGCAATGCAAAACATTATTCGATCCAACCACAGTTTCTACTTTAAGCTGCGGTCACCCACTTCCCGCTCTCCATGCGTCAATTGCGCATAATGGAAGGGGTGCTCTTGTCTTTAATAGGGGCCTAATAGATGGTACTCCGGTATCAATTCTTTTCGACTCGGGGTGCACTACCATTGGAGTGAGGCAATCACTCGTAAATCCTTCTCGAGCTACGGGCAATATAGTCAAATGTGTAACATTTGGTGGCACATTGGAGAAGTACTCCACTGCCATTATCAATATTGCTACACCGTTCTTTACAGGAGAGGTGCAAGCATGTCTCTTGCCGAATCCGATCGCTGATCTTATCATCGGTCGCATTCATGGAGTGAAAGAATGCACTCCACAGCAAATCTCTAATTGGGAAAATGTTAATATGCAATCTGCTAATGCAGTAATCACTAGGGCTCAAGCTCTCAATATGCCACAATCTTCACATTCTGAAGATAATGATGCGCAGATCCAAGATGATCCCTTGGAGATTTCACACGATTCCTTTATTAAACAGCAGGAAGATGATCCTACTCTAAAGAAATTCTTTACTCTGGCAACAAAAGGTGATCCGAATAAGGATACAAATCGTAAATCTTGGATTACGATGAAGAATGGCGTACTTGTACGTATGGTACAAGACTCCGCTAAGTCCATTCATTCTCAAATCCTTGTGCCTAAAAATATGAGAGTTAAAATTTTACAGCACGCTCATGATTCGCAGTGTGCTGGACATATGGGTTTTTCCCGTACTAAAGCTAGAGTTCTTCAATCTTTCTTTTGGCCTGCTGTGAATAAGGACATACGAATCTATTGTCGATCTTGTAAAGTATGTCAAGAGATTAAATCCAGAGGTCCACGCCATGATGCACCTATTCAGGCTGCAGACATTCCCATTCGGCCATTTCAAAAAATGGCGATAGACATCATTGGTCCATTTAAGATAAAGTCTGCTAGAGGACACCAATTTATTCTGACGTGTGTTGATATGTGCACACGTTGGCCGGAGGCTGTTCCTCTAAAGAGCATAACTACTGCTGATGTCGCAGATGCTCTTTGGTTAATATTTTCTCGTCTGGGGTTTCCAGCAGAAATATTATCCGACCATGGTACCCAACTTATATCGGATACCATGTCTCAAGTAATGTCGACTCTGAAGATAGAGAGATCGCTGAGTAGTATTTATCATCCTATGTCCAATGGGATGGTGGAACGTTTGAATAGAACTCTGAAAAACCTACTAGGTAAGATAACAGAAGATCATCCTCAGGATTGGGATAGGGTTTTACCCGCGGCTCTCTTTGCATATAGAGAGGTCGCCAACGAACATACAGGATTTTCTCCCTTTGAACTTGTCTTTGGCGCGAAACCGCGAGGTCCTATGTCCTTACTTCATGATCTTATAACTGCTGATAATATTGTCGATGACACAAAATCCTCTTATGAATATGTCATCGCACTTAGACACAAGATTATTGAAGCATGCAAATTGGCAACTGCTTCTTCTGAATTTGCGAAACAGAAGGCAAGGGAATTTGCCAATAAAAAGAGATGTTTGCGTCAACTTTGTCCAGGTGACAAAGCATTTGTCTTGCTACCTTGTAGGGAAAATAGACTTCTCATTTCTTGGAAAGGTCCGTACGATATAATATCAAAGGTTTCCGATGTTGACTATATCGTCGATATTGACGGGAAGCGTAAAACCTTCCACATCAACATGCTCACGGAATTCCATGAACGTCCTGATTATTTACAACCTGTTTTCCAGGCAACGGACGATTTTCCAGTCCAACATGGACAGTACTCATCTCTGTCAGTAATACAGGATGAGGAAACGAGTTTCTCGGATGTAAATTTACCTTTTCCAATGATTCCTCTTCACTCTAATGAATCATGGAAAGATGTTGCAATTTCTCCAGAATTATCTCCAGGAGAGCAGAAACAAGTTTCTACTATGTTAGAACAATTTCAGGATGTCCTTACTGACATTCCTGGTCAAACGGATGTCATTCAACATGACATTATTCTTACTGACCATAGTCCTATAAGAGTCAGACCGTATCCTATCCCGATACATTTCCAAGCACAGGTAGAGAAAGAGTTAGATGAGATGATAGAGTTAAAAATTATTGAACCATCCACATCAGCATATTCTTCGCCGATGGTTATAGTACGGAAAAAAGACAATAACATACGTCTTTGCGTGGATTATCGCAAATTGAATCAAGTGACTAAATTCGATGCTGAACCTATGCCTTTACTAGAAGAGCTACTTACGAGACTATCGAATTCTCACTTCTTTACTAAACTCGATTTGTCTAAGGGATATTGGCAAGTTCCACTATCCGAACACGCCAAACCGTTTACTGCTTTTTCGACGCCTAGGGGTCTATTCCAATGGAATTTCATGCCTTTCGGTCTTATGAACGCCCCTGCTACATTTGTACGCATGATGCGTCGAATCCTATCTCATCGCTCAGATGTCATTGCGTATCTTGATGACATCTGTCTTTTCAGTGATACTTGGAACGATCACTATAATGGTATAAATGAACTATTGTCTATCTTACGCGAGCATAACCTGACAGCGAAACCATCGAAAGCATGTATTGGTTTTAGCGAAATATCTTTCTTAGGACACCGTGTTGGTCATGGGTTCCTAAAAACAGAAGACCATAATACAAGTAAGATACTTAACATTTCTATTCCTAAGACTAAAAAAAGCAAGTACGAAGTCTCTTAGGTCTAATACAATTTTATGGACGATTCATACCGAATCTGTCCTCCATTATGTCACCTCTTTCTTCCTTGCTAAAGAAAGGGTCTCCTAATGTAGTCCATTGGACTCAAGAATGTCAATCCTCTTTGGATAAGGTTAAAACTATGTTTTCTACTTCACCTATCCTAGTATTACCTTCTAAGGATAAGACATTTATTCTTCGTAGTGACGCTTCATCCACCGGGATTGGAGCTGCACTAATGCAAGAGTACTCTGGAACTCTGCATCCTGTGATGTATATTTCTCGGAAATTAAATGCCGCAGAGAAGAATTACTCGGTCCTAGACCGTGAATTATTGGCTATGGTTTGGTCAATCCTTAAACTACAAAGATTTCTTCTGGGCGCGCATTTCATTGTGGAAACTGACCAGAAAGCTCTTACGGCTATTCAGAGTAAAAATCTGAAGAGCGCGAGATCAACGCGATACGCGATTGCTCTACAGCCATTTCATTTTTCGGTGCGAGCTATCCGTGGGTCAGAAAATGTGATGGCAGATATTTTGTCTAGATGCCCACATGATTCATAACTGTTATACAGCTTTGATACAATTGTTTCTATGTTGAAATGTGTACACATATGTAATATATCATATATTGATTGTAACACTACTTAGCGGTTCATGGATATTTATTCACCGCTGATTTTTTCAATGTTTTTCGTCTTTGATGATCATGATGTTAAGATATCTTAGATGGAATTTATGTATAAACTAATGTGGAAATTGTGTCATTGCTAATATTGTAGTATGCGTTGGTGACACCTCTCTGGAAATATTAATACTTAGAGAAGTGCTTTCTCTAAGGTCATAAAACTTATGCTTATCATCTGCGCATTGTTATTGGTGCGTTGTGAGCCTATTGTATGTTGCTCCTAGATGTATTTCAAAAAAAAAATGTACCATTTTTTTTTTTTTCCCGAGGGGTGTGGTAATCTGTTGCGTGCATATTTTTGACGCACATATTACAAAAAAATCGATATGGTTATTTAATATGGGAAAAATATAGTCATGCATCCATCTGTGTATGAAAATGCTGTTTATTGTAAAAGCGAGATAATCCATGTTTGATTCACACTTTTGATTATAGGAGTAATCGGTCTGGATATCGATCCAGCGCAAGAATAGTACGCTTGCGTTTGTACTTAATTTTAGGGCCAGAAAATATATTAATTTGCTTATTGTGTTTATGGCCTGAATTCATATGTATTACATATTATTAGTACAAGTAGAATCAGTCCTATATTGTATATTTTGGATGGGTATGAGGGACTAGATTCTTGTTAGCGGAAGTATGAGTTGTCTTAACAAGTCGTGATGAGTTCCGATGTACTGCTAAGAATGGCGGGGTACGTTTTTCAAGAGCTGGTCCCTTCGTCAAGAAAAAATGTCTTACGAAGTGGTTTTTTCTTCTGGAGGAGATAGTGTCTCTACGATAGTTTGTGTTAGAGACTCTCCTTATGTCAGTATATAGATGATTCGGACTCCAGGTAAACCCAGCTCGTATTTTTGATGATCTCTCGTCGGTTAGGCCTAGCTTGACTTTTGGGTGCTTCGATATGCTAGTGTCGTGTTTTGTATCGACGAAGATGACAGATTTTCCTGCAGCGGTTATGGCTACGTGAACTAACCTGATCACCGTAGTGCTGCATGGAACCATTCATGAAATCCTTTATATATCCATTGTAAATTAACTTTGGCTGATATTCTTCCTATGAATGAGTGAACGACAACTCAGGAAGGTAGCCATGTTGGATTTCGGTCATCGTCTGTTTTGATCACTGCCAAGAGAACAGATTATTTATCTTATTATCGGACAGTGACAGAGAGATCTCAATCCTGCTAGAAACCCCCTTTTCGTGGTTTCATAAGATGATGTATCATGACATTGAACTTTGATGTACTACCCATTATTTCTGCATGTGTCATGACTTCAGATCTGCTATGTATACCTACAAATTGTTATGTCAACAAAGCCTGATGTACTCGTATGTCCCAGTGTGTACGTCTGAATAAATTGAGTAAACTAAGATTCCAGCAGTCTGCATTGGTGCCTTGTAGACACATGTGTATGAGTGATTATATTGGTCAGCACACGAACAGTACACCATTCGCGGTAATCACACTCTACACTACTACTTCATACATACACCATCCTGCGTCGGCTGAAGTGACCAAGTTTAGGGCCTGCTTCCCCTGGAGCCTTTGCCTTCCCTAACTCAGGACTAGGGTGAGTTACCCATTTACAGCTGGGTAGACTGGAGCATGCCTGATCTCAACAACACACCACTCTTCCTTACAGAGCAGACAGACTGATACTTTACAGTGGTGTACTACAGGTGTAGTAAGAAATAACGGTAGTATGGGCGAAATTATAGGAAAAGCCGTGGTGACGACGATAGGTATAATGAAGATAGAGATAGGGAGAAATAATTGATGGTGAGAAATATTTGGTGATGAATAGAGTGTATAAGATGAGAAATTGGAAAGTACAGTTCCAATGAGGGAACAAGAGGTAGAGGAGATAAATGGAAAAAGGAGAGAAGTAGAAAATTGCAGCGGGAGTCTAGTTGTGGGCAAACTAGATGCAATCAGTTTACACTGAACATATTAAATGAGAAATTGGAAAGTACAGTTCCAATGAGGGAACAAGAGGTAGAGGAGATAAATGGGAAAAAGGAGAGAAGTAGAAAATTGCAGCGGGAGTCTAGTTGTGGGCAAACTAGATGCAATCAGTTTACACTGAACATATTAAGAAGCTGAGTAGGTCTGAATGATAGACTACTGCAGGAAGAGAGAGAATAATTAAGACTCGAGTGTAGAGAGGTCCGAGCAGAGGCCATGGGAGATGGCAGAGACAATGAAGTTTTGCGAAACCATAGAGATATAACAGAGAGATACATGGAAGGTACACATAAGTATGTTGGGAGAAGCCATGTGTAAAATGGCAGAGATATAGAGAAAGGTTCATCAGAAAGCAAAATGTAACGAACATATAACGGAGGAATTATAAGTGAGACGACAAGAGGTGAATGTGAGTTCGGAACTGAACTAATATAGTAAGAGAATGCTTACGAAAAAGGGCAGAATGTTATGAGGAACAAAAGAGTAGGGAAGAAAGAGATTGAAATACACGAATACGGAAAGCAGGACAGATGAGTGCACAGGCACGTGAAATAAGAGAAATAGAAAGAAGAGTTAGGAATAGATAGACCATACGGAAACGCAAGTAGTTCGTATTAGGGGACCACATAAGGTATTTTTAGGTCCAAAGATAGGTGGAAGTTTAGTCAGGGGGGATAGCAAGATAAAGAATCAGTGACACCATGATGTTTAAATGGGTCACGAACGATTGTATATATTATAAAGTGTAACAGGCAGTTACAATATATTGTGTGAAAACGTGTTAACTACAGAAAAAGTAAATAAGAAAGTGAGTACGGGTATGATGATGTTCGGTAGGTCATGATGGAGTGACTTACAATGGTAGACAAATAGATTTGAGATATGACAGCTTATGTAAAAACAATGCTGAGCTCAGAAACAAAGTAGGGAATGGTGAGGTTCAGAGTAAAAATGGAGTGTGAAAGATATAATAAATTGTGGATGAAAGAAGTGTACAAGGTATAAATAGGTCACACTTAGTAGTGATTACAGATTATGTTTTGTGGTCAGCATTATATGATTACAATAGGAGGAGGTAGTAAGATGATGATGAGGAATACATAATGGATTACTCCATGTGAGTAGAATGATGATATATATTTGATTTAAGTGTTTATGTATTGTAGTACTGGTCAAGGAAGTAGACATATTAAGATTTAGGGTAGAGGTAGGTGTAATAATTAAGGGGAGAGAAAAATTTGTCCTTAGGGACAACTCTTTTTTTAGGATAGGGGAGGTAATGTGATAGGAAAGGGAAAGAACTGAGATATGACTAAGTAGGAATAATTTATGAGTTTTTTGATGATGCGTAGATGGCAGAGCGGATAGTGTGATTCGCTTGCATGGCTAGGCGGGGTTGTCGCACGGAAGGTCCAGTGTTCAAATCCTGGGTAAGCCACTCATGTCTGTTGTTTTTCTGTTGTCTGGTGTTCTACTTCTTTATTTCGTGCGAGTGCCTGATAACATACCTTTATATTTGTTTCACATTAATTTACTGTTTACAGGCCTCAGGTTTCCCTCCCTTATTTGTAATAAAGGAATAATTTATGAGTAGTATGACTTAGCTCTGACGTCACCAAAACACGGGAAATCAGTGTCTGAAGTGGGAGAGTTGGGGTCACTCTTACAATGGTCGTCAGCGTGTGAACAGGTTAGAAATTAGACTAACCGTATGACCATCTGAAACTTAGTGGACAGCTCAAGTATCACTGTGTTATGATACCGCTGCATTTCGCAGAAAGGGAAAGATGTTCCCATGACAATTAAAGTTCATGTCGAGCTGTATCCAAGTGTATTATCAGCAGTTTTATTCAAGTAACATGGTTTGTAAACTTTCGAATAATTAGTCAAGGGCATATGATCGAAGACAGGTGTTCGAAGTAGTGGTCCAGTTCGGACATATGAAGCATACTTTATAAGACAGCAGTGGTATAGAATAAATATCCAGCACTGGTGGTAATCCAGATTATTACTTCAAAACCATACTGCATTTATTGTGAACAGCACCTTAAGAAGTAGTGTATAGTAGACAGCATCAGAAGTGAAGGGTGTTCAGTATTCAACGTAGAACAAGAGTTAATCAAGTAGTCTATGAACAGTGAGTTACATGACATGTGAAGAACAATGTTGAAGTCTCATGTATGCTATTACCATTTATAATCAGGCACAGGGATGCTAGCTGTGAATATGTTCTTAGTCAACAATAAAGAGTTTTGTTGATCAGCGACTAGTCGATCAGTTATTTCAGTTGGCATAATGGTTTGAACATTAACTACCACTCATGAATCACATAAACAAGGCAGGCAGTTGTTAAGTGACGTATTTAACAACAGACAAAGGTACACTAAGACGAGAGCACACACAAACAAGGGTCAGCGTAACAACAACTACACAAGAACAGAACCTGGGTTGAAACTATCACAGTACTACCATGTCTGTCAGATGTAGCACTGTACTGCAAAAAGTCAAAACTTCTGCTTCCCTTCAAGTCAGTTGTTGAAGAGTACAAAGTTGGAAAGGCAAGGCTTGCAATGATGCTACGCGAGTCAGCTGATGACGTGATTAAGTCCATTCAGCCCACACTGAAAACGGGAAGGAAGTGGAGAGTGGAAGAAGCTGTTGATGCTGCCCAAGAGTCACTCAAACTGAGGTAGGTAATCGGATACACACAAACGAATAGACGGGGATTTGGCCATGGAGACATCCGCTGGTGGTCCAAGGCATCAAGCAGGGAGCGCAGAGACATGGTAGTTCAGGAGATACGAGGAGCTGAGAATGATAAGAGGTTGCAAAAAGCAGTGCAGCAGGTCCAACAAGGCCAATGGACTACATGGGAAGGAGCCCTGCAGAGGTCCTTGACATGGAATGATATATGGCATATGGCACCTCTTATGCTCAGCTTCGTTGTTATATCAATGTATGACCTGCTGCCGTCGGACACCAACCTTGTGAAATGGGGAAAGTCGGATGATGAGCAGTGCCCCCTGTGCCAGGGGAGGCAGACACTTGAACACGTGCTCTCAGCGTGTAAGGTGTCATTAGGGCAAGGGCGATACACTTGGCACCATAACAAAGTGCTAAATGAGCTTGCTGGGACAATAGATCTGGCAAGGATGAAGGCGAATAGCAAACCCAGGCCGAGCACCGCAAATAGATACTTTCTGAGGGCAGGAAAGTCAGCACACCCCAAACCGAGTAAACCTAGTAGCAGTTTACCATCTCTTCTTGACTGTGCAAACGACTGGGAGACGGCGGTAGACCTACCTGGACGAGGGGTATATCCAGAAAGTATCAGAAAATCGCGGAGACGGCCGGATATAGTGCTTCATTCTTCAGCAACGCTTCAGGTCATACTGATTGAACTGACCGTGCCATTTGAATCCAGATTAGACGAGCAACATTCGTTCAAAGCGGCCAAGTATAGTGATCTGGCCACGGATCTGAGACACGATGGGTTCACTGCAAGGGTCATGGCTGTTGAAGTGGGCGCAAGAGGGCTTGTGGCTGCATCAGTGTATGATTTATTGAAACTGTTGGGTCTGAGGGGACAGTCGAGAACAAGGGCACTGAAGAGGCTTAGTGAAACTGCCGAAAAGGCATCAGGCTGGCTGTGGAACAACCGCAATGGGCAATGGAAATCGTGACAATAAACGCTGCGGTTCAGAAAACACCAACATTTTTCTAAGTCCACAATACGCTGAGTTTTTTGGTGTACTAGTGAAAGGGCTGTGACTGAGGGGCAACAGGCGGCGTATATTAAAAGGAGTGTCAGGCACAGAATTTTAGTGGCTAGCGCGCAGTGGCTAGACTCGTCGGCTTCGCGCAGGGGTCTCAGTGTGTGTCCTTAGTTGTGATGTGCGACGGAACGAACGGAATAATTTGTCTTCTCTTTGTTACTTTCACAATTGCCTCCACGGCTGGCGGAGTTGTGGATTTTAAAGTTGCTATCATAAGTGAAATGGGTTTATTTTCGATACAAGACAACAGGAGGCTGAGACGCTTGGGAGTCATGACCCAAGTGGGCCCGCTCCCCATAGAGTGTAAAGGAGTATATCGGGCCGAAACACTTGTCGGACGGGGGGACTCCTTCTGATGATCAGATTGCTTCCTGTTGTATCACTCTGTAAAGAGTTTCCTATCATGAAGATAGATTTTTAAAATGTCAACTTATCTGGAAACTTGAGTAATTCGATGAAGAATCTCCACTGTGTCTCGTCCTAAAAAGGACTATCAGGTTTGTGTACTCTGAGGTTAGCAAAAGTACGTCTTACCTCTTCAGGAAACGGAATTCGAATAGAAAGTGTCACTTCAGTGGTCAGGTTGAGGTCATAATAAAGATATAAGATCAAGTGGGAAAATATGGTTTAGAAAATGTGCATACGGTAGTAACGCACTATTAGATTTACTATATGGGAGATAAAATTAAGGAGGTTTTGATATTAGGACTAAGGGAGGTAAATCTTGGTGGCGCGCCTTAAGAAAAGGGTGTGAACCTGGCTAATAGATTGTTAAAATATCGGTGGTTATAGTTATATAAATTTGCATACGCTATTAAAAGTACTACGAATAGAGTGGGAAACAGGGTTTTTGACTTAGTTAACAAAGGGAGAGAAACTATTATTACGTCCCTTTGGTATTTTTGTGTGTTCAAACAAGGGAACGAAACAAGTTGCACCAGACTTTTGTTGTAGTGAGTGAGCGACTAATCATTCAGATTTTGAACGCGCTTAGCGTAGGGTTTGCAAAGTTTTGCAAGTATTAAAGTTGTGTAGTGGCGAGCGCTGTTTGATTGTTCATTCTGGCGAATAAGCCACTGAGGTTGGTTGGTTCTGTGGTCACAGTATCATACCAAACTGTTTGCCGAACCAGCAAGTCGCTCTTACGCCACCATTCTAGATTAGGGTGGCCAGACGTCCGGATTTGGCCGGATTTGTCCGGCTTTTCGCGCCCAAACTGAGCGTCCGGCCGGATTTTTTTTAAATGTTGAAATATCCGGCTTTTATGTGATAGGTAAATTACTCACGTGAAAGACACCATTTTGAGAAATCTTTACTGGAATCCGATTTCTGAGTACATAAATTCTGCCAGAATTAAGAATTTTTATCTCCGCAAAATCGACCGATCGCGCAAATTGCCAACAACACTACCGTAAGTTGTCATGTTGTTCGATAGTTTATAATAGATTACTATCATATTTTAACACAGGTTAAACGATGTTTATGTTTATTGGCATTTGTTACGGGAAAATGTAACAGACAAAACGGCATGAATAAGAACTTGGGGCTGGATTTAGTCAATTATAACTTCGTTGTCTATTGCAAATTACAAATAATATTATAAATGAACTGAAAAAAATATTTCAGTGCTTTTCCAGTGGTCGACAAGAGTATGAAGCAGAATGTCTTGTATGCAGAGGCGGCACATTTGTATCAGTAGCAAATAAAGGTGCATCTGATTTTGAAGAAAAAAAACATATAGAAACCGAAAAGTACAAGAAAGCTCGTGCGTCTGAATGTTTGCAATCAAAACTGACATTTTTTACTAAAGAAATAAGCGAGGAAAGGTTTGAAGTTGCCGCGGCCGAGGGTGCTTTTGCTTTTCATACTGTAAAACATCACAACTCTGTCAGATCAATGGATTGTACTTCAGTGTTACTCATAAATGCTTTCCACGATTCAGACATTGCCAGCAAATTCTCATGTGCCAAAACAAAAACAGCTGCTATTATCATTTCTGTGATTGCACAGCATTCTACTGAAGCAGCTTTGGAAGCACTGAAGGAAAGCAGCATTCCATACTATGGAGTTTCCACTGATGGAAGCAATCACGGCTCTGTCAAAATATTTCCAATAATCATTCAGTATTTTGACTGGAAAGTTGGTGGTCTACAGTCTAAGTTAATTGAGTTGCAGAATACACAAAATAAGACAGCAGAAACAATTTCAAAATATGTAACAGACACCATGATAAAATATGACCTCTTGGAGAAGTGTGTTGCATTTACTGGGGATAACTGTAAGACAATGTTTGGTGGAACTGGGCGAAATGCAGAGGGTAACAATGTGTTTGCAAAATTAAAGACTGTGTTACAGACGAAAAATTTATTTGGTGTAGGCTGTCTAGCACATGTTTTGAACAACTGCATTCACAATGCTGTTGAAAAACTTGACATTGATATTGAAAATATTCTTAATAAGGTTGACCAATATTTTCATATTCATACACTTCGAACGGAGGAGTTGAAGGAATTTTGTGGACATAGAATACAGACAACTCCTCAACCAAGGCAGAACAAGGTGGCTGTCATTATTCCCATGTGTTGCAAGAATGATCCAGATGTTTCCGGAACTGAAGGCTTTTTTTCAGTCACAAGACAATCCACCTAGAGTCATCAAAAAGTTTGTTTAACAAAACTTGGCAGAGGTGTTTCTGTGATTGGACCATTCACTTATGAGTATTTTTCAGTGCCATATTGAACAGATTGAAAGAGAAAGCAACAGTTTAAACGCAGTGAAAGACATTCTTACTGAACGTCTAGGTCAAGAATTTGTGCCTCTTAAAGTTAAGTCAGAAATTGCACAGAAACGTAGAGTGGGGCTTGATCATTTGTGTGGCAGTTTTCATAAAGATGTGAAGCTCCTTTATTCCAGTTGTATTGAATATTTAGACAAATGGACAAAGCCATTAGAAGATTTTGCAATTTTTTCCTGGATGACCTTGCATGAAGTACCTGTGTGGGAAGATGTGGAAGCCTCATTGCAATATCTAAATGATAAAGGCATTCACATTGATGACACAAATTGCTTCGACCAACTGAACAATTTAAAAAAACGTGTGGAAAGTCATATCAGTCACGAAGAATTCAGTCAGCTACTGGCTCATCAGAAATGGACTAAATATTTTGAAAAATCGAGAAATGTTGAACTGCATTCAGAATTCTTAAGACTTGCACAATTTATTTTTGCAATTCCTGGGCACAACGCCAATGTTAAGAGACTTTTTTCACTTATGCAGGGTCTATGGACAAAAGAAAGGAACATGTTGAGTGTATATTCCATTAAAGGCACTCTACTGGTGCAGTAAAATTTCAAGGAGCTTTCGTGCTCTGATTTCTATGCATATTTAAAACGTAGCCCAACTTTGTTGAAGATTGTATCATCAGAAAAATATAAGAAGGCACAAAATCAATGTGATTTCATTAGCTTATTGTTTGAATGTAAAAAAAAAATATGTTTCAGCGTCTTGTAGTTATTGAACAAAGGTGTCCTACTTTTCGTCCTACTTTTTACAAATATTGTCCTCCCTTGTCCTCCTTTTTAGAACCAACAAATGGCATTTGTCCTCCTTTTTGTGTTGAACAATATGGCCCCCCTATTCTAGATGTTAGACACGTCTGTGTATATAAAGTCAAGACATACAATGTTGCCAGTTCAAGATTTTGTTATCAAGTTTCAAGACTACATGTCTAACAGGTATGTGAAGTAAGCAGCAGTGTTAATCAGTATAGTCCAAAGTGCAGCTTATAGACAGCTACCAACGTGTCAAGTAGGGAACATTAACATTGGCGAAAATCTCCACCCCTGGTGGTTTAGGCCAGTCTTTTCCAAGATACGCCATAACAGTACCTGAGATGAGTCGCAATCACACAGATATTTGAAGCTGCAAATAAATGTTTTGAATTTTCCTAGTCATTGCTGTCAGCGTGAAGTCACTCGCCGACTTGAGACATCATCCATCAGTGTTTGTGAGCTGTTGTTTTGTTTTGTTGTGAGCTTAGACAGTCATACCATCTCCATCAACATAACTTGTCTGCTGAAGGGCAGTGATACGAATGTCCACTAATACGATCAACACAACTATCAGCACTCACGGCCACAACTTGTTCCGTGTCAAGTATGGTGCTCTCTAGGGTTTACACTTGCTCCGTGCTGAGCATGGTGCTCTCTAGGGTTTACATTTGTTCCGCATCAAGAATGGTGCTCTGTAAAGTTTACACTTGTTCCAGCTACAACGGTGGCTCCATGCTCTATTGGGAGTGAAACAGAAAGCGATGATGATGAATGATTTTCAATGACTCTCTCTCTATCTCTCTCTCTCTCTCTCTTTCTCTCTCTCTCATATCACTTCTTCCTTAAACACCTGTTCTCTCACAAAAGCTCTCATTATTTTTTCCTCATTCATGTTTCTCTAGTTCTTCTATCGTCTCTCACCTCTATGCCATTTATCTTCTTACATTTATTTCCACTCAGGGTTCGACTTTCTCTTATCAACCTCCCTGCATATATGAGAAATGTTTTAATGCCTTTATTTAATTTAGTTTTCGTTCCTCGACTTAGAACATTTTCCCTGATCCTTGTTTTCTTAGTGCATCTGTAATTTCCCACTTTCTTCCCTCTATCACATGTGTACATTCCTCGGCATGTGCTAGTTCATTTTAATGAATGACAGAATATGTTAAAGCATGTTCAATATCGCTAAATTTTGGAACTGGACAGGAGTCACAATAAAACTTCGAGAAGATACCATTTCTAACGATCACCAAGCTACCGTCCAGCTTGTCTTTAACACCACGGAATCTCCCATCAACTCTTCATGACAACAGCAGATCAGAGAAGAGAAAAGAAGAATACTATCATTTATAAAAATCAATTTTCTCTCCTTTTACTGACTGGAAGCTATCGCACAAATCCACGTCCGTGTTGCGAACCGCGATGTCAGCTCTTGTCGGGTGGCTCCCTCCATTTCTGTGTACACCAGCTTCCACCACTTCCACCGGTTATTGCGTCTGTCTCAATTTCTCGTCCATTCTGATGGCGGTGGCAGACCCATGTGAAACAAATAGTACCACCACGAATTACTCCGGATGGAATACCACTCTGATGCTAGAGTAACCGGTGTGATGATATTCTTATTGACTAATCGACCTGCGGTTGACAAGTACGTGTGTTAACGAGTTTTCAGTCCGTACTGATTCAAAGTTGTTCTCAACGTGTTCACTGGCTGGCTTTCATTTGCTTCTTGTGTTTATGGAAAAAAGTATTTTTTAATTTGCTAGAGTTTGGATTTGCTACATCTCTTTACAGTTTTAAATGCACACATTAAATTATTTTCAATATTGTTGACTTAGTGGTTTATAATATAAACAAATTATAACATACGTAGCCGTGTATCCCGTACACAAAAGTACACAAATTTCCTATAAATGGACTTAAAAAGGCAACAACTTATGTTAGAGCAAGTGAGTGACAATAGGCTACTTTGGAGGGAAAAGATAAAAAGAACACAAAGAGAGAAAATATTTTAACAAATCGGCACAGGAGAAAGGGGGGGCTGGGGGGTAAAGGGGGGGGGGGGAGAAAAAAACTGACAAAAACAAGCCGACCGAAAGCTGTAAGGTACGTAATCGTCTGTTCTAGTGGGTACATTTCTCAGAGGCGTGTACGGTCATCATCTGCGTTGATTGCAGCACGGATACTTAGCTGCACGTCCCTTAATGATCCACATTGTGCGAGACTTCGTAACCGACGCTAAAACTTTTCACGATTGATTGTATAGTCCGTTCGGAAATTCGTGCCCACACATTGAACGTTGTAACTTTGCAACCCCTTGAAGGACGTTATTGAAATTTGCTACGTGCCCTACTGATATCAATGCAGTTATTAATATATTTTTTGCCCTTACAAAACTCATGTCATGTTCGAATTTCCTTCTTTAAGTTATATAAAAAAAAACTCTTACCGTTGTCTGGGTTAATTTTTATTAGTTCTACAGGAAAGGTACAAGATCCGTTCAAAAAATGCGCACTTAATGTTTGTTGCAGCACAGCACAAGCGATGAAATGTGCTATTCAATATTTTTTTGTTTGAATTAGTGTAGTGACTACATGTCCGCACCAGTGCGCACCTATTGCACACAGTCGCGAGTAATTATTTCAGCGGCGTATGCTAATTGCAATGAGTTGGCTGCAACGAAACAAAACGACACCAGTGTATAATATATTAATAAACTAAACTGCATAATTATGAAAAGCGCAATGAATCTGAAATGCAAATTTATCACTTTGCAGAAGGTAACTGTTATATTGTACAGGCATTTTCGCAGAGAGGCTAAGATGGGTTGTTTATACCACGACATCCAAGAACCAGGTAGGAGAACACGAAAGGCCCTGGGTGTGGATAGAAAATCTTTTCGACGTTGGATACAACAGGACGGTGATTGTACAGAGGCTGCGGTTAAGCAAGGAAGGAAGAAAAAAATTGATGATTTTGACAAGGATGTCATTAGACGTTTGATTTTGAAGATGTTTAATGTCAATCAACTTGTTACTCTCCGCATGCTGAAAAGTCGGCTGCAAGCAGAATGCGATATTAACGTCTCAAAAACAACTCTTTGGCAACTTGTCAGAAGTGTCAGCTTCACTTTTAGAAAAACGTCTGGCGAAAGGAATTTTTTATGTGAAAAACCGCATCTGGTTGCAGCTCGAAGCAAATACCTTAGGCAGATTCGCGAGAGAAGGCAAGACGGCTATGATATAGTAAATTAATATGAAACAAATATAAAGGTATGTTATCAGGCACTCACAGGAAATAAAGAAGTAGAACACCAGACAACAGAAAAACAACAGACATGAGTGGCTTACCCAGGATTTGAACACTGGACCTTCCGTGCGACAACCCCGCCTAGCCATGCAAGCGAATCACACTATCCGCTCTGGACGAATCTTGGGTTAATGCTCATCATACGAACGAGAAAGAATGGCAATCTGTTGACGAAGACCATAGAAGGAAAATTCCCAGCAGCAAAGGTCAACGCATTATATTAGCACATGCTGGCAGCAGTGGCGTATTCTGGTAATGCGAGCTAGGCGTGCTGCTACTTAAAATGAATATGTACGCCTACTATTTAACTTCTTCCCCTCTTAATTTAAAAACCAACTATATTCAATTACGCAACGATAGTTATTAGGGGTATATGTCCACTATCTCCGAAATACTAATTACTTACAACTTGAAACTCACTGCCACTGTAATAATCTGCATTCCCGGCAACTAACAAAAATTAATCACAAAAAACACTGGACGGACACAACCGATTTTTACAACTCGAGAGCTGCAGGACCACCGCACGCGTGTTCGCATTGTATTTACGTATCTGGCCATGACCCCGATCCAATCAAACCAGTGTTCAGACGTGAATCCGAAAGGTGCCGCACGCATTGTGACGGAATTACCCGAGAAACTTCGGGCGATTGCTACTAACCAATTAAAAACTGCACTATAAAAAGCGTCTGGGGAAACTGAAACTAGATTATACTCGTAGGTTCTATGCGGGAAAATCCGTTATCCTGGTGCGTGCGGTCCGAAAGCAGAACATTAGAAGAGAAATATTTTATAGAATAATAAATTAAATTTTTATTTTCCTTCGGGCATAGGTGTGCGCAGAACGCACAGCACACATAGAGAATACGCCACTGGCTGGCAGCAGACAGAATGGGCTTGTCCGTGATGCAGAGCTTATTTTTCTATCAAAGTCTGTAGATGGTAGGGACTACCCCACTGAAATGAATGGGCAAATTTTTCGAGATTGGATAGTGAATACACTCCTCCCGACTCTAGATAGGCCTTCTTGCCTGGTGATGGATAATGCGTCCTATCATAGTGTTCTAGCGCAGGAGGATAAAACTCCCACTTCGGCAAGCACGAAAGACGAAATCAGGAGGTGGCTTGTGAATGAAAATATCTTCGCTGACAACAGCTATTTAAAACCAGAGTTGTTGCAGCTTATGAGACAGAGGAATAAAAGTGTATCTGATTGATAAAATCATCCAAGAGCAGGGTCATGTTTCACTTCGACTCCCACCTTACCATTCTCACCTTAACCCAACAGAGCTGGTTTAGGCTAGAGTTAAAGGGCAAGTGGCCGCCCAGAACACCACTTTTAAAATGTGCGATGTTAAAGACATGACTCGTGAGGCCCTTTCACGAATAGACACAGAGTACTGGGCTAAATGTGAAGAACACGTGCTACAGGAAGAAGAAGATTACTGGCAGCGAGATGGCTTGCAGTTTATCCAACCAATAACTGTTGTGGACTTATTGGAGTCGTCCGATTCGGAATGAGGCTCATCGATCGCATTCCTTCGTTTGTGATAAACTAATTTCATACGCCAATCTATAATAACACATAAACAGTTACGATTCGTCATAGCTTCCTGATGATTTACTGCTATCATGGTTCATTATCAGAACATCATTCCTCGTATCAAAATCACGTGAACAACCAATCACACATTTAGGACACGCCTTTGAACCGTCTTTTCACACAAATGTTGTGATTTACTGTAAGAATTAATGTTACGGGCAGATTTAGGCAAATGTTCCAAGAAGATCAAAGAAAATAGCCGTTTTGCAAATTTCGCGACAGCTGTGGATGTAATAATCGCAAAATCTTAACTGCATGGAAAATCTAAGACTGCATGCAAAAATTCATGTCCATACAACAAACAGTTTTGGAGAAAATTGACGCTTTCTGTGGGCATGAATTTCCGAACGGACTATAGGTTTAATTAAAGCAGTATTCTTCTTCTTCTTCTTCCTCGTTCGTCCTGAAAAAGAACGTTGGTTGCGTTGTGTCCATTTACAGCTGAAGCTGCGATATCTGCACCTTTCGGCCGACTTCAGCACGGCATATTTTGGGACCGGGTTCGCCTTCCCACTTCGATCCTTACACTCTGAGCCAGACTGCAGTGATGCAGCCTGTTTCCAGGACCACCACTTGGAGGTGGAGTAGGGTCTTGGTCAGCTCTGGTTCGCTGACCCTGACGCATGCAGTCAAGCTATGGGTCGCCGACTGCATTCTCTATTGCTGCGTCTTTGGGTCCCAAAGCAGTCCAACGAAGCTTGTCTCCGAGGGAGCAACACTTGCACACTGTTGGTGCCCTTAGTACAGCAGAGTAACGGCAGAACAAATATGTAAAGGAGCTTACCTGCTTTCGTCATCATTATCATTAATTACCTTTTTGCTTATGTTGTTCTTGTTATTGATCCAGCAAAGCTTGGGCTCTAGCCCTTCGGGCTTAATGCCATGTAGTGATATCTGCATGTTTTCACAAGTTGTTTTGTGTCTCCATATACGGTGTTCCACTTCTGTGGCCTCGGAGCAAGGAGCGTCTTTCTAACATCATCGAGCGCTGGACACTCAAAGAGGTGGTGGTCAACAGTTTTGTGGGGGTAGTTACATAGCTGACACTCTGGAGTTTGTTGTGGTTGGATTCTGTTCAAATGATTCTTGAGTGGTATATGTTGTGTTCTGAACTGAAAAATGGTGCTCTGATCCCTCCTTTCATCATCATCATCATTATTAATTCCCGTTTTGCTCATCAGAAAGCATGATGTCACTACTGCAGCTAGTCCTCTTGCAGGAAGCCTGCAGCAAAACATGCATGTACTCTGGCAGTGATAGTCTCTGTAGGAATTATTTTTACATGATGAGGTTGACAGCCCCATGCACCACCACATATTGGTTGCCTGAGGAAAGATGATCCTCATCAAAGAACTCCCTCTCGTCAACTACATGGAGCGTAAAAGAAACTACAGACTTTTGTTACTAATACAGTAGACCGTCGATTAACCGGACGTCATTTACCAGAACCGTCAATTATCCGAACCACCGCCGCTGCCAAAAAAATAAAATAAAAAATAAAGGACTGTATCTACTTTTAACGTACTAATATGTTATGCTGAAGTATTGCTCCTGTCGCACAGTCCTTCACTGCCTTAGAAACTGCATTGGCATGGTGCGAGTGCCAGTCAGAATGCAATTCTACAGAGATACTGCTATTACAGAGGGTGAGAGATTGTTGCGTTATTTATCTATGGTTATTTGTAGTTGGGAGAACTGATGAAATACGTGCGAATGAGCGATCGTGCCGTATTATCGAATGGTTTGGGTGATCAAGAAGATGATTAATATTCATTAGCTCCATAACGCCTGGTTTGGGTCCACAATTATAAGCATATTTATTCGTTTCAAACAGTTCCACAATTCAGTGTACATGGCATTTTATTAATACATGCATAACAATGCGTCTCCTACTGTCCTTTACGTATCGTCACATACTCTGACCTATACACTGATAATGTCGGCATCCGAACCATCCAAGTAGCGATAACCAAAAGTATGGAGATTAAAATTATGTTTGATAGCTCCCGAAAAAAAAACAGAGACTCCTCTGATAAATTATTCTTGAACTAGTATACTTGTGTTCAACATCAATGAATTACTTGTGGCGACGTTCGTACACCAAAGCCACGTAGGAGAATATCATAAACTTCAATTCACATGGGAGCGAAATATATCACGTCTTGCTTTGACGGAATCATATAACGAAAGGTCAAGATCGACCGTTTGAATCAATTAGCGCGGCACATCATTACGTCATCATTCCATAGAGACGTCTACCTATTATCGCGTTAATTTATAATTAACAATAGTGCAAAACATATCATGTTGACTCCAGATAGAAATGTTACCGCGTAGATTAAACTGCTAACAGATCTAAGTGAGGCCAACATGTAAAAATACATAATAATCTTCTTTAACCTCGCTGCGAAAAAAAGACAAGTCTCGCATGGTTCAAAGAAAAATTCAAGATTACATACATATTTTAAAAAATAAACTGTCCCAATATTCATTATGATTTTTTTTTCTCTGAAGTTACTTATGTCAGTTATTTTCAGCTTATGTAAAAAGTGTGATTTATAACTGAAACTATGTGAAACAATTAGGCAAGTTCAAAATAAATATTATATACATTGTTTCTTCAGAACCTTTTCTATATATTTTACACACTATTTTCTAAATCAATTAATTTTTTTTTTAAACTTCATATTTCAAAATACAAGAATAATAATAGCCTTGCATACCATAATTTAAATGTAGGCGTAATTACACTTTGTTTAGTATAAGCTGGGTATTTTCATGTTTGTTTGATTATCCGAACTATTTGATTAACCGAATCAACCTTGGCTCCTATCGGTTCGGACAATCGACGCTCTTATGTATTACAAATACCTGACCTTCAGTTATTCTCATTGCTTCTTCACAGAGACTTGGGCTTTAGACATTTAGTAGTATAATCTCTTATATGCTGCATTCTTCAATCCTTTCTTACTTCTTTCCGCAATCCTCCCCATGGTTACTTTGTAGGCCCCACTCTCCAGTTCCCTGTGGCTTCTGCCCTAAAGCCTTGCATGATTAAATTTTCTCCAGCCTAGCTGCAGCCTGTCCTCTGTAATTTTACTACAGTAGAACTCCATTTATCCGAACCCCATGGGACCAAGCATCGTTCGGATAATCAAATGTTCGGATAATTGGATTACATAATGTATCGAGTACATGTACACATATTTCTAAAAATAATTAACAATCACAAGCAAAATACACTATAAAACATATTTACTTGTACTGTAATAATAATACCCACACTGTATTAGATCACTGTATCACCAAAATCTTTCATTACACTGCAGTGCATGTACTACTTGTATTTGTATTAATTTTTTTTGTTTAACATTACAAACGATTCAAAACCAGCGCCAACTTACGTATACATGTACTTGCACAGATGTAGCCCACTAGTAATGAGGAATCCTCTTGTGCACCAAACTGGATAGTCTGCTTTTGGCTGCTAAGTCCCGCATTCTCTTCAACAGGAGAAGCTGTGTAGGACAGCTGTCATCTTCTTGCTCGTACCAAGCCATCGCTGTTTCTAGTGCTATAAAGGCCTCTTCAGGACTTGGTCGACGTTTTGGTTTTTCTTCATAATCTACAAGTACATCATGTACTTCTGAGGAGTCTTCATCATCGGTCACTACATGTATTTGGTTTTCTTCGTCATTCAAAAACTGAAAACCAGAATCATTATCATCTTCTAGCCACATGTGTGCATCATCTTTGTCACAGTCCGAAAATCCGGGCATTGCTTGAAACAGTTCCACAACTTCATTTATACAATCATCATTTGTGTCCACTGCAGTTTCATTTCCCCTTTTTTCCCAAGCAATCTATTCCAAGCCTTGTTGAGATTATCTTCAAGCATCAGCTAACATATAGCAGCAGTCTTTGAGATTAAGCTTTTTGGAAAACGCCACCACACTTTCTTCATCTTCAGCCAACAATAAACGACGCAGGACTTCCTTCTTGTACATCTTTTTAAGCTTTGCTATAACACCCTGATCTATTGGTTGAATCAGTGCTGTTACATTGGGAGGCAGAAAAATTACTTTAAAATTTGCATCAACTGCATTCAATGTATCCGTCTCTGGATGAGATGGTGCATTGTCCAGTAGAAGTATTACTTTTCCAGTTTTCTTTTCTTGTTCTTTCAACCTCTTCACATTTGGGATGAACTGATTTGTATACCAATCAAGAAATATTTCACTATTCATCCAAGCACTCTTCTGTGCTTTGTAGCACAATGGGAGACATGTCACATTCTTTAAACAACGTGGTTTTTTGGCTTTGCCGATCATTAGCACCGGTAAACGATGACTTCCACTGGCATTCGCGGCTACCAAAATTGTTACTCTCTCTTTGCACTTTTTAAACCCAGGGGGCAGCTGCTTCGCGCTGAGATGCAAGTGATTTTTGAGGCAATGATTTCCAGTATAAGCCAGTCTCATCGGCATTATACACATCATCGAGTAAATAACCTTCTTCTTCCAAAAAAGCCAAGAATGTTTCTTTAAAATTTTCAGTGGCAGTTGCATCGCTAGATAAAGATTCCCCTTGAATCTTCAATTCTCGTATGCCATGACGAGATTTAAAGTTTCTTAACCATCCCTGGCTAGCCTTAAAGTCAGGAGGACCGTCAAGTTGATTGTTGAACTGAAGTGCCTTTTCACACAATAGAGAGCCAGAGATAGGTTCCCCTTTGCTTCTTCTTTGCACAAACCATATATACAAAGCCTCTTCCAATTTCAAATCTTTCGCATTTCTCATGGTTTTATGTTTCTTCGACCAATTTTCACTATCCAATTTCGATGCAAAACTCATAAATTTATCCTTGTTACTTTTGATGTCAGAGACGGTAGCTTTCCCAACATTGAAAATCCTCGCAAATGAAGACACAGTTTCACATTTTCCTAGTCTCTTGATAATTTTTGTTTTCGTTTCAATTGACAAAACATTGCGGTTCCTTTTATATGCTTTAGGCCTACTGGAAGATGCCAGATCGCACAGAGAAATACGTGTACACCAAAATTATTCTGCTGTAGTAGCAGACACAATTATTTTAAGTTGAACTGTCTGTTTAGTCAGTGTTCTGCCTAGAACGCACACGTACACTGGATTGGTAAACCAGATATTAACTGACTTTATGATCTAACTGACTTCCTGTACGTAAGCGACCGTCCATTAGCCCATCTCATTGTCTACAAATTGTTCGCACACATTTGAAGCTTGCCACATCAAAAGATTCAGAACTGTAGTCTAACGTGACTGGTGGCGTCAGATTTTTTTTTTTCTGGAAAAAGTGTTCGGATAATTGGATGTTCGGATAATTGGGGTTCGGATAAATGGAGTTCTACTGTATTTATATTTCAGTCAGCTGTGTATTCGTTCAGGTTCATTTTTTGCCTCTTGTACTATCCTGCCCCCACACGTACAGACATGCATCACATACATATTCTTCTTCTTCAAGTGCCGTGCCTAGAGGCGTAGGAGATCATGTCTCTCCACAACTTCATGTCTCCAGTAAAATTTATCAATTCTGCTGTTGACTTCTTTCCATGCCACGATGTCAAACTGTCCAGTATTTGCTCTTTTTGTCTTCCACTATCTCTTTTTCCTTCAATCTTACCTGTTGTTATGATATATTCCAACTTTCCTCTTCTCATAACATGCCCAAAAAAGTGGACTGCTTCTTTCTAACTTGTGAAATAACTTTCCTTTGTGCATTGGCCTCTTTCAGGATATCCTCAGTACTCATGAATTACATACATATCCTGCTATAATATTGTACAGCCATTTAAAGCATTTGGAAAAACAGAATATAGAACTCAATTCAGATACATTTGATTTTTTTATACGTACATCGATAGAACACTTAAAATCAAGCATGCAGCTAAGAGCAACAGACAACAATCCTTCTCGTAACTTGTCTAAAAGCACTTCCTTTTTTTATTTATTAGGTAAAAGTCAACGCAATCTTCATCGTATTTTAGCTTCACTTCTGTTAGAAACAGAAACGCACTTAGAAGTAATTTCCGTTGCAGAGCTATGACAGTTTCTGCATTTTAAAAAAACCTCCACCTAAGGGAATTCATTCACGAAAGTTCTGAAGCAAGTGTTAGTTACAGCTATGCTATTTCACCGCTCATTAAAAATAGAAATTGTTAACACACAAGAAATGTTAATCTTAGCTAAGTATATTTATCATCATCATCGTTCTCCTTCTAACTCCTTCCAAAGCATGGAGCCACCGCTACACATGGACCCGCAGGAAGCCGGCACCAAGCAGTCACATGCTCTTGTAGCAGTGGCTTCTGCGGCAATTTGTTTTACATTGTGACGGTTTTGTCTTCCCTGCTCTGCAGTAGTGGCCAAACAATGCTCACACGCAGAGTATAATGATGATGGTCTTCAAAGGTATCAACATTCGTTCAAGATTACTCTTGGCAGAGATGTAAATAGAAGAATGGTGATTCTATTTAAAGGAGCGTCACATGGTTTTAAAGAAAAGCAAGCATAACAACTGAGATCATCTAAACTGTCATGAACTTATTATTTCCCTGCTCCTTCTGTGAGGTAATATAATTTCCCTCGCATTTCTGAGCCCCCAGCTGAAGGTGATTCAGCAACTATTAATCTAATAGCTCTATCTGGTCATGTATTTATAAAAAATATGAGTCATACGAGTGCAGACATACACTTCACTTAATAGTGATTAAACTAAATATAGCTTTACAGTTACAGACAGACAAGCTTAAAAATCATTTAAAATTTAACAATGTAAAATAAATAAAATTGGTTTTTAAAAAGCGAAGATGTTTATCATCATCGGATGATTTAAACTGTGGTGGAAAATTTGGAAAAGTTGGAAATGTTCTTTAGTTATCCTGTCATAGTACTTAGCATCCAGTGTGGTTTCGGTTGGCGTTTGTTTCAGCCACCGTTGGTTCACAGTTGTGACTTGGACTCTGCTTCCCTACAATAGTCAAGTCTATTGGCTGTAGCAAGTTTCGTGCATTAAGGTTGAAGTAACTACAAAGATTGTCAAGCGTCATCAAGACCCCTCTGATGTTGGTGTCTAGCGTCGATCGCTGGCAACTTAAACCGCAAACTTGTACCACAAACTAAAAAGAAAATAAATGCCTCTCTTTTGAGTATTGGGTCTCCTGAAATTAGGCGACCTCCACTTCTATCCACCACATCATCTTCCGCGGAAATTTTACCCTCCCAGAGCGTTTATTTTAACTCCCGTAAGTCGGATGAAAGTGCTTTTGGACAGCGGAAGACGACTATATATATATATGTATATATATATATATATATCGTACCAGATTTTGTCTTGATCATGTAGCCGTTTCTTCGCTGCATGAATCACTCCTTCATCATCTTCAAACCTTGTCCCACGGAGTGCATCTTTAAGTGGACCAAATAGATGAAAATCAGAGGGTGCCAAATCGGGACTATAGGGTGGATGGGGTAGTACAGTCCAACCCAATTTGGTGATTGCTTCCCGTGTTGCCAGACTTGTTTGAGGGCGCGCATTGTCATGAAGGAGAAGCAGGTCTGCTGGATTCTTGTGTGGCCGAACTCTGCGAAAACGTTGATTGAGTTTTTTGAATGTCTTAATGTAAGCTTGCGAATTGATTGTCTCTCCTCTTGGCATAACGTCCACAAGAATCACACTTTCAATGTCCCAAAAGACAGTGATCATGACCTTTCCAGCGGAAGGAATTGTCTTGAATTTCTTTCTTTTTGGTGATTGCGGATGATGCCACTCCATTGACTGTCTTTTTGTCTCAGGTTCAAAATGATGTGCCCAGGTTTCGTTACCTGTAACGATCTTAGCCAAAAAGTTCTCTCTATCAGCATTGAAACGCTCCAACAATTCAGAAGAAATTGCTTTCCTTTGCAATCGGTGGTCATTTGTGAGACTTCGAGGAACCCATCTTGCGCAAACCTTAGAAAATCCGAGAGTTTTTATAACTGCATTTGCACTACCAATGCTGACTGACAGCTGTAAGGCCAATTGTTGAGTAGTGATTCGCCTATCAGTAAGAATAATGCCCTCAGCGCATTATTGACACTGGTGTTCCTCAGGGTTCTATTCTCGGCCCTCTACTTTTTTCCATTTACATAAATGACCTTCCACTACACATCGAGCACTCATCCTGCGACCTATTTGCCGATGACTGTACCATTTATACTAGTGATAAAAGTTGCAACACGCTAGAAATATTATTACAAAGCGACACAGACAATCTTATTAAGTGGAGCAATGAAAACTGCATGCAAATAAATATCACTAAAACAAAATGTATGATAATATCAACTAGACAAAAATTACAAACCTCGCCGAAAACAACACTTCAGCTCTACATTGGAACCTCTTTCCTCGCACCCGTACCCGCCTCTCCCCCACTAGGACTCATAATTGACCAACATTTAAGTTGGAATTCGCATGTACAAGCACTGACCAAACAAACGGCACAAAAAGTTTACCAGTTAGCTAAAATCAAACATTTCCTAGATGAGGAGACACGAAAACTGTTCTATACATCCCAGATACAAACACATCTAGACTATTGTTCCACAATTTGGGATGGCTGCACCATGTCCAACACTAAAAGACTCTTTTCATTACAAAAAACGTGCAGTGCGCCTAATTTCAGACAAAAACCTCACACAGGTGTGTGAGACGCATATACATATCTTAACATATTACCACTAAGAAAGCGCCTTCTCTTCAACAAAGCCAAATTTATTCACAAAATCTTGTCACAGAATGCTCCAACGTATCTGTGGCCTATTTTCAAATACAGCGGAAGACGCAGTCAACGCTTAAATAAATTACACATGCCCCAGCCTAGGCTCGACTTATTCAAGAAAAGTTTAGCTTTTTCTGCTGCTCATCTGTGGAATACTCTTCCACACGACTTAAAAAATACTCTTAGTCCATATTCATTCAATCACAGACTTTTCAAATACATCATGAGTGCAGATTATATGCCACCCTAATTTCGTTATGTTCTTAAATAATTACGCTGTCACCTCAGGGGCGCATTCCCATAGTCAGTTATGACTGAAGGGGCTATTATTATTATTATTATTATTACATAACATCATATGTAGGTTTTAAAGTTAATTTTGTCCTGTTTAGTATAAATTATGATACGCATCTGTAAATTTGTGTAACTGTTATTGTACTGTTACAATGTTGGGATTTTATTTTATTGTACTTTCTTGTTATTTTATTATTTAAGTAACATTTAGGATACGTGTGAGAATAAATAGATTAACTATGGAAGAAGAGAGAAAGGAAGGGCAGAATGTCAGACGGGCCTGCGTGCCCAATTCTCAACCCTTTGAAAATAAAGTTCGTTCGTTCGTTCGTTCGTTCTACCTATCTATCTATCTATCCATCTATCTAACTATCTATCTATCTATCTATCTATCTATCTATCTATCTATCTATCTATCTATCTATCTATCTATCTATCTATCTATCTATCTATCTATCTATCTATCTATCTATCTATCTATCTATCTATCTATCTATCTATCTCTGATAATGTTTGTACTTTTCAACATATGTTATGTCATGCTTATAAGTAATTAATGTTAATATGAGTGTGCTATATTATTATTTTACTTTACAACGTTGAATTCCTTGAATTTGATATGTAAAATGCATATGAGAATAAATGAATTCAGTATGAAAGGTGAGAGAAAGGAAGGGCAGAATGTCAGACGGGCCTGCGTGCCCAATTCTCAACCCTTTGAAAATAAAGTTCGTTCGTTCGTTCGTTCGTTCGTTCGTTCAACATTTCTGCGTTGGTGGCCGTGGCAGGACGTCCACAGCGCGGCCGATCAAGCAGCTCCGTATCTCCACTTCCTGATTCTTTGATTCTCTGAACCCAGCGACTGACTGTACCCCTTTCAACTGCAAAACTTCCATACACATCACATAGACGCTTGTGAATATTCACAACAGTTTCCTTCTCTGCAACGAGAAATTCTATCACAATTCGCTGTTTATAACGCAAGTTGCTAACACGCTCCATTTCAACGGTTTAGGGCAGCGGTATTATTTGGCCGGTTGCGGTGCAATTTGGTGCACACAATTGGCACATGGCATATTTGAAGTGTGCAAAATTTCATGCTTCTATCTTCATTATTATCTGAGAAAAACGATGTGGTGCATTACTTTCTGAACGCCCCTCGTATATATATATATATATATATATATATATATATATATATATATATATATATATATATATATATATATATGATAGGCTAAATTGCATGCTGACGAAAAGATCAGAGAAGAACAAGCGGGTTTCAGGCCGAAACGATCATGTATTGATCAAATATTCACACTAAGAACAATTATAGAAGAATCAGTGGAAAATGCAATCGCCACTTATTATCACCTTCGTCGATTTTCAAAAAGCCTTTGATAGTCTACACCGCCCATCATTGTGGAAGATACTTACAATCTATGGTTTTCCAACAAAAATATGTGAATATAATCAAAGCGCTATATGACAATGCAAGATGTTGTGTTAGAACAAATAAAGGGAATACAGAATGGTTTACAGTAGAAACAGGGGTGAAACAAGGCTGTATTATGTCACCACTACTTTTTGGAATAGCTATTGATTGGGTTATGAGAAACTATACCCACAATGAACAATTAGGTATAAAATGGACAAATGGAAAATTCCTGGGGGACCTGGATTTCGCAGATGATGTAGCATTCTTAAGTTCAACACCAAGACAATTCCAAGAAGCAATAAATAATTTGTGTCATCTCTCGGTTAAAATAGGTCTCCAAATAAATGCCTCTAAAACTAAAGCTATGAACTTTTCTAACGAGACCTTTGATATCATCTTGAACGGGGAAAAACTACAGAAAGTTGAAAGTTTCAATTATTTAGGCAGTAAAATGACTCAGGATGGTGACACAACAAGAGAAATCCATACTAGAATTGCTTTGGCAGCTAGCGCCTTCAATAGATTATCTAACATTTTGAAATTACGATCATTGAATATACATACCAAGCTTCGTCTGTTTAATTCAAATGTTATCTCAGTGTTAACATACGGCTGTGAGAGTTGGAAAATAACAAAATCATTGGAGAACAAGCTGAATACATTCGAGAACAAATGTCTTAGAAAACTCATGAACATCAGTTGGAAAGAATTCAAGACTAATCGACAAATAAGAGAAGACTAGGCAGAAATATGTCTCCGACTATATAAGGAAAAGACGATGGTCATATATCGGTCATGTCCTACGAATGCAAAACAACAGAATACCACTACAGGCGCTCACTTTGGTTCCTGAGGGTAAGAGGAAAAAAGGAAGACCAAAAGAAACACTCAGAAGAACAATAATAAGAGAAGGAAGAACGTTGGGCCTAAATAATGTGCAAGAGCTAAGAGGAGTGGCGTCACAACGAACAACCTGGAGAGAACTGGTTTCTGCCTTATGCGCCGTGTTTGGTGCTTAAAGAATGTATTATTTATTATTATATGATAGGCTGGACGAGGAATAATGGTGTTGTGATATGTGATCTCTGTCTTGCACACTCTCACCAGTCCCGTAGAACAGTAAAACTCTTGATTCTAAGGCAGGGGCTGTATTTATTCATTCAACCCTCTCAGTGACCCACACCCACAAAGCAAACTAACGAACAAACACTAAGCAACTAAACAAACACCTATCCAGTGCTCAATTGCTAACCTGAAACGCAAACAAAGCACTGACTAGTTAAAATCATAATAGTTAAATAATGACAAACACCCAAGCTTTCACCTGTAAAACCGCTCGTTCTTCCACGCAACCTGACACATCCCACTATTACACACACATCCACTCTCATACATGTCGTCCAATAAGACTAGTGTGGTGTTGTGCATAGGCTGGCAGTCTCACCATGTAACACAGATTGCTACCGAAACCACTACTGCAAGAGTATATGAATGCTTTGTGCGGGCTTCATGCGGAGGCCAGCCACATTGGGGGCCCCATGCCCCATGCTCCATAAGGAGCAAAAAGAAACATAATTTATTCTCAAGTGGACCAACGTGCTCTCATAAACTATCTGCACATAACAATAATTAAATAGTAATAAAATGGGCATACAACATAATTGAACGCTATGTACAAGCATTACTCTCCTTAATTAGAATAAACTACCACCTCGCAACCGGTCCACGCCAATATTCGTTCCTGCACTGGAAGCATGCTGTATGTGACGACTGGTGAGAATGGAAATCTCATCATATGAAACGCCTTGTTACAGAAACAACCACTACCAAAGCATATACATGTTTCGTGTGTGCTTCTTATAGACAGCAGCCACATAGGTGTCTCCATGCTCCGCAAGATGCAAACAGAGAAACGCTTATGTCTCAACGTGTCTACGCACAACGGAGGGATGTCATGCTCACAATGAATCTAAATAACTAAAACTAAATACATCACCTAAAGAAAATTTAATATGAAAACTATGTACTGTACACAACCAGATGTAACTAATCTCAAATAACACAATAAAACTATAAGCAATTATCGTGAATCACCTTAACCTAAACAATCTCTTTCATTAATGAAGAAAATTACATTAATCTTGTGTTACTAAAGTAGCACATCTTATAATTAACCTGGTTTCATCCACGTGTCAATTTACCCAACATAACAAAGCTTAACCCCATTACCCCTTTAACGCATGGTAACTAAAAATGTTACAGACGCCATCTTTACGTAAAGTTCATTTCATCAACACGTGGCTCCCAGCTGCCTTCTTGCCATCAAGTTAATACTATTTCAATTTCAGTCCCTGATATATATTCTATCTTCCTACAGCAGTGAAATGGACTTAACTAGCACCACAACTAAAACATATGCACATACCTACCACTAATCTATGACATTAAAGCAAATTCAAATGCCCTAGAAGGAATCTCCTTAGCAAACACAGATTTATCTATTTTATGGAATACTGGAGCCGTCAGCTCTGAAACTAACTCTAAAGCTATAGGGAACTAAAGGTAGCTTCAGTAGGAAATGATCTTTTTAAAAATCAAACTTACGTGTTCCCATTTCTTTGTTCACCTTTCTACCCACACTGGGCACCTCGTTTCGCTTCTTCTTGCTGGAGCCGCTGTTGTGAATAAAATACCTCAATTTCTTTTTTTTTTTTTTGGTTCGGTTTTTGCCTCCTTCTGGCGAGGCGCGTTCCTTTAAACCTGTTTTGTTATATCAGAGCGCATTTATTATTCCAAAAAAAGTCAACTCTGTTGACTGCTAACCCGATCAGCGTTGATAGATACTAAGTCCTGAAAAGGACCAACCTTATCTGTCTGCTGCCATAAAGCCCTAAAAAGGACTCGCCAGCTACGCTAACGCCCGAGCTGCTTTTATAATTAATTATACCTCTATCTTGCCCGTCGCTCTCTTAATATAGGCGGCTTGGACAGGAAGCTTTCTGCGCGCGCTTCGCATCGTGTCAGTGAACCGGGCTGGCGCTGGAAACTCGATTATGGAGATGGGTGCTCACACAGCGAAAACCCATGGGCGTTATTATGGCCCCAGTCATATATATATAATCTAAAATAATAAACAAACAATAGATAAATGAATGATGGAACCGAAGGTGAAAGACCGTGAAAGAACAACCATGGTCGATTATAATAATAGATGGGAGCTGAAGGAGTAAGACTGTGAAAGAACAACTGTAGCCATTTATAAATGATAGATGGCAGTTGAAGACGTAAGACCGTGAAAGAAAAACCTTGGCTGAAATATGTGATAGATGAATCTGAAAATTAAACACTGAGACAAGTCAACGATGACAGTTAGACAGATGTGTGAACGAAATAATGAATTTTATCTTGCGCTCAATATTAAGCAGTTTTGTTATGTTCACAACACGTTATCAATTTATATTTTTTTACATTCCATGAAAAGGCCTGTGGTCATAGGTGAGCTAAGGCTAATGATGATAATGATGATTCGTATATTAATTATTACACAGTCGGAGGTCACTTGTGTTGGGCCTCTGTGTATTAGGTGCTTCTAATTGTAATAACTCGCTGAAAGTTTTTTCCAATCATCTTTGATCTAATGGTTTATGTAACTAACGAAGCTAGTGTATTTGTTTCATCTTCTTCAAGAATCATGCCTAGTGGCGTAACAGATCTTGTCTCTCCACAGCTTCCTAAACAAATCATTATTCTATAATTGCGACTTACGACAGTTTATCATATGTTGTTGACCTCCTTCCATGCCACGATATCAGACTGTCCAGTAGTTGCTCTTTCTCTATCTCTTTTTCCTTCAACCTTACCTGTTGTTACGATATATTCCAGCTTTGCTCTTCTCATCACTTGCCAATACAGGTGGACTGTTTTTTCTAATTTGAGAAATACGTTTCCACCGCGCATTGGCCTCTTTCAGGACATCCTCATTACTCTTTTTGGCTGTCCATCGTATTTTTAACACTCTTCTGTAAAACCACATCTCTGTGGCCTCTAGTGCTTTACGTTATTTTTCAATGGAAGTAAGAAGGAGAGTTATTCAGTTGTATATAGAACCAATCCTGACGTATGGGAGTGAGTCATGGACAGTTAGTAAACAAGTATGTGTTCGGCTCCCCCCCACCCCCCCCCCCCCCTCCCAAAAAAAAAAAATAATCTCGAAGTGAGTTATATGTACATGTTATCATTTTATATTTGCATTTTTAGGTTTTTATACAAATTCTCCATGTTTCAGCGCCATACATTAGAAGTGACTTGTCGTTTGAATTGAATATTTCTGACTTTAGTGTTCGACTTCATTTATTTTTATCTCCATATATTTCTCTTTCCAATGACAGCAAGAATACTTTATAACGGATGTATAAGAAACAAACCAACGTATGTTTCAGTCAGATCATTCTTGTAGAGAAAAAGCGTGACAACGTTATCACTGGGAACACTAAGGCGAGTTAGCTTCCACCATTTCGATCGCAGACAGACTGTAATAAAGGAAAATTTGAATTTGGAAAGTTACCTTATTCACTCCAGACAGTATGTTTGGAGAGTTCCAGAACGTGAAAATATTATGACTTTTCCATAAGTATTGTTAGAATTCCTGTTATATGAACGTACGCTTCAGCACACACAAAAATGTGACTGACACTAATATATAGGTAGTTATTGCGTATGCTGCTGTGGATCAATAAAATCATATTGCAGTAGTTCTGTTCATCGTTCGTGGATGGTGAGAACATAGTCAAAGTCCCGTCATTCTCGCTTGAGCGAGATCGGCAAAGAGAAAAGGACAAGATCACGATGATTCCCTTCACCTCCTGTGTGAGTATCCTTAAACGGAAGGAATGTCCAACTGACTGGAAGCAGATCAATGGGACAATGACCTTCCTTATGGGATCTAACAACGAACTGAAGGTATGTATAGCAGAGTATGTCTTGATACGTGCTACTTTTAAGAGGTAATAAAGGTAAACTTATGGAGCCGCGGTAGCATAGTGGTTAGTGCACTGGCTTTCTAGTTCAGTGGTCCGATCCCCAGATGAGGTGGGATTTTTTAAGGCCGCAAACAGCTCCTGGGTCGACCAAGCTCCAAGTGGGTACCAGAGCAACTTCTGGGAAGGTTAAGGCGGCCGGCGTGATGCTGACCACATCACCCCTAGCGAGCCGATGGTCAAGAAAATATGGGCCTAACACCATATTCCCAATATGCCTCAAAGTACGTGTAACGGGATCCCTTAGTTCCATAGCAGATATTGCCGTAGGAGAGTGATATGTTACAGACTTCACTATACTAAGTCTGGCATCGAGAGGTGAGGTGACCAGTTCCCTTCCTCGCTGAGTTGTCCTGGCCTAACTTAAGAGCAAAGTCATGTACCGATTTTCAGCTGGGTGGACGGGATCGTGTCGATTCCGTGAATCGAACCCGGTACCTTTGCCGCAAGAGACCAGAGCTCTGTCAATAGACCGTTTTAGGAAATACCTATCCTAACTACATGTGAACATATGCATTATTCTTTTATAGATATATATATATATATATATATATATATATATATATATATATATATATATATATATATATATATATATATATATATATATATATATATCCCAAATATTTGACTCGTTCATTAATTTCATCACATCTTAAACCTCACCCTAACGCATGTATTCACTCACTTGCTTAATTGCTCACCCAGCCACACCTCCCCCCCCCCCCAACTTGCTCAGTTAATGTGACGAAATCAGTTGTACCCTTTTCATAAATTTCGTTCTCTCCTGCATTATTAATTTATTTCTTCATTTTCCTTCCTTATCGTCCTATTAATTGGCATATTTTATGCACCTACATTTTTGCTCTGACCACTCCCTAGACTTATGTACATTTCACCAGGTGAATCGTAGTATTACAAGGCTAATTAGGCAGGTCAGCGAATAATACTTTTATCACTTAAGTCACCAAGCCGTCTTTGATAGAGGCGATCTTTGTTGACACAAGGTGGTCGTGCACTATCGTCGGAAAGAAAGGCAGATTGGCTGTCTAAGAAATCCGTCTGGGAGGTGTACGCCAACATAGGTGATAATATGTAATCATTTACGCTAAACAATCTCTGTATCAATAGTATGGATAACCTGTCAGAGGAGACAATATGGGCGGAAGGTATTAGCCAGGAAATAAGTTCACCGATGTGTTTGTGGGTTTGTATAAATACAATCGGAAGTATTACTGCCCTCTCTGAAAGAGGTCACGAATTTAAATTTTAAAATTGATATTTTAAAACACGCTGGGGATAGTAAGGATTTAACACCCCGACCCACATATTTCTAAGGAGCTTACCATTGGTTTAATTTGAGGGCTGGAATAGACTTTGGCTTTCATTGGAAAGTTTTGTCGGGAATACCATCTGGGACTTGAACTGAGAAATGGAAATATAATCTAGCGAAATTGGAGACACAAATCAGACTGCATCTCAACATCAAATTAGCAATGCACAGGAGCCAGAGAGACATCGGGCTAGTATTCCAGAATTAAAAGTGAAGATCAAAGTATTTGTCCGTCTTTATAACTTAAAAGAGAACCCGCAATTTTAAATAAGACTGGAAACTTAAGGAATCAGAGCACCCGTCATAAGCGGAATACTAAAATTTCCCCAACCAAGTGTTCGAAGCATCTAATCAAAGTTGCTGTGTCCATTCATCTGTGCCAGGAGATTGTGTTCCCAAGTAATTTGGGGTACGTTGTGAACATATATTTTACAAAAGTGAATGTGACATGTCACTTGCTAAGTAGTTATACAAGTCATACGAGGCTGGCAACCTCAACATATGAAAATAGTATATTCATAAACCACTACAGCAAGCGCTGGTGATTGCTTCCTGCTAATCGTACAGAAAACTGACAGCAGGGAAGGCCCCAGACTCCGAATGGAGCAGTGAGTAAGTGAGTGATGATTACATCACATGTGTACAGCGTGTATAGTATCATTTTGTGAGAATATGTAACTTGTCAACTGTAATGAAGGCAAGCTATTGCACTTGCGCTGTCCTGACACATTTTCCCCATTTAAGTGACCATGAGAATAACGGTGATTTCGAAATCATATTCCCTGAGTTATACTGTGTATACTCAGGGAGAATAATTATTCAGAGAGGCTAACATTGGTGGGTGTACAGCGAGACAATGCGCCTGTTAATTTGCAGCCCACAAATGTACCTAGCAGAGGCATTTGCTCTTTTATTTTTCCAAATGTTCGTGGTTCGAAGCTACAAGACGGTTCTTAGACTAGACCAGTCTGAAGTAAGAATCTTCGCCACTATTTTTATGACGGTATTGCTTCCCCTGCTTTGCAGTAGTGGTCCAACAGTGGCCAAAACTCAAGAGTATCTAATATTGGCTTCAAAGGTGTCTACCTTCTCACAAGATTACTCTTGGCTGTCGTAAATTTATTTGAGATAGGTCTTAGAAATAGTGGTCCCATTAGAGTGAAGAATGATGGTGAAGGCTCTATGATAGAAAGGGGTAAGAAATAGATAGTTGATTCACAAGGGTGCTGAAATGAGTAAGGACAGTCTCTGAGATCGGGTAATTTCTCCGATCTGCCTATCTTACGACAATTTTTGTTTATCTGTAGACTCCTAAACCTCTCCTGGCTAAACAATTTTTGCCAGTTACTCAACACTCATGTACACACACCAATTTGGTGCTTCAAACACACATATGTGAATACAAACTACATATAACATATATGGGGTAATGGGTCGGCCAACACAGTAACATCAGTTTTATGGTGTTTATTATCATTAAACCAAAATCACAACATTTAGCATGGTACAGTCAAAAATCATAGTTACAGAAAAATACAAATAACAAGGTGGGAGGGAGGAGTAGTATCCCAATATGCCCTTCCCGCTTGTATAGACAAAGAAAATCCAGTCCACAGACAAGTGGTTATCAGAAAGAGATAATTTAACCCAAAAATAGATTAATTTATTCTGATAGGGGGTTTTACAATATTTTGTATGAGGTGTAGGAAAAGAGTCCTAGTATTCTCCAAGTTATCCCTTGACTAAGCAGATTAAAGGAGGGGAAATAAGCAAAGGTAAGCAATCCCACTTAAAGAGAACAATACAAGGAATACAGTATAAAGATATTTACCAAGTAAAGAGAATTATAAGTTTAGCTATTAGGTCTCATTCATTCATGCACGCTAGCGATGGCCATCACACATTTTCTCACACTTACCGATCGTAGAATCTGGCACTCCATAGAATAACACAAACAGAAATTAAATTACTTAATAAACTGTCTAAGTCTTTTCCTTCCTTTTCCAGCCCCAGACTAGTGGGTTTGGCGTTTAGCAAATTTTTCAGTAATCGCTGGAAGGTGAAGCATTAGTGTTCCTTTTTGATTATCTAAAAGTTTCTATGGGATGGCACTGGCACAGGTAAAGTTATGAGAAGGTAGTGGTCTCCTGGATTTTCACCGGTGGTGGTGTAAAACTTCTATAGCGTGATGACAAAGACTGAACAGTGAGGTATGTTTTTCTTCGGGGTTTTTTAAATCCAGTGAAAAATACGTGACTGTCAGTGTACATAGATGATAGATTCTTTTCCACATCAGACCAGTAAAAATAAAATATATCGCTCTGGCTATTGTTCTTCTCCAGTTAATCTTTACAGACTATATTGATTTATGATTTAAATGTTCTTGGGTTTGCTTTCTCTCACGTAAATTTAGACAGCAAGACCGCACAGGCCGCCACAAGATTATATTTAAATGTTCAAAAATTCTGGATGTTGAAGAACCCAGTCTGGAGGACTCTATAATGGCTGGGACGCAAAGGTGTATGATCATTCTATGTGAAAAAAATAGAAAAACATGAAATCATATTCTGACGCGCGATAATTTTACAGTTAAGACTATTTTATACACTCGCGTATTCAATTATATATATTTAAGAAAAACTCTCCGCGAGTCTAATGGTTAAGACACACACACACACACACACACACACACACACACACACACACACACACACATATATATATATATATATATACAGAACTAAACTGTATTAATTGGTTATAAATCCCTTAACGGCTTCAAAATTAAATTTAAGCATGTATTATATTGGGAAATAACGTATAGATATCATTTTATTTACAACTGGAAACTTTTGAGATGGGTTTATTTAATAGGTTTAAATTAACACAAAATCCAGTGAAATAAAATGAAAGAACTAGACCACTGATCACTTGAAACTAATATATTTTACCGTTGCACAGAATGAATTCACTCCAACATAGCCGAAAATCCAGAGGAAATCTAGCAGGATTCTACTATAAGCTAGTGCTTCTTTAAATCTCTGGCAAACGAATGATAAACTGCATTCTTCAGTGATCTCAATATATATTAAATGAAATGAGAGGTAATATCTAGATGTTAAGTTTAACGCCTTATTTGAAATCAGGGAACTTTCTGATTCCTGCGCCGCCAGTCCCCGCTCGTCTTTCCCGTTCGTCTCGTTCTGCGAGCGGTTTCAACGCTCTTCTCTGTTTCGCACTGAGATGCTAGACGAAGGCGTGAAACTGCTTCGTCCGTTTTGGGGACCACTACTGCCTTTGATCGTATCCCGCTTTCCTCGTTGGACTTTGGCAACGCCCTACTAGGCAGGAAGAAAGAAAAGTGAAGGAGGTAGTTGATTTAGATCGCTCTAAGATAAGGCAGAAGGCGTGGCTTAACCTCCCCTTTAAGACAAAGCGACGTCCTGGATGCCCGCATGAAAACTGTTTATCATATTAATTAGCCCACGTTGTAGAATTCCACGTTTCTATTGTGCATGCTAATGAGCCCGCGTGGAATCCACGCTGACTATTGTGTTTCACACAAATCCAGGGGGTGCGATGCTATACGAGGCTACAATCCTATCATCTCACGGTTCAGGGACAGCTGAGTTTCATCCGTCACATTGGCAGATATGTAGATAGAAGGTTAATGACACTTTTATCACAAAGGAGAGTTCACAAGATATTCAGATAAGCGAAAACAATCCTGCATTTGGCTGAGCACGTTAATTCTAGAATCTGCCGACAACTTTTGTGAAAGATTAAGCAAAGGCTTATGTTAGCTCGTTTAACCATTGCTTAATCCTTCACAAAAGTTGTCGGCAGATAGCACTTTCTGCCGGTACCACCAATAACTATGATGAAAGAATAGATGCGAAACGCTCTCCTAAGTATTGCGTTTTCCGACACATAGTTATGTCTCCTGTCTTTCCACCCCCCCCCCCCCCCACCCCCCCCCCCCCTCCCCCCCCCCCTCCCCCCCCCCACCCCCCCCCCCCCCCCCCTCCCCCCCCCCCCCCCCCCCCTATTTCTATTTCACCATCCCATTTAACTCAGAATTACTCTCGATGAACTTAAGCTCTCGAGAGAAATATTTCTTTACATTTAAATTGAACAGTTATATATATATTGATTTTACATTTAAATGATTAGGTTAATAATACAGATAGAGTATGTTTACATTTACATTTCCACTGTTTGAAAAGTGTTCACAAAATAAATTGAATATGTTTTCATTTATATTTACACTGATTGAAAACTTTGAAACTTCCATTAATTTTAAATGAATTTCCTTCTGGCAAGTCTGGTTGTTCTTGTTAAGCGATTCCTCAGATTAAATTGTCACATTGAAAGAACACTGAACAAACGCCAGATTATATTCACGGTCCTACCAAGCTCTATTTGCTATGGAGTTCAAATGATCAGCCAATCTGATTTGAATATTTTGCATGACTCATCTAGTGCAAAATTTCAAACATTACTTTTCTGAAGTACGGGATGCAAGAGTCTGGAGGGGGCCAGAGATTGGAAGTAATCACTACCTGCTTACAATCAAAAGAACAACTGAAAGAGTTGCTCAGCCTAGGAACTGCCTAACATCACGCAAGAAACCAAGTAAACAAACGGGAGAAATGAGCATTAAAACCTACAAGCTGAGAGAGCCAGAAATTAAGACCAGATATCAGGGGCTTATTGCTACAGCGGTAGGAAACACAGAAGAACAACCTGATGACTTGGAAACCCTCTGGCTTAAATTCAAGGACATCATAAAGACAGCTGCTGCAGAAGCATGTGGTGAAGTCCGACTTGGGAACAAGAGAAAGAGGACACATTATTGGACAGAGGATGTCAAAGAGAAAATAAGAGAGAAGAAAATGGCATGGAAACAATACTTAGGAGCTAAAAACACAGCAGGACAAATAGAGAAATATAGAGATTATGTGATACTTAGAACAAAAGCAAAGAACAAGGTGCTAGCAGCAAAACGGAAGTCCTGGGAAGAATTTGGAGAAAAGCTAGAAAAAGATGCACAAGAAAACCAGAAATTGTTCTATAAGACCCTAACGAACATGAGGAAGGAAAAACAATGCCCTCTCAAATTTATAAAGGACAAGCAAGGCAAATTGCTTACTGTCCCGAAGGAAGTAATGGAAAAATGGAAAGAATATTTCTCAGAACTCCTTGATGGTGAGCAAGGTCAAGCATCAGAAATGATAACCACTAGCACAGAAGAGGAAACCAATAATGATGAAGATGACATAAAGATGGAAGAACTGAAGGCAGCATTGGAGAAAATCAAGATGGGCAAAGCAGCAGAGCATGATGGTATAACACAAGACATGGATAAGTACATGGGAGCATCAGGTGACCTATTACTCATAAGGGTCCTACAGGCAGCGTGGTGCAACAAGACCATACCAAAGGATTGGGAGATTGCCATCATAACACCAATTTTCAAAAAAGGTGACAATCGACAATGTGGAAACCCCAGAGGCATATCCCTTCTCAGTGTCCCTGGTACAATCTACTCCAGAATCCTAGAGCAGAGACTCCGACGCCTACCTGAGCCACAATTAGATGAGATCCAGTGCGGATTCCGAGCTAACCGAAGTACTCAAGATCTAATCTTCACACTCAGACAGCTGAGTGAAAAGGCTTTTGAGTATAAGAGTGAGATCCATCTTTGTTTCATAGATCTATAAAGGCGTTTGATAGGGTCCCCTGGAGCAAACTTTGGGACTGTTTGGCAAGGAAGAACATTCCAGCACCCCTGATTCATGCTATACGGAGCTTCTACAAGTCTTGCAGAAATTATGTGAGGACAGCAAACCATAAGTCAGAAGAGTTCAGGACCACCACTGGTGTACGACAAGGTGATATCCTGTCACCTTATCTTTTCATACTCCTCATGGACGATGTTATCAAGGCATGTAAGGAGAGAACAAGAAAGTATTTAGTAGGGTACTGGAAGATGAGACAGGTCTGTATTTCAGAGCTGGCATTTGCTGATGATGTTGCCCTGATCGCTAAATCAGAGGCACATCTCCAATCCAACCTGCAAGTCTGGAAGGAAGAGCTGGAGAAGAGAGGGATGGCCATAAGCAGCTCTAAAACAAAATCCATGGTGATATCACGAGAAGAATGAAGACATCAGATTAAGCTGGGAGAACAGGTCCTGGAGCAGGTCGACCACTTTAAATACCTCGGAGCTATTATAGACCGAAAGGGAGGCATCAAAGAAGAGTTGGCCACTCGAAAAGCAGCAGCTGGGAGACTTTTTCAGGCCACAAATCGAGAATTCCTCAGCAAGAGAGAGGTTGGTAAGAAAACGAAGATGGCTGTATACCGCTCCACCTATGTCCCAGTCCTGACATATGGATGCGAGTCATGGGCATTGACTACAACCCACAAAAGCCAGATCCAAACCTCAGAACTGAGGTATCTGATGAATGTGGTTGAAGTAACAAGAAGAGACATGGTCTGCAACCAAACAATACGTCAAGGCCTAAAATCCCATCCGCTGCAGACCCAAATAGAACAGTCCCAACTAAGATGGTTTGGCCATGTCTGCAGAATGGGAGAAGATCGGCTACCACGACAAGCATGGGAAACAAAGAACCAGGGGTTCAGACCCCCAGGACGACCCAGAGTCCGCTGGGAGGACAACATTAGACAATCTTTGAAGGACCGAGGACTAGAATGGAACCAGGCCAGTAGAAAGACAGCCGATAGGATAGTCTGGCGCTCTCTCTTCCAAACCTCTGCACCTCACGGTAGAAGGGGAACGACTAAGTAAGTAAGTAAGTAAACCATAAATATTAAGTGCACGTACACGTTTAGAAAACAACATTGACAAATTATTCAACATTGACAGGTCCGGGATCATTACCTTCTTCATTTTCATCAACTTCTAATTCAACGAGGTGTAGGGTGGTGAGTCATGGTGATGTAGTAGTCAATTTGCGGCTATTTGAATCTCAGTAGAGATTTTCCACGAATGGTACTGGTGTGTGCCATATGCGCTTTCTCTGTTCCGCATATGTTGGGCAACTGTGAAGCAGATGTTCAGCAGTCATTTTATTAGTGCCACAGTTACACTCATCGTTAGTTCCTATCTTTAGTTTGTTGAATAGATGATATCCCAATTTGTTGTGACCCATACGGAGTCTGAAGATTATCATTTGTTCTCTTCGTACATGGGGCTGACGACTTCATTTTGTAAAACAGATTACAACGCAAATCAACAGTTGTAGGAGCATATAAATGCTTTGCTGCAGGCTTCCTGTAAGGGCTCGGCTGTAGTAGTGGTTAAATATTAGACAAACATAAAGGTATGTTTTCAGGCACTCGTAAGAAATAAAGAAGTAGAACACTAGACAACAGAAAAACAACAGACGTGAGTGGCTTACCCAGGACTCGAACCCAGGACCTTCCGTGCGACAACTCCGCCTAGCTATGCAAGCGAATCACACTATCCTCCCTGCCATCTAGGCATCACCAAAAAATGATGCTTCGATGACGGGTCATTAGTGCGAACCGCAAGACATAACACCAGAAATTTACCATGGGCAGTCCAGCCTATTAATAACGCAATCACTTCTGATGTTCCCCTATTATACAGTATAGGTCAGTCCACACAAGACAAAGACCTTAATACTGTGTCCAGTAAATGATAGTAGGCTAAGAACAGTAAGTACAGGACAGAGGGTAGGTTTTTGGTATTGTATAAACATTTATAACACATAAGGAAGGGAAACCCGAGGCCTGTAAACAGTAAATAAATATTAGACAAACATAAAGGTATGTTTTCATTATGTAGTAGTGGTTCCATGCTCCATAAGGAGCGAAAAGGAAAACGGAAATGAATGAAAATACAAAGAGTGGTGATGCACAGTGGTTTTAAAAAAAAATACTTTTGAATAAGTAAAATTGCCGTTAGGTATTGGTGCTTTTGAATTTAATTTCCATCTTATGACGGGCTTTTACATTAGTATCATCATAATAATCATGTTTCTTTATCGCTGCTTGCGAAATATGGAACCACCACAGCAGCTGGTGCCGTTGTTGCTGGAAGCCTGCACCAAGCATTCACATGTTCTAGCAGCGGGGGTTTATGTGGAGATTTATTTTACAAGATGAGGTTGTTATCCTCACGCTCGACCTCATTTCTTTGTACGCCGTGCCTCAGGGAGCATAAGTACTATTCTTTATTTGTCTCTGTGGGACCTAAGTCGCGTCAACAGTGAGGAATGCAGTCAGCGACCCATAGCTGACTGCTTGCGTCAGGGTCAGCGAACCAGAGCTGACCAAGACCCTACTCCACCTCTAAGTGGTGGTCCTGGAAACAGGCTGCATCACTGCAGTTTGGCTGAGAGAGTAGGGATCGAAGTGGGAAGGCAAACCAGGTCCTAAAAAATGCAGTGCCGAAGTCGGATGTGTCGGGCTGAAAGGCGCAGATATCGCAGCTTTGCTGTAAACGGCGACACAACGCAAGCAACGTCCTTTTCAGGACGAACGAAGGAGGAGGAGGATTTGTCTCTGTAGAGACCGCCAAGAACTCATCATCAACATATGGTGCCATCTTCACAACGAAGGTCGGCTGCAATCGGTCTTCTCTGTCTTGTCTTGATGGTGCACTCTGGTAGACTCTTTCATGTCCATCTCTTGATGTTACCTTCTCACTTATAGCGCTGTCTTCCTCTTGCACGTTTGCCTTCAACTCTTCCTTCTACTAAGGTCTTCAGTAAGGCGTTATATCTTTTTACATAGCCAAAATATTTTAGCTGTCTAATTGTTATCTCCTTCAGTAATTCTTTATTTGTTCCTAGTGTGGTTAAGTGGGATGTTATAAATATTTATAGGGGACTTAGTGTACTGACTGAGATCAGCTGTGAAGGTATATATATCTAATAAGAGTAGTGTATTATAGATAACCTTACTTGCTGCCACATATGTATACCTCAGTCAGAATTATTCTGGAATAGTGTGATGACTACGTTATATGTCTAGGGTATGTGTATGATGAAGTGTAAGTCATAACAACAACAGACAGATAAACAATTTAATTATTTCCACCACACTTGACAACACTGTGACACTCACATACATAAAACACTCTACGAGGATATCTTAAAGGAGTCACTGATAACTTTTCAAATAACAATATGTATTCAGTGCTGTCATGAATATATATGTGTCCTGATTCAAATACAAAGGGAACCAGGAATCACAATCAATTTTAATTACAAGTTATATATACAGAATTTATCAATATGAATCTTGTAGTGACATATATTATTAATAGTATTCTATGTGTGTCAGTTGTGTAGTAGTAATATGAGGTAATACTGGTTTTGTTTTGTTCAAGCTCTGTTGGTATTTGTCATCATGACTTCAATAGTTTGTCTTTATTGGAACTAGTATTGGAGATGTTCTCAGTTCCTGATATTAAAACAATTGAATTCCCCTCTTAATTTTATTTTACACTGTCATTTTAAGATGGGGTACATAATGTTGAGCTCCATGGCCACACTCTCTTATCTTTCGTGATGACTGCAGAAAAAGGCTCCTCTGCTCGATTACTTTAATGAGTTCTGGAGCCACCCCACTGGTTGCTATATGGACCAAGGAGTATGCTGTCCACCTCTGGCTTCAGCAAAGCTCTGACCAGGTGCTGCTCAATAACTTTAAGACCACGGTCCCTGAAACAAGAAGGATGTACCTTCTATGTCATAACTAATTTATACTCTCTTTCTACACTGAGCACAATACATCACAAACATTGAGTTCAGAGCGTTAGGCCAACTGTCAGCTTCATCTGAAATACTTTATACCAGTATTTCCCTCCCTAATGGTTACTACGCCTCTGCAATTCCAGCATTATTTCTTTCTAGTCAATCATCTAGGTGTCAGTGTACTGTTTGGCCATTCCATGCAGTTTTACTTTCCTCCGACACCTTCTGTTCAGGCTGGAGCATTATAGGCTTTACATCATGTTTGCTACTGAACTACACATATATACAGACATAAATTATCAATTTACATTCAATTTTCATTAAAAGATATTGAATATTTCAAGCTTACCACAATTCATGGAATAATAAACAGTTTCGTTGACTGGCAATGAATATAGCACAACTCCGATCTGCCGATGTCCCAGGCTTTATTTTATAAAAAATATACACTGGTGCTCAACGCACTGCTTCTTAGTAGGTTTATTACAAGCTGTGGCAATGAACAGACGCTCTGAATCGAGTATATTCGCAGCTCTACCCAATGAAACCATGTCTACACATCTTTTCAAAAAAGTACTCCTTTTCACGTTCCCCCTGACAACACAAGATAGTATTTATAGCCCGACCAATCGTGTTTAGTTTTATATTTGTTGCGCTCCAATCAAATAGGAGTTAACATGGTAGGCTAATTCCGTAACGTAAGGTTTTTTCAAACACGTTTAAAAAAAATTTTATGAGCAGAAATGATTTCATGCTGTCAGGCACCCCCACTATTTTATTTTGGTTATAATTTGGTAATTCCTAGACTATTTGCGTAACGTTTTACATATTCTTTGTCAGCAAGCCCTAAGGAACCCAAATATACAAATTTAAAAGAGCTAAGTGGCTGCGTTCAAAATATGCAATTTCTTCTACCTCCTGTTTCGAAGATGTGCTGTCTGGGTACTGTAATGTTTTCAAACGTAAACCCATCTAATGTCATCTTTTCTAATAAGCGTTTTCCAGGTTTTTTTTTTAAAACCTAACTCTGGGAAGGTTAGTGTTTTTATCACTGTCCGTCTGAAAAAAAGTTAGTGCATGTGGCCTTACACGCGTGATGGCAGCAATTGTGTATCGCGCGACGCGTGTTTAGTATTTCATGCTTCCTGCCTTCATTCGCCCCTCTCTCTCTCCTGCTTTATCTGTCTTTTAGTTACGCCGTGTATGGAATGAATGAAATATTAAATCTAGGTCATTGATCAGCTTGCGTATCCCAAGGTCAGTACACGTTTCATTGAAGAAAGCGGGTAATAATACAGTAGGCTTTTACTATCAACGTGAAAGCGTTACAATTTGCAGACGAAGCAGAAAACAAGGGGATTTCGAGTACAGTCATTGTGACAGCACTGTTCTTTTACCATTGCTCTTTTCTTTATTAAATGTATTTGTTAGGCTTCATATTTACCTGATAATTTATATATGTGGATTAGAATATTCCACGACATCTCCCCTCTTAAAACAGACATTATATGTCAGTCCTTTATTCTATATACACATAGAGAAATTTATTATTATTTCTGGGGTTTACGGTGATTCTCATCACACGGATGGCGGCTTAAAAAATCCGCTCCCAAATTTGTTTTTCCAGATATATACTCAATGCTAAAATTATATGGAGCCAAAAGTAAGGACCATCGGAGTAACCTAGAGTTCTCATGCCTAGCCTGTGCTAGAAACGATAAAGGTTTGTGATCCGTTTGCAACTTAAATGCCTTCCCATACAGATAAATATTGAATTTCTTTATTGCCCATATTACTGCAAGACATTCTTTTTCGCTAGTTGAGTAGTTGATTTCAGCTTTATTCAACTTTCTGCTAGCATATGCCACTGGGCTTAATTCCCCATCCAATGCATCTGATTTCTGTAGTAGAGTTGCACCTAACCCAATATTACTGGCATCCGTCCTTACTATGAATTCTTGACTTAAGTCAGGTAATTTCAAAATAGGTTTACTTGTGAGCTTTTCCTTCAATTCTTGGTAAGCCATTTCACATTGTGGTGTCCATGTAATGCGATCTGGATGTCCTTTACGTGTCAAATCAGTTAACGGTGCACATATGGAATTAAAGTTTTTGATATACTTCTGGTAGAAACCACATAATGAGACAAAGGATCTCACGTCCTTCTTGGTTTGTGGTCTCGGGGCTTTCTGTAGTTTCTCTAAATTCTTTGGGTCAGGGGTCATGTTTCCCTGATAAACTGTGTGTCCCAAAAATTCCAATTCTTTACATCCAACGCAACATTTGGTTGGTCGGGCTGTTAAATTTGCTTCCCTAAGTCGATTAAACAGCATATTCAGAGAGTCAATGTGTTCCTCAAATGTTTCTGTTGCTATAAGGATATCATCCATGAAATTTGTTATATATGGATTATTCAGAGGGTCCAATAATTTTCTCATCATTCTAGAGAAGACACTAGGCGCATTCTTCAATCCAAATGGCAATCTATTAAACTCATAGTGTCCTTCTGAGGTACTAAAAGCTAGGTATGGTCTAACCTCAGGCTTTACTGGAATCTGATAGTATCCTTTACTCAGATCCACTTTTGAGAAATATTTAGCTTTATTTAGTCTGGCAAACAGCGGATTTGTATCCGGCAATGGATCCACCTGTCCTTCTGTAATAGCATTCAGTCTCCTGTAATCTATACAGAGTCTATGTTCTCCAGAGGGCTTCCTTAAGAGTACAACACCGGAACTATACGAAGATTCACTGTGCGAAATAATTCCTTCCTTCAACAGATAGTCTATCTCTTCCTTCAAAGCTTTCTCCTTAGCAAACGGAATCGAATATGGTTTCATACAGACAGGTGTGGGGTCTATCAGTTTCATATCATATTCCAATAGGTTTGTATGCCCTGGTCGGTCTGTTAACACCTCTGCATGATTATTTAGAACCTGTTGCACTCTCTCTTTCTGAGTTTTTCGTTAAATGTGTACTGATTTTCACCTGTGCTGCTGTCTCACAGGGGTGTAATGGATATTCAAATGATGAAAGTGGTTCCTTTTTCATCTCCATGGCGATGGACAAGGTCAACAAGTGTGTCTCTTCCTGATGTTCTCTTTCCAAATATTTCTTCAGGAGATTCACATGATAGATTTTTTCTTTCCCCTTCTTATCTATCTTATAATTTGTTCTAGACACCTTCTCTAGAACTGTATATGGACCCTGCCATCCAATCTGTAACTTATTCTGACTCCCGGGGAGAAGAAGCAGTACCTTCTCTCCCACAGCCAAATCTCTGTCTTTCGCCTTCCTGTTATAATAGGCAGCATGTTTCTTCCTGGCTTGTTTCAAATTTTCATTGGCAAGTTTCCAGCCAGTTTTTAAACGAGTGGTCAGCTCATTCACATATTGGTATGAAGATGTAATGTTTTCCTCTGCCTTTTCATCAGTCCATGTTCTTAACAAAGCTACATATGGACCTTTAATTTTGTGGACCTATTTGTCCATGCACCGGTATGGTCTCTTCCACTCGAAGCTCTATAGTGATGATTTTTCCTCCCAGAATTATCATTCACAAAACGACCGCTACCAATTTTTCTTTTGGGGCTTTCTCCCCACTTAAAATTCTTGATGAGAGATTTCCTCTCTACATCTTCTTCCTCCAGTTTGTTTAAGTCCGATTGAGGGATTTTCGGCTTATCCTGGGGTAAGACATCCTTTTGCACTCTCCGCATAGTGGCCATTGTAAAACAGTTAAGTGAAGCTTGTCCGTGAAAAGGGGCTTCCCATTCCATTTGGTCCACTTTATCAAATTTATTTTTCTTTTTATTATCAGGCCTAATTTTGCCCCGTGGCGTGTCCAGGTCCTGATCAATGTTCCCACTTGTGGGTGTTCCCTCATGTGCTATGCTACACCTTTCTACAAAATTCTCAATGTCCCATCTTGCTTTGGGCCAATAAAAATTGTGAGCCACCTTTTGAATGATGGTACCTATTTTCTCATGGTCCCCATCTGGTTTCACATGTAGGCTCCTTATTAAGTCTGCCCTATATCTTTTAGGAAGTACCAGCTGTCCCTGACCTTTGGATCTAGCTCCAGTCTTCCTATACATCAACTTGTTTTTCATGTAAAAATCTCCCTTGCCTGGAGTTGTATGACAAGTTGACAATTTCCTGAAACAAGGCTTGAGGGTCTTATCCGCAGCCTGTGCCTTCCTCATTGTGGTGAAGTGGGATGTTATAAATATTTATAGGGGACTTAGTGTACTGACTGAGATCAGCTGTGAAGGTATATATATATCTAATAAGAGTAGTGTATTATATATAACCTTACTTGCTGCCACATATGTATACCTCAGTCAGAATTATTCTGGAATAGTGTGATGACTACGTTATATGTCTAGGGTATGTGTATGATGAAGTGTAAGTCAAAACAACAACAGACAGATAAACAATTTAATTTATTCCACTACACTTGACAACACTGTGATACTCACATACATAAAACACTCTACAAGGATATCTTAAAGGAGTCACTGATAACTTTTCAAATAACAATATGTATTCAGTGCTGTCATGAAGGTATATGTGTCCTGATTCAAATACAAAGGGAACCAGGAATCACAATCAATTTTAATTACAAGTTATATGTACAGAATTTATCAATATGAATATTGTAGTGACATATATTATTAAAAGTATCCTATGTGTGTCAGTTGTGTAGTAGTAATATGAGGTAATACTGGTTGATGCGTGATGCCATATGATGATGGATGGTATCCGCATGTCTGGTTTTGTGTAGTGTGTAGATGTGTTCAGTCAAAACAATGTTCATGCAACAATAACAGGGCAATCCACATAGGACGTCAGTAAACTCACGACGTATAAAGTCAATGAGTCTTGAAACAGCCGTTGACGTTTTTCTTCATTATTTATTGTGGACGCCACAGTGACAAAATGGTTACGCAAATGTGTGGGCACATCAAACAGTCATTATCACAGCAACATTCAATACAGCAATAAACGGTAGACAGCATTACAATGATGAGTCAGATGCATGTTATATTTCAAAGTGCTGTAAATGTAGTCAGGTGGAAAACTCCATCCTTTTCTATAACAGCCAGGAGATAACCAGATGTATGAGATCAGTTCACTCTCCTTAGTTTGACTTCAGCAAGACAGACACGTCTGCCGAAGTATAAATAATGTCCTCAAAAATATCCTCTAGATAATAAAGGTTTTCTAAACCTAGTTCATTTAACAAAGTAGCAAGTAATGGTCCTTGGTACATGCATCAACCGATGCAGTACAATGCAGCGACATGTGAGCTGGGAAAGAACATCTCGTGACGACGACTTTCGGAGACAGGCTATGAATCGAAATCGCTCACGACCCAAAATCGATAGAGTTAATGAAAAAGTCAATTTACCTTGCTTTCATGAAATACACAGAAATATCACGCCTCCCGACATGTGGGAAAACACTAGAGGTATTATCTCGACTAAACGAAATATCCATAAGAGGACTACACATCCCTGACAGAACAAAAATAGCGGAGATCCCCTCTTCAACGAGGCATCTCTTTCGCCATTCCAAATCGCTCACTCCCACTAGTGGTGGGCGGAAACCGATCGACAAACAACAAGACAAGTCATGCGCAGTCCAGCGCAAAAATGACCACAGCTCAAAAGTTAACTGCATTCGATACCAACGCGAGAAGACAAATGCTTACCGAGAAAAGTGACTATAAATTACAAGCAGTTGTTGCCCTTGCGTTATAAAACAGATATTGAAATAAAACGATGTTGCGAGAATTTATCACGCAACATATCACCACCTCCTCCCGATAAAAAAAAAATGTGGAACATATTTTTTTTTCAATATCAAAGAGCAAGCGATAAGCGGCTCAAAACGCACGAATTATGCGCTGATAATTAACTAAATTGCCAAACAATAGGCTAATTATAGAGTGTCTGGTGAGGATATACCTCAACAGAAAAATAAATATGTCTCAAAAAATATTCACATCGGGGAGGTGTCACCAACACACATCACGTTAGCATGTAAACACAATATACGTATGCAAGTTACTATAATCATCATTAAACAGCATACTCTAATATTGTCTTTAAAAATGGATGTACAAATCTGATAGGAAAATTTAAATAGTACATTCTTTGACATGTAATGACATAAGTACATAGTAAAGTTAAACTACATGACGATCCAGGACATATGCTCTGGTATTCCGAGGGTAAGTACACAATCTAGAACTCGTAAGGTAAGTCCTCAGCTCAACAATGACATTCTGAGAAAGTACAAGCAATATAATGCTAATTAATAACTAATATGCTTCATATAAGGTACAATACATTATTAATAATTGTGGCTGTTTAGTAAACTAACGGCCCTTATATTAACTACTCAGTCCTCCTCTATCATTTTAAAAAACGAACAGAAGAAGATGACAACAAAGCACGATAGTGTGTACATATAAAGTAAGTACAGATGTGCTAATCTATTGTAGAAATATAGGTGTGTTATGACTCTGTAATATATAGAAATATAGGACAGAAGTATTAGTTGGAGTCATGTGGGCATCTAGACAAAATGTCAGCCATCACATTATCCGCACCACGGATAGCTCGTACCGTGAAGTGAAAAGGTTGAAGAGCTATAGCATATCGAGTGGATCTCGAACTCTTCAAATTCTTAGTCTGAATAGCTGTAAGAGCTTTCTGATCAGTCTCTAGAATGAAATGTGCGCCCAGGAGGAATCTTTGTAGCTTTAGAATTGACCAAACCATCGCTAACAACTCACGGTCTAAAACCGAGTAGTTCCTCTCTGCCGCATTTAGTTTTCTAGAAATGTACATAACAGGATGCAGAGTATTTGCATATTCTTGCATCAGTGCTGCTCCAATCCCAGTGGATGAAGCATCACTCCGAAGAACAAAAGTCCTATCAAGAGTAGGTAATCTTAAGATGGAGGAGAAGAAAATATATTCTTGATTTGGTCTAGTGAAGATTGGCATTCTTCAGACCAACGGACCAGATTAGGCGAACCTTTCTTCAACAATGTTGAGAGAGGTGCCATGATCGAAGATAAATTTGGAATAAATCTCCCATAAAATTGAATTAAACCTAAGAGACTCCTAACTTGTTTCTTCGTTTTAGGAACAGAGATGTTCAGTATTTTGGAAGTATTGTGGTCTTCTGTCTTCAAGAGACCATGACCAACACGATGACCCAGGAAAGAGATTTCACCAAAACCAACAAAAGCTTTAGAAGGTTTTGCTGTCAAATTATTCTCACGTAGAGTGGACAGTAAGTCATATAACCCTAAATAGTGATCTTCCCAGGTATCACTGAAGAGACAGATGTCATCTAAGTATGCGATGACATCCGAACGATGTGACAGAATTCGACGCATCATGCGAACGAAAGTGGCAGGGGCGTTCATGAGACCAAAAGGCATAACATTCCATTGAAATAGACCCCTAGGTGTAGAAAAAGCAGTAAGAGGTTTGGCATGCTCTGCTAAAGGCACTTGCCAATAACCTTTAGACAAGTCAAGTTTAGTGAAGAATCTAGAATTAGAAAGTCTAATCAGTAGATCTTCTAACAAAGGCATCGGTTCAGCGTCGAACTTTGTGACCTGATTCAATTTGCGATAATCAACGCAAATTCGTATGTTCTTATCCTTCTTCCGGACAATAACCATGGAAGAAGAATATGGTGAAGTCGATGGTTCAATTATATTTAATTGAATCATTTCATCCAATTCCTTTTCCACTTGCGACTGAAAGTGTATAGGAATAGGATACGGCCTAACCCTAATTGGATTATTGTCGGTAAGAATTATGTCATGTTCTATGACATCTGTGTGTCCAGGAATGTCAGTGAGAACATCCTGAAATGTTTGTAACATCGACAAGTCTCGTCGATGTTCGTCACCAGAAAGATTAGGAGAAACAGAAACGTTTTTCCAAGATTCCGTGGAATGTAATGGAACCACTGGAAGGGGAAGGTTGACATCAGAGAAGGTAGCTTCCTCATCCTGAATGACAGACAGGGATGAATAATGACCGTGAGGTGCAGGAGCATCATCCGTTGCCTGGAAAATAGGCAGCAAATAGTCCGGACGTTCGTGAAATTCCGAAAGCATGTTTATGTGGAAAGTTTTATGCTTTCCATCAATATCGACCACATAGTCAACATCGGAAATCCGAGAGACTATTGTATACGGACCTTTCCATGCAATAAGAAGTCTATTTTCCCTACTGGGGAGTAGGACGAATGCTTTGTCACCTGGACAAAGTTGTCGTAGACATCTATTCTTGTTAGCAAACTGCCTTGCCTTCTCTTTAGCAATTTCTGATGAAGCAGTTGCTAGCTTACATGCCTCAATGATCTTTTGTCTAAGAGCAATGACATACTCATATGAGGATTGAGTTTCATCGCTAATATCATCGGCAGTGATGAGATCGTGTAATAAAGACATAGGGCCGCGTGGACGCGCGCCAAAGACAAGTTCGAAGGGAGAAAATCCTGTGTGTTCATTAGGGACTTCTCTATAGGCAAAGAGAGCCGCGGGCAAAACCCTGTCCCAATCTTGAGGATGATCTTCAGTTATCTTACCAAGCAAAGTCTTGAGCGTTCTATTCAGACGCTCAACTAACCCATTAGACATAGGATGGTAGATACTACTGAGAGATCGTTCAATATGTAAGGTAGACATCACCTGTGACATAGTGTCAGATATGAGTTGAGTGCCATGGTCTGACAATATTTCTCTGGGGAACCCCAAGCGAGAAAATATCAACCAAAGAGCATCTGCGATATCTGTAGTAGATATGCTCTTAAGAGGAATAGCCTCTGGCCAACGTGTGCACATATCGACACATGTAAGGATAAACTGATGTCCTCTGGCCGACTTGACCTTAAAAGGGCCAATAATATCTATGGCCATTTTCTGAAACGGCCGAATAGGAATGTCAGCAGCCTGGATAGGCGCAGCATGTCGTGGTCCTCTAGATTTGACCTCCTGACATACCTTGCATGATCGGCAGTAAATACGAATGTCCTTATTGACAAAAGGCCAAAAGAAAGCCGCAAGGACTCTCGACTTCGTACGGGCAAAACCCATATGTCCAGCACATTGCGAGTCATGAGCATGTTGTAATATTTTGACTCTCATGCTCTTGGGAACAAGAATTTGCGAATGTGCCGACGTAGTCGAATCTTGTACCATACGTACAAGTACGCCGTTTCTCATTGCAATCCAAGATTTTCTATTTGTATCCTGATTCGGATCACCTTTCTTCGCAAGAACGAAGAATTTTTTTAAAGAAGGATCTTCTTCTTGCAATTTTATGAAAGAGTCACGAGTAATTACTAAGTGACTATCTTGGCTATCAACTTCATTATCACTATTCAGTGAAGTTTCGGGTGTTTGTAGAGCTTGTGCTCTTGTAACTACTGCATTTGTAGCTTGCATGTTATTATCTTCCGAAGCAGCAATCTGCTGTGGGGTACACTCCCTAACTCCGTGAATACGACCAATAATAAGGTCCGCAATAGGATTAGGTAAGAGACAAGCATGCACATCTCCAGTAAAGAAAGGAGTGGCAATGCGAATTACAGCAGTAGGATATTTTTCTAGAGTGCCGCCAAATGTGACACATTTAATAACCCTTCCTGTAGCACAAGATGGATCTACAAGCGATTGTCTAACACCAATAGTGGTGCATCCGGAATCGAAAAGTAGTGAGACCGGAGTATCATTAACAAGACCCTTATGTAGAATTAAAGAACCCCTCCCGTCATGCGCAACAGCAGCAGGAAGAGCGGGAAGTGGGTGACCACAACTCAAAGTAGTTATGGTACCCGGTTCGAATAAAGTACTGCATTGGGGGCATTTGTTTGCTCTTTCAAAGTCAAAAGCAGAACTAGTGACAGCGTCAAAGTTTTTACTATCAACAACATGATTACAGGCTCCCTCAGTTTCCTGTTGTACAGCATTAGCCTGCTGATATCTCTTTTTTTTGTGTTGAGATCTACCCCGACTATTATTACCTCTGAAGTTATCAGAGTTATTATTATCTCTGCAGTTATTATTGTCTCTATTGTAATTGTTATACTGGTTCGAATTCCAGTTTCCACGATTACTATCATGTTCACATTGATGCGAACATCTATTTGTTTGGTTCTGAGGTCTTCGGCAGGAATAACCTCTATTACCATATCCTCTTTTGAAATGCTTATAATTATTAGGGTGATAGTAACGACCACTATCAGGTTGTCTCCAATTCTTCGAAGAAGAATCACCATGAAATTGATTTCCATGATTTTGACAGAAATTACCGCTACCCTTTCTATCAAAATTTTGTTGGGATCTACGAGCAAAGTTTTGACCATACGGAGCTGCCGAAGCAACTGGTAAACCTTCTTTCACCTTAGAGTTACCCATGGTTATGTGTGGGTGCGCAGTTACGTATTGGCAACAGAAATCTTCCATTTCTTTTATTGTTTTAGGTTTACGTTCATGAAGGAAAGCAAGGAAAGACTCATTGACAGACGACATGACTTTGTCTCTAAGTATTAAGTCCATAAGTCCTTCATAAGTTTTTTCCGTCTTAGATAGTTCAACCCATCGTGAGAAAGTAATGCGTATTCTTGCAATAAACTCGGAGAATTCAACTCCATTTTCAGGTAACATGTTTTTAAATTGTAGACGATAGCCGTCTTCGTTAAGCTGATATTTCTTTAACAAAGCGGCCCTGACAACCTCATAATTGCTCTTGTCAGGTTCATCCACCATATTTAATATACTTAGAGCTTTACCTGTCAGTATCCCTGATAACTGATAAACATATTTTGCTTTGTCTATGTTATGAGCTGTACATGCTTGTTCAAATCTGTCCAGATAGAACATTATGTCATCACTGGAAGGACTAAATGTTGGTAACTTAATCTTAAAAGTATCATTATTAGCCTTCCCAGAAGATGAACCCTTGTTTGAATCATTACCATTACTCATGCTCGTCAATTTCAATTTCTCCAACTCTAAAGCTAAGAGTTTTTCTTCATGTTCCATTTTTTGCTTTCCTCTCATCAGACTCTCTTTGTAACTTCCTTTCTTCAGCTTGAGCCTGCATTTGAAGTCTTTCATTTTCAGCTTCTTTTTCAAGTCTTTTATTTTCAGCTTCTAGCTGTAGCTTTCTTTCCTCAGCTTCTGATTCCCTTTTTTGTTTTTCCATTTCCATTTGGAATCTCTTTTCATCCACCTGCATCTGCAGTTTCTTTTGTTCAGCTTCCATATGCAGTTTCTTTTGTTCAGCTTCCATTGCTTTATCATATCGAGCAGTTGCAAATTCTTCTAACTTATCACCAGTCTTGCCAAGCAATTTACCCTGCTCAATAAAGTGCTCAAATGTAGACATGTTGTCTAACATATGAGTCCAAAACCTGAAATAATTAACTAATTTATTTCAAACCTAAGTGTAACAAGTCTTAATTAAGCACTTGTATATTCACATCACCTTATATTATCCCAGTCTCTGTGGGAAACAAGTCTCCAATCAAAGAACTTGTATATGAAATATCAACAATCAATTCTTGATCATAAGTGCACTTCTCATTCAATAGTGCACGACACTATTCATCATTCATTTATCATCAGTGTAGTAGTAACAGTGCATTAGCATAGCCCATTAACTAATTACTATAACTGTAAACAATGACTATGTAAACACATGCAGAATGTAAACATTGAAAATGTAAACAATACAAACAATGTAAACAATAACAATGTAAACAATAACAAAGATCAGCAACAATACAAAAACTTTCGCAGAAATCAACTAAAAATAAAGCAGAAATTAATGAAATATCACCAAAAATGTGACGATATCTGCGATAGAATTAAACAAAATACATGACACCACAGTGTATAAACAAAAAATGTTGTATGAAACTAAATTATAGACAAGAGTAGGCTAACAAATACAAACAAATCACAACAAAACTAAAGAATGTGAAATAATAACGAAAACAATATTAAAACATGTCATCACAGCTAACATAAATAGCAACAGAAGTCGCTTAGCAAATTCCAGTATCGGAAATTTGCAAACCTTACAGAAAACGCTCACAATAGACGACCTCTATGACGTGGCATAATCTAACGGAGACACCACCCAACCGAGAACCCGCTGAAATATAAACATATAAATATACAAATAACATATAGACATATAACATATAGAATGAGATGATACACAGAAGACTCAGCAGAAGTATAAGGGCACAGTTTACATACAAACAGGCCACTTAACTTAAAGGCTTCCAATCGTAGAACAGCAGAAAAACGGATGTCAATCAACGTCCTAAAGAGCGAAGCTCCAACGATGATGGCACATCTGAACTGCTTCCACTGCTAACACGATGGTACAAGAGCTTCTGACATACTGTGTGTTGAGTTGTTTCGGCACTTGACCTTCTAATCCAAAAGTAAGTTGATGGAAATCGGTACTTGGCCTTCTTCAGAAAACAACCCGTTTCAACCGGCACTTGACCTTCTCAAAAAACGACAGCACTGGAACCTTGACAGCAGCAACTTGCTTGACTTGCGTAAAAGATAACAGCAGTCCGAGTTATCCGGCAACATGTAACAACGCCGGGTACTGTCAAATTCTTGTTTCCGTCAAAAAGTTGAAATTTTGACTTTTACCGGGCAACGCCGAGTACTTTGAAAATTTTGAAGATGTTGACTGTATTGAAGAATGTTAATTTCTTGAAGGATGCTGATGAATTCTTGTTGAAAATGAAGTGGGTAAGGGACCCCGTGTTTGCTAGTACCAGAATCAAACCAGCTTATGGCCACCAAATGATGCGTGATGCCATATGATGATGGATGGTATCCGCATGTCTGGTTTTGTGTAGTGTGTAGATGTGTTCAGTCAAAACAATGTTCATGCAACAATAACAGGGCAATCCACATAGGACGTCAGTAAACTCACGACGTATAAAGTCAATGAGTCTTGAAACAGCCGTTGACGTTTTCTTCATTATTTATTGTGGACGCCACAGTGACAAAATGGTTACGCAAATGTGTAGGCACATCAAACAGTCATTATCACAGCAACATTCAATACAGCAATAAACGGTAGACAGCATTACAATGATGAGTCAGATGCATGTTATATTTCAAAGTGCTGTAAATGTAGTCAGGTGGAAAACTCCATCCTTTTCTATAACAGCCAGGAGATAACCAGATGTATGAGATCAGTTCACTCTCCTTAGTTTGACTTCAGCAAGACGGACACGTCTGCCGAAGTATAAATAATGTCCTCAAAAATATCCTCTAGATAATAAAGGTTTTCTAAACCTAGTTCATTTAACAAAGTAGCAAGTAATGGTCCTTGGTACATGCATCAACCGATGCAGTACAATGCAGCGACATGTGAGCTGGGAAAGAACATCTCGTGACGACGACTTTCGGAGACAGGCTATGAATCGAAATCGCTCACGACCCAAAATCGATAGAGTTAATGAAAAAGTCAATTTACCTTGCTTTCATGAAATACACAGAAATATCACGCCTCCCGACATGTGGGAAAACACTAGAGGTATTATCTCGACTAAACGAAATATCCATAAGAGGACTACACATCCCTGACAGAACAAAAATAGCGGAGATCCCCTCTTCAACGAGGCATCTCTTTCGCCATTCCAAATCGCTCACTCCCACTAGTGGTGGGCGGAAACCGATCGACAAACAACAAGACAAGTCATGCGCAGTCCAGCGCAAAAATGACCACAGCTCAAAAGTTAACTGCATTCGATACCAACGCGAGAAGACAAATGCTTACCGAGAAAAGTGACTATAAATTACAAGCAGTTGTTGCCCTTGCGTTATAAAACAGATATTGAAATAAAACGATGTTGCGAGAATTTATCACGCAACACTGGTTTTGTTTTGTTCAAGCTCTGTTGGTATTTGTCATCATGACTTCAATAGTTTGTCTTTATTGGAACTAGTATTGGAGATGTTCTCAGTTCCTGATATTAAAACAATTAAATTCCCCTCTTAATATTATTTTTTCCACTGTCATTTTAAGATGGGGTACATAATGTTGAGCTCAGCTGGCCACATCAGCTTATCTTGCGTGATGGCGGCAGGAAAAGACTCCTCTGCTCTTTTTCTCCCCTGGGCTCTGGAGACACCTCACTGATAGCTAAATGGACCAAGGAGTATGCTGTCCGACTCTGGATTCAGCAAAGCTCTGACCAGGTGCTGCTCAATAACGTCAAGACCACGGTCCCACAATTCATGGAAATACACAGATACGTTGACTAGCAATGAATTCTGGCACAAATACTGGCACAAATTCCCATCTGCTTATGTTCCAGGCTTTTATTTAGCAAAAATATGAGCTGGCTTCAACGCACTGTTGCTTCATCAAGCTTATTTGAACTAGTGGTCTCGAATTACGCTCTGAATTGTGTATATTC
>JAMPIV010012953.1:0-100612 GCA_024509875.1 Oreohelix idahoensis
GGCCGGAAATGGGCTCGTGGAACGTTTTAACGGCACCCTCACCACCATGTTACGTAAGCTGGGTCAAGAGAAACCGGAAGACTGGGACCTATATATATCGGCTGCCTTTTTCGCCTACCGAGAGGTTCCCCAAGCGTCTATGGGATTCGCGCCAGCTACACTTTTATTTGGCAGACCTATAAAGGGGCCACTAGAAGCCTTACTTCGGTCCCTGACAGACCAAAAGGCCGACGAGACAGTCGTCTCTGCAAGCAAATATGTATCTGAGCTCAAGGAAAGGTTAAAGCTAGGATGGGATCTAGCCAACACCAACCTTAAGAAAGCCCGCGCTAAACATACTACAAGATACAACAAAGCTGCAAAATAGAGAGAACTACAACCAGGGGAGAAAGTTTTGTTGCTACTTCCAACCGGAAGCAATAAACTTCGCATCGGATGGCAAGGGCCGTTTACCGTCCTTAAAAAGATCTCACGTACCAATTACAAGATCTCCATCAAAGGAAAGGAGAAGGTCTTCCACATAAATCTGCTTAAGAAATATTTGGAAAGACCGGTGCCATCCCCCGAGCATCTCCTGGCAGTCGCCATAGCAACGGAAGACGAGGAAGATGATGATTGTTGCATGGAGTACCCATTGCAACCCACAGAATCCTTTAAAGATGTCAAGTTCGGCGACAATCTCTCACCAGAACAACAAACAGAAACCAGGGCGCTACTACAGCAGTACAGTGCAGTCTTAACGGATGTACCTGGTCGAACAAATCTCATCGAATTTGACATGAAATTAACAAACGAGACCCCTGTTCGAACCAGAGTATACCCCATTCCGTACGCCAAAGCTGATGCACTTCGCGGAGAAATAGACAAGCTGCGTCAGGCAGGAATTATCAGCGAGTCTACATCTCCTTACAGTTCGAGTGTAGTGCTGTTGCAGAAGCCCAATAAGGAAGTTCGGCTGTGTATTGATTACCGGTTGCTAAACGCTGTAACGGAATTCCAGCCTGAACCGCTCCAAACTGCTTCTGAGTTGTTCACCAAGCTCAGCAAGGCAACAATTTTCTCCAAGATTGACCTCAGTAAAGGTTATTATCAAATACCAGTCAAGGAGGAAGTTAAACCTTTGCTAGCTTTCAGCACTAGTGAAGGACATTACACATTTAATGTGATGCCGTTCGGACTGCATAACGCACCAGGAGTGTTTACCAGGATGATGAGAAAGCTTTTAGAACCCTTGCAAAGTCCCCACATCCATAATTTCATGGACGACATCTTAATTGCATCGGAATCCCACGAAGAACATATTGCTACAGTCGCTATGCTCCTTAGGAGACTATAGGAAACTGGTCTCACAGCCAGACCTAGCAAATGTCTCATCGCATTTGAAAAGCTGGACTTCCTGGGGCACACTATTTCTCACGGCTGTAGTTGGCCTATTAAGAAGAACGTGGAGAAAATAGTGGCAGCAAAAAGACCCCGAACAAAGAAAGACATCAGGTCATTCTTATCACTATGTGCTTACTATCAGAAATACATCCAGAACTTCAACGGACTGACAGCACCTCTGACTGACCTCACCAAGAAAGGTTGTCCTGATAAGGTCATGTGGAATCAAAAGTGCGAACATGCATACAGCACTTTGAAAGGACAGTTGGCGGCATACCCCATCCTAAGGTTACCTGACCTTAAGAAACCTTTCGTACTGAGAGTTTACGCGTCAGGTCAGGGCATCGGGTCAACATTGCTGCAAGCCGAGGACAGTGACCCGAACCTGCTATTCCCAGTTGCTTACGGCAGTCGGAAACTGAATAAAGCGGAACGCAACTACAGTGTCGTTGAAAGAGAATGTCTCGCTCTGATTCATGGCATCAGACGCCATCATGAGTTTCTGTATGGTACTTCTTTCACGGTGCAAACAGACCATGCTCCATTAGCTTTCCTGGGTGCCAATAAGGAATTCAACGCAAGGATAATGCGTTGGGCCTTGCTATTGAGTGTTTATTCCTTCAAAGTGGAATATATTCAAGGAAAACAGAATGTCGGAGCTGTCTTCTTGAGTAGAAACTGGACCACGGAGGAAGAGGAGAAAATCGACGATGCCAATCATCCAAAAGCTACCGATCAGGGCAGCTTCATTGTCATAAATGAAACATGAAAACGAGTTTCCATGTCTCAAAAGTGGGGACGATTGTGACGTACGTCTAAGTATGACAAATGACTTTCCCTGACTCGATGGATGACAACAGAATATTGGCCTCTCATAACTTTAGAACCCCTGATCATCTGTTGTAACTTTAACCTGCACGCAGCATTTCCACGAGAACTTTACACGCTGGATCATTAATATGTAGCCTGCTATCTTCTGTGAACTTTTGAGATCGCATGGCCTTTGATGGGAGGTTAAATCACGCCCACGACCATCTCTGAGAACGATTTATAGCAATCTTTTTCTTAACGCCGGCCCAAAAGAGGACGTGGCCAGAGACACTCCTGTTTCTAGAGCAATTAACAGCAGTTCATTTTCTTACCTGGCTGTCGCCCCGCCTGGTGGGAGTTGCCAAAGCTTCTCAGAACTGCGGTACCATCAAAGAAGGCTGATCTTCAGAATTCAACGTGGGGCGGTATACGATCTAAAGAAATCAGGGAACTCCCAGCTAACGTAGTTAGCTTCTCGAGAAATTTTTCGCACTCTCATGCGAGCAGCCTGAGACGAAGAAAATCGGTAGACCGGGGGAAACGGAGGAATCGCAGCGGTTAACACAACGGTGAGGTACCTCGGATTCTGCTCGACTTCAAGAAGGGTGTGAAAATCTAACACGTCCTATTTAAGTTACATTTGAGAAGTATAAAAAAAGAACTCCGAAAACTGCATTTTATCGTTCGTTCTGACAGAATCCTAGTTTCACTAGCATAGTCGGATTCCTGCTAGATTTCATCTACCTTCGTTGACTATTGGAGTGTATTCTTTCTGCGCAGACGGTAATTTATACATTAGCTTCGAGTGATCAGTGGTCTAGTTATTTCAATTTATTTCATTGGATTGTGGTGTAAATTTAACCTTATTAAATAAACCCATTTTCAAAGTTCTAGTGCAAACTAATGTTACATCTAAAAGTATTTCCTAATACAATTAACGCGTAAATTAATTTTGCAGACGTTAAAAGGAATTATAACCAGTAAATCCAGTTTAGTTCTGTATAGATAGATGTGCTTTTAATTATTTTAACTCACGGGGAGTTTTTCTGATTTGTTAATTGACGACGCTAATAAAGAAAATAGGCTAACTGTAATTTATCGCGTGTCAGATTATAATATGATTTGTAATGCATTTCTTGTTTTGATATTTTATTCACTGCCCTATTTGTGAAGAGAAAACATAGGTCTACCTGAACACTGTCTGTCAAGTATATTCAGTGGATTTTACACACCCCCCGAAGAAGAACTTACCTCAGTGTTTTTTTAACTTGTGACATTACATAAAAAGAAAGTTATCTCCACCAGCTGTGCCAATTTTAGGAACCACACCATACCTCACGCCTAGCCAAATGCCTGTGCCATTCATTAGGAACTTTATCTAAACCAACAGTAGCCTTTACGCTTCACCGTCTGGCGATTTTTTTGAGACTATTTGTTACCTCGTTAAATCTGGGGCCTGACACGGAAGAAATAAGAGGACCAGTCCATTATTCCACGGTATTAGCTGCTGTGGTAAATAATTCCTAGAGTGACAGAATTCACCATTTTGGTAAGTCTGCGTGTGTGTTTGTGGGATGGCCAGCCCTAGTGTGTTTTTTTGAATGAAAGGAGATTTAATCTTTTCTTTACCCTTTTAATTAGTTCGACCTAGTATTAAGGTGCATTATATTCCTTGTACGGGATTTCTCCTAGCGGGATTGTGTAACTGTGTTCATTCCCCCCTCCCGTAAAATTTGTATGATTAAAGGGAGACATTTGAGAACCCTAGCTTTTCCTCTACACCCCCACCCCCTTTTACTGTAACCCCTTGCCTCAGAGTAATAAATTTACCAGTGGGTTAAATTGCCTATCTCTGATCACCCCCCCCCCCCTTTTCTTGTCTTTTGGACCGGGTCTTGTCTGTTAGTAAATACAAACGGGAAACGGTGGATGGGATATTTCTCCTCAAACCCCTTCTTCCCTTATCATATTTGTATTCTGTAACCTTTTGATTTTTGACTGTAAATATATAATTATTTGTGACTGCTTTATGATAATAAAGGTATTAATCTTTATTTGTGTTGGTTGTCGGCTGGCCCAAAACTCCAAACATTTCCATCTGTGTAGGCTGTATTCATGTACGTTGGGCGACAGAATCACCAAATCGGTGAGTGCGCCTGAGCGACTGGAACTGACAAACAATTGTTTGTTCAGAAGAGAGATAGGAATAGTCTGTGAGAAACAGATATTGTCGTAATAAGAGACTGTCCTTGCTCTTCCCAGCGCTTGTGAATCTACTACCTCATTCTCCTAAATCCTTATTCTCACAGAGCCTTCAATATTCCTCTACACTCTAAAGGGACCAATATCCATCAACACCCTCTCAGATAAAAATTACGACAATTTGTTAATATACAAATTTAACTTCGATTTAATCATTTTAAATGTACTGCATGTTTGTCTCGGTCAATTTGCTAAACACACTGTAAACAGAGCTATACCAGAATAATAAGAATTCCACTGAGTAAATCAGGGTGGGGGCTTAACGAGCTGAAACTTATGATTGTTTAATTCATCACACAAGTTGTCGGCGGATTATAGAATTAACGTGCTCAGCCAATGAAGCATTGTTTTAGCTTTTCTGAATATCTTGTGAACACTTCCGTGGGATATAAGCGCCATTACCCTTCTATCTACGTCTCTGCCAAGAGTAATCTTGTGCGAAGGTAGACACTTTTGACGACCCACTTTAGATACTCTTGAGCTTTGGCCACTGTTGGACCACTACTGCAAAGCAGGGGAGGCAATACGTCACAGCGTCTGCCTCGAGTTCTGGAGGTACCAGGTTCGATTCCCAGTTGAGGGAATATAATTTATGGAATTTGTTTTCATTTTTCAGAACCAGTAGTCCTAATGATGTCATACTCCCCCCTGGGACCCAAAGATGCAGCAATAGAGAATGCAGTCAGCGACCCATAGTTTGACTGCTTGCATCAGAGTCAGCGAACCAGAGCTGACTAAGACCCTACTCCACCTCCACGTGGTGGTCCTGGAAACAGTCTGCATCACTGCAGTCTGGCTGAGAGAGTAGGGATCGCAGAGGGAAGGCAAACCCGGTCCCAAAAACTGCCGTGCTGAAGTCGGATGTGTCGACCGAAAGGTGCAGATATCACAGCTCCGGCGTAAACAGACACAACGCAATCACCGTCCTTTTCAGGACGAACGAGGAAGAAGGAAGAAGAAGAATACTCCCCCCCTGGTCTCATGGGTAGTGAGATCGGATGCCTAGCCTTCTCGGAAAGGGCGAAAAAATTAGAAAGTTTCATGTGCAAGTTGCGCACGTTAAAAATACCACGGCAGTTGGAAATCGTAAAGAGTAGGCCTATCTGGCCGCTGCCCAGGCAAAAGTTTAAAAATTAGAAACCTACCCACCACAAAAATATTTATAAAATGTGTGATTCCTACATACACACATTGGGATTCTCGCCGGTGCTACGGAGTTCGTGCACTGTGCTGAGATCCTCCTTGTGTGATCTAAGGGAGGAGATTAGAGCACTGATGGAGTAGTCGGTGTGCAATGAAGATAGTCCTTAAAACCAAACCAAACTTTCCTTCTACTTTGTTCTTTGGTGTGTTTCAACTGTCCTTCTACTTTCATGGTTGTATGTTACAACTTTCCTTCTTCTACTCTCATCCTTATGTGTTAACTACTTTCCTTAGAAATGTTACTACTTTTCCTATCCTTCACCACATCGTGTTAACTCTAATTTTACTCCTTCCTTCGAATACTTCTAACCTTGTCCGTTAACTACTTTCCTTCTGACAAGTAGTAGTATTGCTTACCTGCATTTGAAACAGAAACTCTCAAGTATTTACATAGGGATGTGAATGGCACTGACATTGAATGATCTTGAATCAACTCATGTGACTGGAAAAAAACCTCAGTGCTAGATCTGGGCAAATAAAATCTAATACACTTTATAAACGTTCGTAAGTCATTTTATTTTGTGAAATAATTTAACGTTAAACAATATAAGCATTCAAATACAAACATGTATCTGGCTGCGCTGTGTGAGGTATTGTAAACTCGACGATTTTGACGTTAAGCAATTCAGTTATCAATTTCGTTTTGTGGCTAACAGCTGGTGGCTCTACTTACCCATTGATGTTAAATAAAAAGGAAAATGCATCTTAATTGGACTGCAGTTTGGTACTGCTATAGCTTAGGATGCTGTCGACAGCACGATCTACACTGATTTAATCTGGTAATGTGTCATGACACATCTGTTATACTTGGAAACTTCAATGCAAAGGTTGGAAATGAAAGTTGGTGATGTGACTGGTCGTTATGGCCTGGGAGAAAGAAATGATAGAGGTGACAGACTGATAGAGTGGGCAATAGCACATGATATGATAGTAGGAAACACATGGTTTAAGCAGCATCCTAAGCGCCTTTGGACGTGGAAAAGTCCAGGGAACAATGTTCATAGTCAGATTGACTACATACTAATATGTAGGAGATTTAGAAACAGTTTGAAATCTGTGAAAACTAGGCCAGGGGCAGAATGCAACAGCGATCATGTACCAGTTATAGGAAAACTTAGAATAAAATTGAAGAATGTAAAGCGAGCTTCAAACAGCATAAAATTTAACTTCTTCTTCTTCTTCTTCCGTCCTTAGCCATCGACCGTCAAAGCAGTCAGTGGCCATTACACCTAGTGGCGTCTTAGGGCAACAGCAGATAGATTTTCTTTGCCATTGTTTCCCATCACGCCTATTGGCGTCTTTAGGGCAACGGCAAATCAATCCATTTGCTGTTGTTTCTATAATCGAAGTGACTGGCAAACGGGTGATCAGCCCGTTGGTAAAATTTAACTTAGCCTTACTTAAATCAGATATGGACATGAGTGAAAGATACAACATTACAGTACAGAATAGGTGCAATGCAGTAGAAAAAATACAGAGTATAGATGAACAGTGGGAAATGCTAAAGGAATCAATGCATCAAACATCAAAAGAAATCGTACCAGAAGAAAAAAGGACTGCAAAGAAGAAGTGGATGACAGATTCAATTTTACAACTGATGGATGCAAGAAGGAAGAAGAAGCAAGACAACAAAGAATATGACAGACTAAATAAGGAAATAGTAAACAAATGTAAAACAGCAAAAGAAGCATGGCTAAACCAGAAGTGCAGAGAGCTTGAAGTACAGAACCGAAAAGACACAAAACCTATGTACAAGCAAATAAATGAGTTAACAGCAGTGGCGTCACTAGGGAGGGGGGGGGTGCGGACAGCACCCGGTGACACCATCAGAGGGGGTGACACCAAAATGACTGTCTATAAAATTTTTGTGCAGTGTTTCAGCAGAAATTTATTATTTTTTATAAGAATATTCCTGTAGTTAGTTATAACCACAAAAACATTTTTCGTAAGCCCAGCTTAAAGTTTAACGTTAAAATTAACATAATTTTGATGTAGTTCTTTAACGTTTTTACTTCGAATTCTATTGTTTTCTTATCGAATTATCACTTTAGCCACATGAAACTAAGTAAATGTAAATACATTTAGGCTGAGCGTATGATATTGTAGTTTAAAAGTGTAATTTTAATTTTGCTAGTTGTTTATGTCACTACTATTGCCATTACATTCAGTGATTTACGGGAATTACAATTTACGAGTAACATTAGTTCAAAAAACATTACTAAGGGTTCTGTATGGTCTGGTACGGGAGGAGGTCCATGGGGGGGGGGGGGGGGACACCATGAGCTACCGCACTGGGTGCCACCAACACTAGTGACGCCACTGGTTAACAGGCAGAAGGACACAAACAGTCACTGGCTGTTTGAGATCACGAAAAGGAGCAATGGTAATGGGTCATGAGAACATGAATGACAGGTGGACAGAATACATCAAGGAGCTGTATGTTGATGAAAGACCAGATTTGAACAACCAGGACAGTTGTGAAGGACCTCCAATACTTGTGGCAGCGGCAGAGGATGCCATGCGCCACATGAAGAAAGACAAAGCGCCTGGACCAGATAATGTAACAGTAGAGGAAATGGAAGCTTTGGGAGAATTTGGACATCTACAACTGTCGTGAAACGAGTGTGTAAACCCACTACTTTGTTAAATCATTATGTCGGGATACAAATTTGCCCCAGCCAATCAACGAGCACCGTTCACCAGTCTCTGAGACAGAATAAAATTAAACTTAAGCCCTGTTTTTCGGATGTCGGTTGCGGCCATCTTGTCACGCAATATGGCGGAGAAAACAGAATAAAATTAGGCTGTACGGAGCATGGTACGAAACTGCAGACAACCAATCAGCTTGCCACACCAGGAACCAACCAAACGCTTTCCTTAAGCAGTAGAAGTTACTTCACCTGCCTATATAATCGGGCGAGATTTTATGCAAAAACACGCAACACCAACACGAAGCCAGATACCGACCGACTGAAGAGGAGAAGCTGTCAACCTTGATTTATTGCTTACCTGAGTGCATTGACCTGCAGCCTGCTTCAATAGTCGGATCAGAACCTGGCCTGTTTAAATCTTGGAGGGTAAATATAATTTACTATTTGTAGGCAAATAGGCCTACAGCAGATATATAATGTTTGTATTGGTTGTGTGTCATTTATACTACCTACACCTGTATATATTTAATATATTTTGGTTCACTATGAATGTATCAGGTTACTGATTGTATCTTGGGGCATTAGGTATAATGATTGTATTTCCTGATATGATTGATGAAGACGAAGACTAATAGGACTCATGCTTCAACCTATTGTCTCCTATAACTTCAATCTATTATCTCAGACCAACTGAAATATAACCAAAACAGTCCTTGTTAGGACTCAACCTATTGTCTCCTATAACTTCAATCTATTATCTCAGACCAACTGAAATATAACCAAAACAGTCCTTGTTAGGACTCAACCTATTGTCTCCTATAACTTCAGTCTATAACTCCAACCTAAAATATAACAAAACAGTCCTTGTTAGGACTCATCAATCTATTGTCTCATCTAACTCCCACCTGAAATATAACCAATCAGTCCTTGTCTCATATACTCCTATCATAAGAACATAACAATATTGTTAGGATATATGTTACCAGCCAGTTTAGCACTTGTCAGAGAGGGCCTTGTATATTATAGGTGGACGGAAATGGTTGTATCATACCTAGGAATTTATAGTATTGGATTTATTCATGTATTGCATTTATATTATTGGATGTATTCATGTAGTGAATTTATATTATTGGATGTATTCATGTATTGAATTTATATCATTGGATGTATTCATGTATTGAACTCATATTATTGGATGTACCCATGTGTTAATTTATCAGAAAGAATGTTTTGCAAGTAGACACCTGTCTTGTCTCGCTATTGCTAACTCATACTGAGCCATGTTGTTATTCATCCTACATGCAGACACCTGAGACACACGCTCATTTCATACTAGAAATAGGTGGGCTTGATGACAGAAATTAGCCCCTAATTTTACTTGTTACAGGTTTTATTTGTGTCATCAAACCTGAGGTCGTATGTCGTGTCAATCCAGCTGCCCGGAACGTCGCAGGAGCACAGTGATTGCGCAAGATCTACCTCTTTAGTCCCCCTCAGTCTTGGGTGGGCTAACGAAACGACCATCAGCGGGTGCTGTGTGCAAGAAACTAAGAAGGACATAACTTTTGAGAGATGAGTACACATTAGTACCATTTCTGTCAGCATTGTGAGCAAAGTAACTGTCAGTGACGAGAAAGCGAGTTAGCATAGCAAGAGACAAAAATAACAACATAGCTGATAAATTTTATATACTTAATTAACAGCACAGCTGATACATTTAATCTGTTTCCTTGTCTTAATATCACAGTTAGTTACACAGCGGAGGTGGCAATTTATGTCGGTCTCCTCTCTACTAACTTTTCGAGATCAGACCATTCACAGCCGTAACTAATTTGTGATACCAGTAGTTCTCTCAAACACTGGGACTTCACCATTTTCTGCAGAAATTATATTTCTGTAATTGTCAGTACTATACTGATCTTAGAGCCAAAATAAAACCTCACGCCACAACAACAGTGGTCAAATACCTGATGAACTGCTAAAATCCATATTCATAGCTTTTGCCACAGAAACCTGGAGCAATGGAATGTGAAGAATGTGACAATACGGTTGAGCGATCTCCACTCCGGCAGGATCACTTTTTTCTTCAATTTTATCTTCCTCTCACTCATCGCTATTATTTGGCATATTTTTATGGCCTTCTATTCATTATTTTACTCTCTATGCTGAATCTAGTAGGGGAAAATCTCTAACACTCCACTCCCCTACGGAAGTATTTGCTATGGGACTTTCTTTATCTTGTTTACCACTCCTCAGACCTATTTACGTTCCGCCAGGTGAACTGACTTGCCAGCCGTTGTTTTGCGTTGACATTATCCTCATAGGAGCCGCGGTAGCATCGTGGTTAGTGCACTGGCTTCCTAGCGCAGTGGTCTATGGTTCGATCCCCAGATGAGGCGGAAAATTTTTAGGCCACAAACGGCTCCTGGGTTGACCCAGCCCCAAATGGGTACCAGAGCTACTCTGGGAAGGTTAAGGCGGCCGGCGTGATGCCGACCACATCACCCCTCGTGTGCCGACGGTCAAGATAATATGGGCCTAACACCATATTCCCAATATGCCTCAATGGGCGTGTAACGGGTTCCTTTACCTTTTATCCTCATTAGTCATACATAAAGTTAACGACATTCGCGTCAAAAATTACTAATTCAACCATGTGGTCAGTCAATACACAGAACCCCAGATAAACGACCACTTAACAGCTGGTGGGCCAGAGTACGGGGATCGAAATTGTTAACAAGATTATACCAAAAAAACTCCAAGATGTGCCAAATACGTCAAATATTTCGATTCAAAGCCGCCATCAACGACAGCGCATTCTTTTTCGATGTTTTCATTCTAACGGCTGACCTCGTCGACCTCCAGCAATCCGGTCATCAGTACGGACCTGAAGAGAAAAGTCAACTATGGACTACAGCTCGTTTGTTTCGGCTCTGCGTGCAACACCCGAGACCCATCGTCGGTAGTTTCGCGAAGGCCGGGATTTTTTAAAAGATAAGTGGTTGTTTTTATGTGTGTACTCTGCCACTGTTGCATGTATTTGACGAGCCCTTTCTTTAATATGTCCACTATTTATCTTAATGTTCTATGTTCCATGTGTTACGCGGGCTGGTTGGGAGGCGACTTACGTAAGGGAACATCCCAGATCCCCCCCCCCCCCGGGCCTACGTAAGTGTTCTTTAGGGACTTTTTGCAGACTTCCCACAGTGGAAATTCCAGCAAATGTTTGCTGATGGATTTTTATGTCCACTGCGTTGGTTTTCTGTGACCTATATTTATCTAGGTGTGTAGTTCTGTTTCAGTGTGTTATCGTAGAATAGTTTTGGTGTGCCTTGGTTTTGCCAAACGTTTTGTTCGTGCTTGATGATTGTAGCGGGAGGTTATTTAAAAGTATATATTATGTAAGAGTATGCCAGTAAAGAGTTCTGACCTTACAAGTAATACCCCAGTCTTAGAAATAAGCACTGGTGTATTGTTATCATAAAAATAGTCAGACTGTAAAAACCCTGGTCCAGTTAGTAAGAAGTAGTACCAGGATTTAAGGTGTCTCCTCCCTATGACTATCTTATGATTACTTATATTCTAGGGGATAATAAAATGAACATTCACTGAAACCACAAATGGAAGAAGTGAATAAATCCTCAGGTACAGTTAAAATAGTTTAATAATTACACTAATATTCTATTTCTACTAGTTGGAAAAGAGTATACACATATATATAAAAATATTCACACAATTACTATTATTGTCTGTTTAGACTTCAAGATCTTAAATAATAAAGTTACTGAAATCACTGTTATTAGTCCTTTGAATTTAAGGATAACTGTCATCAGTTGACTGAGTTTCTGTATGGTTAATTATTGTTTTGAACTATTGGCTGTTTCACATGTATAGGTGGTCAGTGTCAAACAGGACACTTATCTTTCCAACTTGGTACTGCTGAAACTGTCCTTTGCTGATATCAGACTTTGTAGGCCCAACAGTAGGGATGCCAATGACCAGTTGAAGTTCACTCTTTGGGGTCCTGCACTTTTGTGGGATTGCCTCGGATGAACTGCACCGGCTTCTGATACTGGACAGTCTGGTTTGAGTTATTTCATGGAACCTGCAACATATCAGCCTTGGCTAGTATCTGGCTAGACTTGTAGCTGACTAGCACAGATGTCAGACCAGTCAGTCATCAGATGTCACCGTTATACAATCATAGTAAGTAAGGACATCATTTCAGTGATATAGCATTAATATTAACATTTCAATTAAGTGTAACTGACTAGCACATAAGTCAGACAAGTCAGTCATCAGGTGTCAAAGTTATACAGTCATAGCAAGTAACATCAATTCAATGATATAGAATTAATATTAACAAAACATAATCTGGTTTATTCCGCTCCTATACATCCCTTTCTATAACTTGATCCTTCCAAATCATATCAAGTACAAATTCAAATACTGATGCTATTCTTAGCATTTACACAAAATTAATACATAAATAAAGAGAGTGACCAAGCGATCAAGTTGCTTTCTACTGAAACTGGCTGTAGAACACTCCAGTTTACCAGCTGTAAATGGGTACAAAGTTGTGCGCTCGAACTAGGGAAGGCAAAGGCAGCGAGGAAGGGGACTAGTCACCTTAACCTTGTAAACTGGGATCTTCCATGATGAAGTTTCTAACACTTCATTTCCCTATGACAATCTCTGCCATGGGACTGCCTTTATCTTCGTAAGCGATAAAGCAATATGATAAATATATCTTCATTAGGCTGTGGGGCTATTTGTGATTAATTTTTGTACAAGAAAGGCCCCAAGCCCCCGAAAAGGGGGGAGAAAAAATAATGGGGGGGGGAACCCCCCCCTAGTTCTCCAACCCCCCCTTAACCCCCTTCCTGGTGGATAAAAACCTGGGTTGGGGGGGGGGGGGAATCTTTCCCCCCCAAAATGAAAAATTGCAAAGGGGTTTATTCACTTGAAATATCCCCACCCTTTTTTCTTTTAACAAAACCCCCCCTCTTTTTCACCCCCCATTTTTTCCACCCCCCCCCCCCTATGACAAAACACCAAAAACAAATCTCACCCCACCTTTTCCCCCCCCTTGGGGGCCCATTGGAAAACCCCCCCCTCCTGGGTGGGACGCCCCCCTCACCTTTAATCCTTTCCCCCCGGTATAAAGCGGGGTGGGATAAAAAAAAAAGGCCAAAAAATAATGGGGAAAAAAATTAAATGAATATTCCTTTCCCCCCCCCCCATTAGGACTTATGGGGGTGGGGGGGGGGGGGGGGGGCCAATTTAAATTTTGTGTGGGGAATTTCTAAAAATTTTTTTTCTTTCCATCAATGACTATTATACAGGCATATTTTGTGAATTCTATATGAACCTGAAATAACAAATATTATACACGGTAGTTATCATAATTTCGCTTACCCTCAGACTTCAGATACTGGACTTAAAAATGTTTCTGGCGATCCGCTCACAATTCATGGATAGTGGCGAAACTCTGCCTCCAGTCTGGCTCAAACCTCTTTCGTTGTGTATCTCTCTCAGTTTACCGATCCGCTACTTATACGCAAAGCTCGGACGTATCGGAGAGTACCGACGTCACAGCCTAAACCTAACCTGAAAAATCCTTCCCGAACAGTGATTTCGGCCGATCTGTGCGTCGACTGAAATTTTGCCTTTATCATTCTCGGCATATATAATATCCATATTGTTCCATCTTATCTAGTTTTATACAGCTGATAAAACTCTATCTTCCTATCCATGTAAATTCCCAAACTGTTATTTGTTGATTTTAATATTTAGAACAGAAGTGGGTTTACATGCTTTTAGCGTAACTGTGGGCAGCCGAAATACGCATATATCTCCGTAAATGAGAACTTCCTACCGTTCCATCTTATATGCAGTTATACACCATCCTTCCCTGTACTGAAATGTAAAATCCTTTTCATACGGATTCCCTTCGTTTTTATATTATCGTTGGCGATTTCCTCTGTCTGATACACATTTCGCTGATACGCCGCCATTTTGGAAGCGGTCAATCGATCGTTGACAGGTTTATAAATCTAACTGAACCCGTTTGCAATGACTTGAAACCAATTTTGCGACAATGATCTCACCTTGCTATCACTCAGTTCTATACACACTTCATGTTTATACCCTGTGGTGTCATCATGTTATGTCATTTCTTTGCAGTAAGGTTGCATGCGCAACATTTTTTCTCTTCATTTTCGCTGTAATTTTTTTTTATTTATTACTGCAAATGCTCTGAGGCGTCTTTGTGATTTGTCTACATTTGTATTTGGTCTTTTATGCTTTCATAATATTGTCATTACATAGTCATTTGCCAGGCATATTATTATTGCTTTTCTTAATTGCTTTTAATTATTATAAAATTGCAAGGTACGGGAACTGTAGTGAATACCCGGTAATTATTGGTTATCATTACCAAGATTAAGTAGGTGACTAAGTAAGTCATACAAAGACAAGATAAGTGTCTACTCGTGATTAATTTACATATTAAGGTAATGCCTTTAGAATATATACTGAGTATTTGAATGAATAAACAGTAATTCAGGATGTCGATCATGGATCATTTTCTCCAGCAAGGCGAAAGATTACGTTTATTTGGCGCAGACCGGGAGGATTATGCCACAGAACAGTTCTTACTTCAGGCGAGCTGTGATCTTAAGGTTTATGCTCTGTGTAATTTTGGATACAGCTGTTCAAAGGATAGAGTACTGAGGCTTACTAAATTACTACCACACTTTTTTTATAATGAAAGAAATCTATATACTCAGGAAAGGGTCAATCTTGAGTTAGATGAATTGAAACAGACGATAGAGGACCATAAGGTTAAGAAGAATAATTTCACGCGTGAATTACAACTACTGAGGGAGGACAATGAGAAATTGAATATTGAGTCTCAGAGAAATAATGAGACATCTACAAGATTGGTTCATGAAATGAATTCAGAATGTGAAAATTTGAAATCAGAATGTGCAAATTTGAAATCAGAATGTGAAAATTTGAAATCAGAATGCGTAAATTTGAAATCAGAATGTATAAAGTTGAATTCAGAATGTGAAAAATGGGCAATGGAAATACCTCATATAGGATCAAGCGCTCGGGTAAACGAAATCTCAGCCCTTGACAAGGAACAGTCCTGTTCGCAGCTTGAAATTGCGTACAAAGAGAAATTAGCTGCATCCGAGACTTTACTTCGTAAAGAAAGAAGTAAAACTGTTGATCTCAAAAATGCAAATGTTCTGCAAAGTGAGAAACTCTCACATCAAAAGGGTAAAATTACGAAGTTGCGAAGAAGGGTTGATTACTTATTGGATATCGTTTTGAAGTATAAAATATGGTCACACTCAGGCGACAGCAGGTATGATGTACAACGTACCTGCAATACCAATAGTGATGTTAACGGGTCATCACGATCTAGTAAAGTAAAGACCTCGTTTCGAGGCAGATATAGCCTCTCATGATCACGTTAATGGTACCAGTGACCCCAGTCAAAACACCACTGCCTTATCTGGGACTTCTTCATGGCGAAAGACTAACCATTGCATTAATGTTGTGACGAACTGTCCAACAGATAAACCTATGCCCACGGGGAAATATGAGTATCATAAACAACATGATAAGGCTACTTCTTGGCGTCAGAAGCCGAACCTAAATACTAAACACGACGCTAATTTCCAGGATCTGAGTCGTAATAGTACAGATCAGTTTGTCAAATGTGATCCTAACGTGACGAATGTGATTCAGATTGGTTCACTTTATTTTGATCAGGATCGTTACACTCAATGGTGTCTTCGAACTACGGTCAATACTGATGTTACGGGGGGTTTGACTACTCCCTCTGAGCAGTCCGTTACGACATGCTCAAATGTCACTGTGAATATTACTCATCATCCTCATTGCGTTCAGCATGATCCTCCACATATTGAGCATATAAATGTCAATGCTTCTATAGTGTGATTCACTTGCATGGTTAGGCGGGGTTGTCGTACGGAAGGTCCAGTGTTCAAATCCTGGGTAAGCCACTCATATCTGTTGTTTTTCTGTTGTCTGGTGTTCTACTTCTTTATTTCCTGCGAGTGCCTGATAACATACTGTAGCCGTGCTTTTGTGTAGCTGTCATTATTCGAATACTGTCTTGTTTGAATGTTAGTTATTTGATTGAATGGTGTAAGCGAAGACAGTTAGATATTTGCTTGAATCATACGCGAATGATATTTTATATGAATGTACAAATAGTTCAAGTCCTCACGGTCGCATCAACACCAACAGTGTCGAGGGAAAGACACTGGAACTCATGACTGGTAAAGTTACAATCCACGGTTTATTTGACAATCACTTTGACAAAGGACGATACAAAAATCTTGCATATATTGGAAACTTCCTTCCTGATCAAATGGTAGGTAATGTTCCATCAGGTACATGGTTAATCAATATGAAGTACATCAGCATAATCTTGAAAGTTCATCTTACAATAGTGAATAGTTGGTTTAACAAATGTTCTCTAAGACGGTTGACCTTTCAAGGACAATCTCTCCTCGTACAACCAAGAGTATAAGATCCAATCAAATAGATATTCCCTCCTATCTAGATAGTCAATAGAATACGACTTCTAGATTTCATAATACAATCATTAATTTGAAATATATATCCTAGGCTGAACTTCTAACTTTGGTTCACCTTCCATCAAAAGAGCCGTTAATCGTATGACGGCAATTCCAATATTCAATAACGTAGATCCCGTAATTTCAATCAACGAGTTTCAATATAAAATATGCTCGAAACTTTCAATGCATAAATGTTCAAGTTTGATCCATTCTGGTCCCAACGCATGAGGGTACCAGCTAGAGGTCGACTTGAATAAGTTATGTCAATGACGACATTTATTCAATAAAATATATAATCAATTATATTAATACCTTACTCTGTGATACTGGGGCTATGTCTTGAATGCAGTGAGCCGATCACCAAAGTAAACATCAATATGCCCGAACACAGGGGCTAAAATACATCAACAGACCATACTGTCTGGTAGGGATCCTGCTTCATTCTCTAAGCAGATACGTCATCTCCCTTTGTTTTTCAACAAGCGCGTTAATTTCAAAATCCCCAAAAATGTGCGTTCTCGTGCACAATAAATTTAATATACCAAACGTATTACTAATATCTCAATTGGTGCGTACACTTTAAACAAAGACAGGACCTGAGACTGTCTACATTTGTTAAAGCCTGTTAAGGACTTAAAAAGGACGCAACAGTTACCTTACAACCCGTCCTGAAAAAAATTAATTCTATTATTTTTTTTTCCTTCGTTAGTAAACGCGGAAAGGTGAATCAAATTTACATTTTCATGTACTAATAATACACCCCCCCCCCCCCTATATATACTAATGAGAAATGGGATGTAGAATTAAATTCAACATCAATAAACAAAAGGTATAATCAACAAAAATTCCAACCACAATCATCTATTTGGAATAATTGTGGCACCAAGAAAAGAAATTAAAGTATGAAGGATGATGAACTAAAACAACGAGGATGTGAAACCATCAAACTAAAAAATCAACAAGTGAATTATAAAAGATTAAGATGAAATTACATCATAAATGAGAAGTGAATTCATAAACAACCAAAAAGAATGCAAATAAAACACGCAAAATAATCAAAGCAATTAATAAACCACGCGAAGTGATCAAGACACTTAGCTGTTTCTAAAATTAATTAGTGACACTAATTAACTAAGAGTGCTAAAATAATACACTAAAAGTGGAGGTTTCTAGTTCTAAGAACTATTATACAAACTATTATTGTTAATCACTGTGAAATATACAACTAATTAAGTGATCTTAATTGCTAATATCTAATCGAAATTGTTCATATCTTAAAATTGTTACCAATCCCAGTTATTATAATCTCTAATAACCTTAAGAAGTTCCATTATCATTTCCGAAAACAGTTCATAATCCATGAATTTCCGTTTTATTAAAATCTAACGACATTGAAATGTTATTTTCCGAGTAATCCTGAAAGTTAACATACTCCACTTGGAAAAGTATGTATCTATCACCCTAGAAGGATGATTATATATATTCACAATGTAACTTTCGGAAGGAAATGTTGTCCATTTAAAAACAAAAGTTAATTTTCTTTACGTCAATGTTATTGACACAACACTGTTATTGGCTTATATAATACTAAAAGTCTGAATAATCAATTTCCATACGCAATACAGTGAAGATATAACTTGAGTAGACGTTAAATAAATCATCAAAGTTATTTGATCATTACGTTACAATTGCGAGACTGTCTGTGTAGAGGTTTCAATCTCTGTAGGGCGTATTTGCTCGCTTGGATCGCTTGAACACCTAGATAAACAGTCCGCTAACACATTTTGTGATCCTGGTATGGAACGTATGGTAAAACTGTAAGGTTGCAAAGTTATTGCATATCTGGTGGATTTCGCTGACTTGACGTCTTTAGTGTTGAGAGCAGTGAGTGCTTTTTGATCAGACTCAACAATGAAATGAGATCCCAACAAATAACGCTCCAGTTTGGTAATTGACCAAACTAAAGCTAGAAGTTCCTTATCCAGAACCGAGTATTTCTGCTCCGTTGCTGTTAACTTTCTTGACACATACATCACTGGATGCAAGGTACCTAAGTATTCTTGAAGTAGCACACTTCCTATTCCGTAATTAGACGCGTCACTGCGAAGGATGAAAGGAATGTTTGGATTAGGTAGCATCAAAACCGGAGGTTTGGAAAAAAATTCTTGATAGAATCCAACGCGATTTGATGTTCATCCGACAACCGAATCACGTTAGCTGTGCCCTTCCTCAACAATGAAGAGAAAGGAGCAGTAATGGTCGATAAATGAGGAATAAATTTACCGTAAAATTGTATGAGACCTAACAAAGATCGTACTTGTTTCTTTGTTTTAGGAGCGGTAATGTTCAGGATTTTTGTGACGTTACTGTCCTCAGTATATAATTTGCCATGACCAATACGGTGGCCTAAAAACGATATGTCGTGAAAACCCACGAATGCCTTGGATGGCTTAGCTATTAGGTTAAATGACCGTAACGTGGACAGTAATGTGTTCAATCCCTGAACATGTTCATCCCATGAGTTGCTAAAGAGACAAATGTCATCGATGTATGCAAAGACATCGGGACAATGAGACAGTATGCGGCGCATCATACGCACGAACGTGGCAGGAGCATTCACTAACCCAAATGGCATAAAATTCCATTGGAATAGGTCCCGAGGTGTCGAGAAGGCAGTAAGTGGCTTTGCATTTTCTGTCAATGGGACTTGCCAATATCCTTTTGACAGGTCAAATTTAGAAAAGAAAATAGAGTCAGACTACCACACTATAATAATTCTTCTAACAAAGGTAATGGTTCTGCGTCAAATTGTGTAACTTTGTTTAATTTTCTATAGTCTACACAAAGACGAATATTGTTATCTTTTTTTCTGATGATCACCATAGAAGAAGCATATGGTGACGTTGAAGGTTCAATTATCTTTAATTGAAGCATTTCATCCAACTCCTTATCAACCTGAGCACGAAAGTATAAAGGGATAGGGTATGGACGAACTCGAATAGGTGTGTCGTCAGTCAATAGAATGTCATGTTTAATAACTGACGTACGACCTCAGATGTCAGTGAGGACATCCTGATAAGATTTTAGAAGTGAGGAAACTTGCTGGTTTTGATCAGCCGAAAGATCAGAAGAAATAGTAACATCACTCCAACTTTCAGTCGGATGGAGTGGTACCACCGGTATAGTTAATGGTACGTCTTGAAAAGAAGACTCTTCTTCTTGAATGAGAGCTAAAGTGGTATAGAGATGAATAGGAGGTGTAGGATCGTCAGTTGACTGGAATACTGACTGAAGATAGTCAGGACGTGTATGATATTCCTTTAACATATTAATGTGAAAGGTTTTATGTTTGCCCTTTACATCGACAATGTAGTCGACATCCGAAATTCTAGAGATTATTCTAAAAAGGCCACTCCAGGTAATGAGTAGACGATTATTTTTAGAAGGCCATAATACATATGCCTCGTCACCCGGAATAAGCTGACGAAGACGTCTATACTTCTTTGCAAAAAGTCTAGCTTTTTCTTTTGCTTGTTTAGATGCTGCGGTAGCTAACCTACATGCATCTATGATCCTTTTTCTCAAAGAGATCACATACTCATAAGAGGATTGAGTCTCCTCTTCGATATTCTCTTCAATGAGTAAGTCGTGGAGTAACGACATTGGTCCGCGAGGTTGGATGCCGAAGACTAATTGATACGGAGAGAAACCGGTTGCTTCGTTTTGCACCTCACGATACGCAAAGAGGGCAGAAGGTAGGACTCTGTCCCAATCCTGAGGATGATCTTGCGTAATCTTACCCAGTACCTGTTTGAGTGTCCTGTTCTTACGCTCAATTAATCCATTGGACATTGCGTGGTAGATCGAACTAAGCGATATATCAATACCTAACAACTTCATGACTTGTGACATAGCTTCAGATACAAACTGAACACCATGGTCAGATAAGATCTTACGCGGAAAACCTAAGCGCGAAAAGATCAACCATAATGCCTCTGCAACACTAGCAGATGATGTATTTTTCAGAGGTATGGCCTCCGGCCAACGAGTACACATATCAATACAAGTGAGAATATGTGTATGTCCTCTTGCAGAAGGTTGCATAGGACCAATGGTATCAATAGCCATTTTCTCAAATGGTCGAATCAGAATGTCCGCAGCCTGAATGGGAGCTGCGTGGTATGGACCCCGAACTTTGACTTCCTGACATGTCGTACACGAACGGCAGTAGATATTCACATCTCTGTGAACGCCTGGCCAATAGAATGCAGATAGCACTCTAGATTTGGTTCGTGAAAAACCCATATGGCCTGCGCATTGAGAGTCGTGTGCGTGACGCAATATACGAGATCTCATAGAAAGAGGAACTAAAATCTGAGACCGTAATGAAGAACCAGTGTCTTGTATTAGTCTCACCAATATCCCATTCTTGAGTACAAAATTATGTCTAGATTTTGCATTTGTTTTTGTAGTCTTGTTATTAGCTAGTTTAAAAAATCTGTTCAATGAAGCATAATTTTTTGCAATGTTATAAACGACTCCCGTGAAATAGGAGTGTCAACATCATCATTAACATTGACCGCAGGTTCAGAACGTGTATTACGCAACATATTAGTAGCTTGCGCTCTGGTAACTACTGCATTTGCAGCTTGAGTATGTCGCTCTTCCCATTCAGCAATTTGCTTTGGGGTACACTCTTTTATACCGTGTATGCAACCCAGTATGACATCACTAACTGGATTCTGAAGAAGGCATGCGTGGATCTTCCCTGAAAAGAAAGGTGTGTTAAGATCAATAATAGCTGTAGGAAAGGTTTCCACAGTGCCGCCGAAGGTGACGCACTTGACAGTATTGTCCGTAGCGCAACAAGGGTCCATCAGCGAATTCCGCACTCCAACGGTGCTGCAGCCTGAATCAAATAAAATAGAACAAGGTATAGAGTTAACATATCCTCTATTGAATTTAAGGCATCCTTTTCCCTGGTGAACTGACGCAGAAGTGGCCGTACAGACTGCTGGGAGACTTGGCAATATGTGTCCGCATCTCAGCGTCGTGATTGCCTTGGGCTGGAATAGCGTTGAGCATTCGTGACAAGCCTTTACCTGCTCAAGATCAATACAAGACATTGCATTATGTGGATTAACATTTTTGTCCTGATCTTTGTTAGTTTGTGCCTCAAGTAAAGCAACATTAGACTGATGACGAGGTCTGCTCGAAGATCTATCTCTTCGCCGCGATCGATTCTGACTATTTTCTCTGAAATTGCCATAATTACTGTTATTGTTGGAGTTAAAATCTTGGTTAGAACGCCAATTATTGGTATTACTGTTATGTCTTTGACCAAATGATCTGTTCTGAGAACCCTGTCTATTATGAGAATACTGCGAATTGGATCGCCAGTTTTGTTTATAATTGTTTCCTTGATTATTTCCGAAATTATTGTTATCAAAATCTCGTGACCTGTGAGATTGACCCCAAGAAACATTATATAGAGAAGATTGTTGGAATTGTTTCCCCTTATAAAAATTACAAGAACTGAAATTCTCGTTATTTCCCTTTTTAAAGGATCTGTCGTTACTTAATGAACGGTGTCGTGAAAAGTTATTCTGTTGCATAGCAAAAGCAACAGGCAATTCATCCTTAATCTGAGTATTGCTAATATCCATGTTCGGATGTGCAGTGCAGAAGTCATTAAAGTTCTTTCCTGATTGTGGTAGCATAGTTTTAAAACGTACTTTGTATTCATCTTCCGACATTTGATACTTCTTAAGAAGAGCGGCTCTAAGAGCATCATAATCATTTTTATCATTAGTACTAGTCATATGGTAGACCGCCATAGCTTCGCCTGTAAGTAGCCTAGACAAATGGGTACAATACTGTGTTTTATCCAAGTTATAGGATCTATATGTAGCTTCAAACCTGTCTAGGAAGAAAATCACATCGTCGGATGGTGGATTGAATTTAGGTAATTTTAAGTTAACCTCCCTAAAATTATCATGTTTAGATGAAGCCTGACCTTCATTAGTCTTTCGAGTATTAACCTCATGAGCTAATCTAAATCTATCATGTTCTAAATCGGCAAGTTTTAGATCATGCTGTTGTTTCTTTTCATTTTCCTCAGTCTCAAGCTGATATTTTCTTGCATTCTCCTGAGCTATCAATCTCCTCTCTTCCATTTCCCTCTTCGTAAATATTAATTAATTAATGTCCAATAATTTTCTCTTATCACTCTAAGAAGTGTTACTCGTTCATGTCCAAGAACGGTATATAATATCATGTAATTATTAATATATTATTAATCCCAAAAAAAATTTATGCAATGAAATGTTATGATAAGACAAAAGTAATAGACAATTACGACAATAGTGACAAGACAAGATAGTTAATGACAAATGAAAACAATCGCCGAAATCACAAGAGTTAGAATAAAAAAATAAGAAATAATTTTGCAAAAAGTGCAACGATCACAGCGATAAACAATTAAACAAGACAATTGACAACACCGTGTATAGACATAGGTTTGTAAACAACTAAACGACAGTAAGGTGAGACTGGACGGATGATACGAACAAACTACACCATAAAACTAAAGTACGGATAAAAATTTCTACGAAAACTACAATGAAACTGGACGTCACAACTAAACAGTCAGGTGTCACAGACAACCAGACACAGTGGACCTAGAATCCTTCGACACACAGGGGTCGGAACATTCCACTATGGGCAGTCTGCAAATAATTCTAAAGAACAATTATGAAGGACCTGTGGTGAAACTGGTATGTTCCCTTCATAATTCACCTACCCAACCTCCCGCATAAAACATTGAACATAAAACATTCAATACAAATAACATAAGTATGGACATTTGAAAAGAAGAGCTCAGCCAACGAAAACGGTGGAATAAACAACAGCGTTATCAACTTATCTTATTTCCGATATCGAAAAGTTTCCCGATCCTTGCAGGATTGCCAAATTTGGAAATCGGGCGCTGTGTTACTGAGCCTTAGTATCTTGAATGAAAGAAGAACTTGATTCCATTCCACTTTTGTCCTTGGAAATTGAAGTTCCGTGTTGACGGTTGAAGACTTTGGGTGACCTTGGCCTCCATGTTAGGTAATGTCGACTTGAAGTATTCTTTCGATTTCAATTGATTGTTCGATTGAGGGTTTTCGTTCCCAAGAATCCGTTAAAATTCAGAACACACTGTGCCGCCAATTGTAGCCGTGTAGCTGTCATTATTCAAATACTGTCTTGTTTGAATGTTAGTTATTTGCTTGAATGGTGTAAGCGAAGACAGTTAGATATTTGCTTGAATCATACGCGAATGATATTTTATATGAATGTACAAATAGTTCAAGTCCTCACGGTCGCATCAACACCAACAGTGTCGAGGGAAAGACACTGGAACTCATGATTGGTAAAGTTACAATCCACGGTTTATTTGACAATCACTTTGACAAAGGACGATACAAAAATCTTGCATATATTGGAAACTTCCTTCCTGATCAAATGGTAGGTAATGTTCCATCAGGTACATGGTTAATCAATATAAAGTACATATGCATAATCTTGAAGGTTCATCTTACAATAGTGAATAGTTGGTTTAACACATGTTCTCTAAGACGGTTGACCTTTCAAGGACAATCTCTCCTCGTACAACCAAGAGTATAAGATCCAATCAAATAGATATTCCCTCCTATCTAGATAGTCAATAGAATACGACTTCTAGATTTCATAATACAATCATTAATTTGAAATATATATCCTAGGCTGAACTTCTAACTTTGGTTCACCTTCCATCAAAAGAGCCGTTAATCGTATGACGGCAATTCCAATATTCAATAACGTAGATCCCGTAATTTCAATCAACGAATTTCAATATAAAATATGCTCGAAACTTTCAATGCATAAATGTTCAAGTTTGATCCATTCTGGTCCCAACGCATGAGGTACCAGCTAGAGGTCGATTTGAAGAAGTTATGTCAATGACGACATTAATTCAATAAAATATATAATCAATTATATTAATACCTTACTCTGTGATACTGGGGCTATGCCTTTAATGCAGTGAGCCGATCACCAAAGTAAACATCAATATGCCCGAACACAGGGGCTAAAATACATCAACAGACCATACTGTCTGGTAGGGATCCTGCTTCATTCTCTAAGCAGATACGTCATCTCCCTTTGTTTTTCGACCAGCGCGTTAATTTCAAAATCCTCAAAAATGTGCGTTCTCGTGCACAATAAATTTAATATACCAAACGTATTACTAATATCTCAATTGGTGCGTACACTTTTAACAAAGACAGGACCTGAGACTGTCTATATTTGTTAAAGCCTGTTAAGGACTTAAAAAGGACGCAACACATACCTTTATATTTGTTTCATATTAATACCTGCGCACAGCATCGTTCACACAAGAATATTTCTGGTGGTTGTAAGTCACATTCACGCACCGTATTAGTGCGAAATCTGCCACCAGGCACAACATGGCGCGCACTGGGTGAATTTTTTCACTACACTGCCGACGTTCGATATGTGCGTCTTTTATCTTACCCCGACTCTAATTATCATGAGGCAGTTATTTATTTCTACACACATGGTGATGCTCGCAGAGTTGCTACTCTGGACAATGGAGTTTACTTCCAAAACCATTGCCTGGAGGTGAAATTAATTCGCAACTCAGCACCACACAGGTTTTAGTGCTTTCTCTAGTTCTTTTCACGTTCTTGTTCCATCCCTGATGGCAACTATTCTGTTATCATGTTTTTTTGCTGTCTATTATTATTGGGCCGATTAGCTCAGTATTTTCCTGGTCATCTTCTTTTTCGCCCTCACTGCTCTACTTTTGCGATTCGACGCTCGTCCAGATTCACTCATGTCTGGTTTTGCATCTTTATTGTCTTTCTCATCCTATTTTCATTGCCCAGTACACAGGCTATGACATCAGTTCATGCTGTTAGATCTAGGCCTTTGTCAACTGAGTCTCTTTTGTCTGACACGACATCTCAGATAGTCAGTCGTCATTACTTTTGTATTTTTATGACTTCCCTGTTCGTCATTACGCACACTCATTTGGTTCCTACTTTTTCTTGTGCCTGTATTTCATGCAGCGCATTATCCTCAGCGCGACTTCCTTCCCATGCTGTAATTTTCTTCAGACAATTTTGTCTTCCTATATCGGTAATAAGTTCATCGCTGTTTTGGCTACTATCACTGCTACCCTTTCTCATTTGTTAAAAAAGGGTTCACCAAACATGGTTCGGTGGTCCTCAGAGTGCCAGACCACTTTAGATAAGATTAAATCATTATTTTCATCTGCACCTATTTTACGACTGCCAATCGCAGATATTCCTTTTATTCTTCCCAGCGATGCTTCTGCGATGGGAATTGGTGGTTCATTGATGCAGAGTTATTCTGAAACTTTACATCCTGTGATGTACGTTTCAAGAAAGTTAACACCGACAGAGCTCAATTACTCTGTACTGGACAAAGAATTATTGGCTATGGTTGGGCCATCCTCAAATTGCAAAGATTCCTGCTCGGCGCACATTTTTTCATAGAGACAGATCAAAGAGCCCTTACGGCGCTCCAGAACAAAGACTTGAAGAGCTCAAGTTCCACTCGCTATGCCATTTCTTTACAACCGTTTCATTTTACTACTCGTGCTATTCGTAGTTCTGATAATGTGATGGCCGACATCTTATCCAGATGCCCACAAGATTCTACCGGGCCACTACACCTTTCAGATTGCAACGCCACTGCGCTACCCAGTCATCACTGATATATGGCTGCTTACAGACCACGTGAAGCTTTGCATTTTCCAGCAATGCGCTCGCTTGTGTATATGACGACCATTGGACTATTTAGTATACTTTATTAACTAACTCACATTTTCTGGTAATTTGCATACTATTTAACTATCAGTGACTTTGTTTCTTCGCCATTGACTATTGTGCGAGTTTAAATCGATTTATATCATAAACTAAAGTGACCTACACTGACCTTTATAATGCGTGAACAAATTAATGAAATTTGACCTTACAACGCTAAACATATATTTCATAAACTGTTTGTGTGGATCAATAACAATTTTCCTTGCCGACTTATTAACATTTTTAGGAAATTTTCATGACACTTTTAATTAATTTAATTGTAGAGTGATTATTAACATAGTAGTGCTTGTGGAACTTGTGCTACATTTCTGACATTAATTTTTATTTAAGTAGGATTATCTTCCACTGAACATTTGCGTCTACCCTCATTTATTATAAGGTAGCGCATCATTGATGCCTGATATATTTGGCATACGTAGATAGTTAATATAGCCGTACTTACGCTGTGTAGTTGATTCTCCCTACACTCTCTTTGGACTGTGTTGTTTACTTCTGTTGTATTATTTTGCACATTGGTTGTTGCTTAATGCTGTTCCACTTATGCGCAAACATGCATATATTACACATTTTAATTTTGTTCATTGGTTGACATATCACTTGATTCACCATTTCTTATTATTCTTCACCTCTATTATTTCATTTTTTTCATTTGCCACTTCTTGGCTTGTATTTCGTACATTTTTGTACATGAGGTATCATTTCTTTTGTTTGAATTTGGTATTTGATTACTTTTACACACTTTCATCCCACTTGTTATTTTCTTCTCATGACTTAACATTAATTATATTTGTTTATTGTCAAATGGACTTTGATTGACCACTCCGGTATACTATCAATAAAAGAAAAAAAAAGCTTTGCTTTTTTTTTCTCCGGGGGGCGATGTAATCTGTTCAGTCCTTTTTCGCGTGGGAGTTAAGTGTGTGAGATCCTCACATGTATGTCTAGTCTTAATAGACACACATGTGAGCGCTTCTGAAATAAATGTATATTTTAAATATTTATGCATACTTTTCTGCATTATCATTGAATGCAGATGACGCGTTTTGCTGCGTCGATTTGTTGCCATACAAATCAGACCCTTGAGGCATTGTAATATTTTAGTCGTCTGTGATAGACGCATTTTCGGTGTTCTTGCTCTAACGTGAAGAGAAGACGCATACGTGTTAACATAATTATGTACTGAAAGACGATGAAGTTTGTTCCTGCTGGGGAGGAGCTACACTGAAATGCTATTTTCGTTATTAATTGCAGGATTTCAATGAAAATGCACAGACTTAACCTATATCAATACTAGATACGAAAAATGAAGAGTTTTATGGCACTGCACTACTGGTTGCCATAGAAACGGCGGCCATATTGGATTATATTGTTCTATTTCAATTTGCTAAGGCTTTTTTTATTTATTAAGCAATGAATACCAAATATGAACACAACGTTTATCATTATATTTTAAAACTTTTTTATTGGTGGATTTTTGATAACTTTAATACAAAAAAAAAGTTGTAGGACTTTGAATATAGTGTCTTAAAAAAGTAACAAATTTTGATAAATTTTACATTACTTTTTGCAATAAATCAAAAATTTGATCAGATACTCAAAATCCATCAATGTAAAAGTTTTAAAAGATTATGGGCAACATATGTGCCAATTTGTATGTCAATTAACACATAAGTATGGAAGTTTTAAGGAAATTAGGATGAGAAAATCAGATTTTGAGAAAATCGCATTTTTCTCCATAAATAGACTAAAATTAAATAAGTCTGTAATATTGCTCCTGAAAAATTGCTTACTTGTCATTTAGAACATACTGGTAGCCTAGCCAGCTTCCTCTGCAGCTTCCTATCTGGCTTTCTGTTGAAATTTGTGCCTAATTTGGTTCCTTTTCTTAGTGCAGTTTTCTGCCGTTTTAGAGCTGAGCACGAGACGTTTACGCTTTCTTGCTCCTGCCAGTCGATAAGCCTCTTTTCCACTGTTCAGCCCTAGGACTTTCTTGAAAAATATAGCAACCTCAGGTTCTTCATTAAATTCAGCAACTGCACTTAGAAGGCAGAATTCAACGCGCTTTCGTGAATGGAAGATATGCTTTGGCACTTTACTCCAAATAACTGAACGAAGGCTCTCGCTGGAGTTTTGGGTAGCCTTTCTTTCACAGCGACTCAACAGTTTCAGATTTGTCAGCCTGTCATACACTGGTGTCAAATGTCTGTTCAACAGCTTAAAGTCCAGGGGCGTATGTATACGTTTTTGATGCCCAAAAGCATACTCATTCCTAGATAAGGCTGCTTTATAGAAACACCAAGAGTCTTGGCCAGTAGGACAAAACTGATGCTGGGGATAATCATCAGTTGAATAGCAATGATGTAGGCTAGCCATAATAGCGTTCTTCATATCAGCTGCAGTAGCATGTTGCTTGATAGCCCTGGAATAATAAATGCCAAGCTTTCGGATGGCTGTATCTGTCAGACGGCCACGGCCACGTCCTCCAAGCGTAACTTTTTGCTTGCGGCAATCAGCAACTAAATTACAAAGAGCTGTAATCATTCTTTTTCCTACATGGTTAATACACTCTTCTTTGATGATTTCAACATTAGGGCCATATGGTTTAATTTCCATGACCCTATTGAAGGCTTTGCTATCACCATCACTTAACATGGTGGTGTAGCGAAATTTGTGTCGTGTCACAGACCGGCTCCATAAAACACTAGCTGCCTCAGCCTCCATTACATCTGAACTTCCTAGAAAGAAGAAAAGGTATGAATTAGTAACACTTAAAATAATGATGTAAGCAGACATTGAACACTTTCCTTTACAATGTAGAAGCAAATGTAATACAATGGAAGCAAAGCAAACACATGTAAGTAATAAATTATGTTACTAAAACTGATACTTATGGAGAAATTAAAATTAGATCAGTTTAAATTTTTAGACAAGGAGAAGGAGAAATCAAAAATAAGATTCAGAAGTAAATACCTTCAACATTTATATCACATCCTTGCTTCACATGCTCCTCTTTCCATTTGCTGAAGTTTCCCGGGGCTTCCTTCTGGTACCAAGAACCAGTTGCAGCACATGTCTGACAGTATTTTGAAAGCACATGGGCATCTATAACAAGACCTGTCAAGATCTCCACAACACAACCAATACCAATTTTTGAACTGTGGCCCCTTGTGAGCCAGCTGCCATCAAAACTGACTCCAATATCCATAATATGTTCATGATATGGTTGATTGCTCTGAGCACAGTTTATGCCGCGTGCTAGCTTAGCAGCATGATCAAATATTAATTTTGCGAGTTCTGATGTTTGCAAATACATTTTTTTTCTGTGCAAAGTAGTTAAATTTATAGGGTCCCATTCCTGATAACAATGATGATAGAACTGCAACTTTGTTCACACTGAATGAATTATGTTCATCAACCGATGATGTGTATGTTGATGCAACGGTTTTGTTGCAAACACAACAATTCACTTTGATGTGTTGAACAAGACCTCTCTTGGCCTGAGTATTAATTTCTGCAGACAGCTTCCCATAGCATTCTGGACATGGAAGCTGACTAACAAGGTTGCATATCTCAGACATATCAACTATAGTTCTGGAGACCGTATTGTTAGGCGTTGAAGCTTCTTGCACCGATGAGGCACTTAGTTCCAGCTTTTTACAGAACCGTGGTGTGCTGTGGGGTGAAGAGGTAGAAGTTGTAGAAGAGCTTGTGCTGGCTCCTTCATTTACAGCTGAAGCTGACAGTATAACCTCAGGCAGACTAGGCTCATTAGGGGGACCATTTAGTTCTGAAAAAAGTACATAAGAAATAATCACAGCTCAAGAAACATGTCACATGCTTATAAATACCATGATAATTTATCGTATAATGTGGAATCATGTCATTTTGTCAAACCAGAAAAATGTGATCACTGTTTACTGCCAACGCGTTTACTAAAACCTTGCAAATACATAAATTAAAAAAAATAATAGCTTATTCACATGTGACATTTTTTTAAAAAGTATATCGTTGAACCCTTTATGGGTTATAATTAGGACATATTGTGTATTAATTCAAGAAAATTAAGTCAGATTTCCAATATCCAAATATAGTACCTTCTTCTCCCTCCACTCAGTTCTAACAGAGTCAATCAAAACTAAATTTGTGTAGCCTAAATGTGTTGTGCGTGCCTGGCTTTCTACGGTGATTCATTTTGTACCATTACCATAACAAAATTAGCGACTTTTACCTGCACTATCTTGGTTCCATCTTTTCTCCCTGGCCGTTTCCATGTTTAGATGACGAAAGCTATTCTTTTTTCGAGGCATTTTCACACAAAAAGTTCCGAAAAATGAGTCTAACTAAATATGTACACAGAATTTATCAATCCGACGCCATATTGTCAACACGGCGGTTACAAGTCACGTGGATTCACGCAGCCAACGAACAGTTTAGAATAGTGAGCGGAAAAAGCCGATGTCAGCGAATGTCCGATGATTTACATATTTGGAAGTAATCGGTAAAAAAGCGACCCATAAATTCTCGATCTTAACGGGTATAATTTTGTTACCAAAATAAATTAACTACATCACAGGATTCCCCAGATCTAGGCGAATCCAATGATGTATAATACGTAGGGGTGCAGGCTTGGTTGCTATGGGAAAAACTAGGTCCAATTAGGCATATTTTCTCGAGTTTGAGAAAATCTCTCTGTACCATACCTTTTTCAAAGTCAAAATACATATTGTTAGAGTGCATTTTGACATTTAATTCTTTTATATTTAGATTCAGGAGATGTTAAAGTATCAGAAAATGGACTAATCCCAAAATCCATCATTTTTGTATTTTGACGTTAATTTAATGCCCGCTCCTGGCCTTAAGTGTGTGAGATCCTCACATGCCTGTCTAGTCTTAATAGACACACATGTGAGCGCTTCTGAAATAAATGTATATTTTAAATATTTATGCGTACTTTTCTGCATTATCATTGAATGCAGATGACGCGTTTTGCTGCGTCGATTTGTTGCCATACAAATCAGACCCTTGAGGCATTGTAATATTTTAGTCGTCTGTGATAGACGCATTTTCGGTGTTCTTGCACTAATGTGAAGAGAAGACGCATACCTGTTAACATAATTATGTACCGAAAGACGATGAAGTTTGTTCCTGCTGAATCTTATGAGGAATTCGTCTAAATTTATAATTGTTGCCAGATAACGGCTCTTTTCGATGTCTCATGCCTCAGAGACTTATATCCCTACTTGTCACGGCAGAACTTCCATTGACTTCGTTATGATCAATGGCTAGTGCGTCCCTCTGGCATGAGGAGCGAGATTGGAAATTAAAGTAATATAAATAATCTTCGAATCGACGAAGTCTTCGAATCGGTCAAGACGTTGACCTTGTTGTCGGAATGACCGGCATTATCAATCAAAGGGTCATCTCAATTTATCTTAACGATGTTTGATACCCGCTACATGATCTTTGTACGAAATGTTCTTGCCATGTTACTACGTTGATGCCACTGTGTCTATTTATGATGTCGTCCTATTTAACCATGAATAAAGATGTCTCGTCAATGAAAACTACAACGGACATAGTCTCCACTCTTTACTCGTTGGTCAGCCTTATGACCCAACAGTCACAGTTGAAGTTCACATTACCACCCTTGGCCTATCCATTACGACCCACATTTATTCGCGTTATTAGCAAACTAATCGGCTAGGGACTATAAGACCGATACCACCTCAACCATATAACAAAAGTGGTAATACGATAATAGAGGTCCTTGTTGTAACACAGCAGTTGGTAACTACTGTTGGACCCAGGCCAGAAAGGTGCTTAACAATCTTGTTTACCACTCCTCAGACTTATTTACGTTCCGCCAGGTGAACTGGGGTATTATCTTAACAATCTGCTTCTTCTCTGATCCATAACCGCCAACCGTCAAAGCAGTCAGTGGCCATCACGCCGTCAGATTTTTTTTCTTAGTTAAAATCTTAACAATACCCAATCATTATCACCGGTCAGCGAGCGAGATTCTTATCATGAAAAGACGGTCTCGCCCAATCAACATCTATAGAAGTCAATATTGTCTGTCTGGGATAGCCATCTGAGGTGGCAGATTACACAGGTGGTAGATGCGTTTATCGTTTCACGGGACCATCACTGTGTGTGATTATCACGACAATCTGTCTGGATAGACAATATTGGCTACCATTATAGGTAGCATCTGGACATCAAATGAGTTCACAGATGGTGTTTATGAGTTGTGCACAAGATGCCGGCGGAAGTCTGACGGAACGATATGACATCACTGTAAGAGGTCACGCGTAGATATTAAATTTAATATTGTGAAACATGTTAGGGTATTTTTCGAATTTGAAAAAACGCCCCTACCCACGTAGTGCTGAACGAGATTCGATTTGATTGGTTCATTTTGAGGAGCTGAAATATACTATGTATTTTATTGGCACACTAGTCGGAAGTGCAATCTGTGATTTGCACGAAGAACTGAGAATATAGTGTGATGAAAACACAGACACAGATCACACAGAGAGACTGCAGCACACAAGTCATATCAGCGACGCCTAAAAGCCAGATAGAAAAAGGAGACATTGGACTTAGAAATTCCACAACTGTAAGTAACAGATGGAATATTGGGCAACTTTGGACTTCACAAGTAAACCCGCATTTTTAATACAAGACTGGAAAAAGGGCCAGGACTTTAATTAACAAGACTGGAAACCTAGGAATTTGATCACAAGTCGTAGAGGAATTTTACAACAGTTTTCCCAGGCCCAGGTGATTTCACAAAACATCCACCATCGGAGGAATTAACTCTAATTTCCCAGACCAAGTCATAGAGGAATTAAACAAAAGTTTTCCCAGGCCAGGATTTCACAGAACACCCGCCGTCAGAGGAATTAACTCTAATTTACAGACCTAAGTGATTTCGAAGCTTCTAATACAGAGCTGTGTCCAGTCTAAATCTGTGCAAGGACATTGTGTATTCACAAAATTTTGGGGTAAGTGTAAAAAATTTATTTACTAATGTAAATTCTACAGGTTTCTTGTTAAGTGGTTATATACAAGGCTGGCAACCTCAACATATGAAAAAAATATATGCATGAACCACTACTGCAAGAGCTGGTGATTGTTTCTGACTAGTCGTGCGGGAAACCCGACAGCCGAGCGACCCCAGACTCCGACGGGAGTAGTGATAAGTAATGGGTGATGATTACATCACATGTGCCTAAGGTGTAACATATTATCTTGTGAGATTTATGTACCTTTTTTAATTGTAATTCAGGCAAATCATTGTTCACGCACTCCAGACGCAATTTCCTAGTTAACACCCAGAAGGATATTGGTGAACTTTCATCATATTCCCTGAGTTACACTGTGTGCTTGGGAATTTAATTCATCTGAGAGGTTAACATTGGTGGGTGGAGCGCATGACAATGGACATGTTAGTTTGCGGCGAACAAATGTACTTAGCATGCATTTGTTTCTTTCTATTTGTTTATAGTTCGTGGTTACAAGTCATCAGACGATTTGTGGTATTCACGCCGCTATTGTGAGGGAAAAGCATCCACCTTAACCACCTACAGTGGAAGAGAGTGTGGAGAAGGCTTCGTTCATCACAGAATTGATGAACCACAGCTGCAGGACTCATCTGGAATTAAGTTGTTTTTTGTGTCACAGGCAACAGCAAAACACGGACATTGATAGCGCTCCGATCCAACCTCTGTGAGGAAAAATTTAATTTACCTTTCACCCCCATTTAATCCTTATTTTAACTTGTTGAACTAATTAACTATTAAATTTGTTTTATGTTATTTTAAACTAAACAAATAATATTTTATTCAGTTATTAGAAGTTTGAAAGCGAACGTATGAGCAAGACTATTTAATAATTACACATTATATATATATATATATATATATATATATATATATATATATATATATATATATATATATATATATATATATATAGAGAGAGAGAGAGAGAGAGAGAGAGAGAAAGAGAGAGAGCCATTACGTATAAGAGGGCATTCGTTGGATTACACCAACTGGGGGCTTAACGGGCCAGAACCATTGCTTAAACCCTTCACAAAAGACGACGGACCAGATAATAAGTTAACAAATTGCTCGGCCCTAAGCAGCTTTTGTTCTTGACTTCTGGGAATATCTTGTGAGCTCCCCTAAGGTAGAAGCGCCATTCACCTTATATCTACATCTGCCAAAAGTAATCTTGCACGAAGATAAACACCTTGGACGACCTACTTTAGATACGCTTGTGTTTTGGTCATAAGTGGACCACTACTGCTAAGCAGGGGCGGCAATCCGTGACAAAGAACACCGCACCATTAGTCTTATGAGTCATGTGACCAAAATATTATTACGAATTATCATGAGAAGAGTGAGAAATAAAATTAAACCAGAAATCAGTGATGGACAGTGTGGATTTGTAGAAGATAAAGGCACAAACAATGCTATAAGAACATTAATGGAAAGAGCCATAGAGGTGAAGACAATCTGTACTTGTGCTTTATAGATTCCACTAAGGCATTTGACAAAGTGAAACATGAGGAAATTTTCAAAATGTTAAAAAGCGTCAACATTAATGGTAAAGACTTGAGGATAATAAAGAACATGTACAGGCAACAAACAGCAGCTGTAAGAATTAGCAGCCAAATAGGAACGTTTCAGCAAGTAAAAAAGGGTGTCAGGCAGGGATGTGTGCTGTCATCGGTTCTGTTAAATCTGTACAGTGAAAATATAATTAGATCTCTGGAGGACATGCCAGGAATATCATTCGGCGGACATTTGAGATACGCTGATGATACAATCTTAATAGCAAAAAGTGAAAAGGAGCTGCAGGAAATGGTTGATACAATAGTGATAGAAAGTGAAAATAAAGGCCTTAGCCTTAACAGCAAAAAGACACAAGTAATGGTCGTCTCATGGAAAATAATAATGCACAATCAAATTAAATGGAACCGTTTTAAAACAAGTCAATAAATTCAAATACCTGGGAACATTAATAAACGATGGATGGAAGATGCATCTTAGAAGTGAAGAACAGAATAGTTCAGGCAAATGTAGCATTCTATAAAATGAAGAGTATTTTATGCAACAATTCTTTGTCACTGGAAGTAAGAAAGAGAGTTCTTCATTGTGATATAGAACCAATCCTGACATATGGGAGTGAGTCATGGACAATTAGTAAACAAATAGGGAAGGCACTAGAGGCAACAGAAATGTGGTTTTACAGAAGAATGTTAAAAATACCATGGATAGCCAAAAAAAAGTAATGTGGATGTCCTGGAAGAGGCCAATGCACAAAGGAAACTTATTTCACAAGTTAGAACGAAGCAATCTACTTTTCTTTTTTTATTTTTTTTATTTGGGCATGTTATGAGACGTGAAAAGCTGGAATATATCGTAACAACAGGTAAGATTGAAGGAAAAAGAGATAGGGGAAGACAAAGAGAGCAAATACTGGACATATATTTGACATCGTGGCATGGAAAGAAGTCAACAGCAGAATTGATAAATTGTACTGGAGACAGGAAGTTGTGGAGAGACATGATCTCCTACGCCACTAGGCACGGTACTTGAAGAAGAAGAAGAATGTGTCATGATTCTCCAGTCTGAAGTTACGTGGTATAATGTCATCATTCTCCAGACTGGAGTTACGTAATATGATGTCATCGTTCTCAAACCTGGAGTTACGTAATATAATGTCATCTTTCGCCATGATAGAGTTACGTAATATAATGTCATCATTCTCCTGGCTGGATTTACGTGATATAATGTCATTATTCTCCTGCCTCGATTTACGTAATATAATATCATGATTCTCCAGATTAAGTTGGGAGAACAGGTCCTGGAGCAGGTCGACCACTTTAAATATCTCGGAGCTATTATAGACCGAAAGGGAGGCATCAAAGAAGAGTTGGCCACTCGAAAAGCAGCGGCTGGGAGACTTTTTCAGGCCATAAATCGTGGATTCCTCAGCAAGAAAGAGGTTGGTAAAAAAACGAAGATGGCTGTATACCGCTCCACCTATGTCCCAGTTTTGACATATGGATGCGAGTCGTGGGCAATGACTACAACCCACAAAAGCCAGATCCAAACCTCAGAAATGAGGTATCTGAGGAAAGTGGTTGAAGTAACAAGAAGAGACATGGTCCGCAACCAGACGATACGTCAAGGCCTGAAATCCCATCCGCTGCAGACCCAAATAGAACAGTCCCAACTAAGATGGTTTGGCCATGTCTGCAGAATGGGAGAAGATCGGCTACCACGACAAGCATGGGAAACAAAGAGCCAGGGATCCAGACCTCCAGGACGACCCAGAGTTCGCTGGGAGGACAACATTAGACAATCTTTGAAGGACCGAGGACTAGAATGGAACCAGGCCAGGAAGAAGACAGCTGATAGAATGGTCTGGCGCTCTCTCTTCCAAACCTCTACACCTCACGGTAGAAGGGGAACGACTAAGTAAGTAAGTAAGTAAGATTCTCCAGCCTCGAGTTACGTGATATAGTGTCATCATTCTCCAGCTTTCACACGAAATGTTGTCATCAAAGATTTTTTTAATTGAATCTAAAATAACATAATTCTCGTCGTGTGACCGTTGATCACAGGTGAGGAATGCAACCGTGTTTAAAAATTGTATTGTTTCTATTATATATACTCTCTCGAAAATAGTTACAATCAACAAAAAAAAGCGTTCAAATGACGGTGTTCATGAACAGTTTGATTACACTGTATAATGGAAAGAAACTAAAAACAATCTAAGAATGTACTTCTATCTGCTCATCCGGGAACGGAAACAGCTCACTATAATTAAAAACCCGTCAAGTTTGACGGGTAATTGCTAGTAATGACATAATTCTCCAGACTCAAGTTTCTTGATGTTCAGTCATCGTCCTCCAGCCTCGAGTTATTTAAAATAATGTCATCATTCTCCACACTCAAATTACTTAATACACTGCTTTTCTAGCCCCGATTTACTTTATATAAAATTAAAATGCTCCGGTTGCGACTATAATAGACATGTTCACAATCTGGCATAGCGGATTAGACCGTCATACACCGATGCTATCATTAGCTGATTAAACTTAAGAAAATGTCAGATACTGGTACCGCTACCAGGTGGTACAAAAAGATGTTAAATACTATACTGTCATTAAGTGCTTGAAAATGTGTTCACGTTCAGTTACTGATGCACCGGCTGAAAAAAAAAATCAAAGAAAGAGACTGATAGTGCTACAACCTGCTATAATACACGATAGATACACCGGCAAATAAGTGGTATACTACGAGGGGCGTTCAGAAAGTAATGCACCACATCGTTTTTCTCAGCTAATAATGAAGATAGAAGCATGAAATTTTGCACACTTCAAATATGGCATGTGCCGATGGTGTGCACTAAATTGAACCGCAACCGGCTAAATAATACGGCTGCCCTAAATCGTTGAATTGGAGCGTGTTAGCAACCTGCGTTATAAGCAGCGAATTGTGATAGAATTTCTCGTTGCAGAGAAGGAAACTGTTGTGAACATTCACAAGCATCTATGTGATGTGTATGGAAGTTTTGCAGTTGACAGGAGTACAGTCAGTCGCTGGGTTCAGAGAATCAAAGAATCAGGAAGTGGAGATACGAAACTGCTTGATCGGCCGTAGGGCATTATTCTTACTGATAGGCGAATCACTACTCAACAATTGGCCTTACAGCTGTCAGTCAGCATTGGTAGTGCAAATGCAGTTATAAAAACTCTCGGATTTTCAAAGGTTTGCGCAAGATGGGTTCCTCGAAGTCTCACAAATGACCACCGATTGCAAAGGAAAGCAATTTCTTCTGAATTGTTGGAGCGTTTCAATGCTGATGGAGAGAACTTTTTGGCTAAGATCGTTACAGGTGACGAAACCTGGGCACATCATTTTGAACCTGAGACAAAAAGACAGTCAATGGAGTGGCATCATCTGCAATCACCAAGAAGAAAGAAATTCAAGACAGTTCCTTCAGCTGGAAAGGTCATGATCACTGTATTTTGGGTCACTGAAGGTGTGATTCTTGTAAACGTTTTTCCAAGAGGAGAGACAATCAATTCGCAAGCTTACATTAAGACATTGAAAAAACTCAAACAACGTTTTCGCAGAGTTCGGCCGCACAAGAATCCAGCAGACCTGCTTCTCCTTCACGACAATGCGCGACCTCACACAAGTCTGGCAACACGGGAAGCAATCATCAAATTTGGTTGGACTGTTCTACCCCATCCACCCTATAGTCCCGATTTGGCACCCTCTGATTTTCATCTATTTGGTCCACTTAAAGATGCACTACGTGGGACAAGGTTTGAAGATGATGAAGGAGTGATTCATGCAGCGAAGAAATGGCTACATGATCAAGACAAAATCTGGTACGGGCTAGGAATACATGCACTTGTTTCGCGCTGGCATAAAGCCGTACAAGTTGATGGGGATTATGTTAAATAATACCGATGTTTACATGACATATCCATGTATATCGTGTAAAAATTTCATGCTTTTTGAATAAACAGCTCCTGAGAAAAACGATGTGGTGCATTAATTTCTGAACGCCCCTCGTATAATGATTTTTTTAAAGAAATCATTGCACACAATAAATGGTATAACAAAAGATATTATAGAGATTCCCCACTCATTTTGTAACATGTACTTTTTTTATTTTATGTGTGCATTTAACATGTATGAAGTGCTTATTTCTGTAAAGTTGTGTATGAGGTTGGCAGCCTCATCATATAAAAGATATTGCCACCTGTATTACCACTACAAGAGCTGGTGACTGCTTCGTGCGGATTTCCTCACATAGAACTAATAGCGGAGGTGGCCCCATACTCCATGGGGAACAGAAAGAGGATGATGATGACATCATGGTACATATATATATATATATATATATATATATATATATATATATATATATATATATATATATATATATATATGATGTATATAACTTCTTTCGCTCTGCTGACACACTTTCATCTGACGAGGGTCTGAGATCTGAAGCTCATGAGCATCGGGTAAAATTCAGAGGAAGATGAAATGGTGGAGGAAAGCGGATGTTGCCTCATGTTTACATTAGAAGGTATAAAACTTAAGAGAAATTCGATTTGATATTTCTCTCAGTTCCTGGTACTAGTTACTAGGACTAAGCTCTGGACACCACCTATAACTGACTGTCTAGAGAACACACATAGCGGTCGGTACACCTTTAACGTAAGGAACATGCTCCCAACAAGTCATTCGACTCCTGAAGAGGGAAGGAACAGGCAAGATGTCACTCTAAACCAGCATTAACTACACCGGACGACAGCGACGACCCTTCACCGCAACGTGACTGTTAAGTTTATCTAATCGACACAGATTCTGAACACTAAAACTATTCCACTAAATTTCACATTTACGATAAATAAATAATTCTTCTTTTAAAAATATCAAATTTTTAACAGTTTTCCAAAAGTTAGCCATTTTCATTCTTTACCCTTATTTCAATAATACTTCATAAATAATTATACGCGTGTGTGTGTGTATATATATATATATATATATATATATATATATATATATATATATATATATATATATATATATATATATATATATATATGTCGTGAAACGAGTGTAACCCACTACTTTGTTAATCACTATGTCGAGATACAGATTTGCTTTAACCAATCAACGAGCACCGTTCAGCAGTCTCTGAGACAGAATAAATTAACGGCCATCATGTTCACGCAAGATGGCGGATTAAAACTGAATAAAATTAGGCTGTACGTGCAAAAGACGAAACCGGAGGAAACCAATCAGCTTGCTCCATCAGGAACCAACCGAAAGCCTTGCTTAAGAATTCACCTACCTATATAATCGGGCGGATTCTATGCATAATCACACATCACCGAGACGACGCCAGAGATACCGACCGACTGAAGAGGAAGAAGCTGTCACCTTGATTTAGAGCTTACCTGAGGGCATCGACCTGCATCCTACTTCGCTAAGTCGCGTCAAAAAAACTGGCTGTTTGAATCTTAGAGGGTTTCAGTCGTGTCATAAAAACTGAGATCGTATGTTCGAGTCAATCCCGCTGCCTGGAACTCCGCAGGAGCATAGAGGTTGACCAGACTCTACATCTTTGGTCCCCCTCAGTCTTGGGTGGGCTAAAGGAACGATACTCTGCCGTTGTTGTGTGAACCAAACAAAGAAGAACAGACTTAAGAGAGATGAGTACACATTAGTACCATTTCTGTCAGCATTCTGAGCATAGAAACTATCAGTGATGAGAAAGTGAATTAGCATAGCAAGAGACAAAATTAACAGCATAGCTGATAAGTGTTATATCCTTAATTAACAGCACAGCTGATATAATTTTTTTGTTCCTATAATTGGAAAACTTGTCACAAAATATTTATATATATAAAATAAATATTTGTAAATCACATGTGAACTTACAATTCCATTACATCCCATTTTTTTAAACATTCACCCTTCAGCACAAGAGTAGATAGTGTATATACTAAATAAATACTTAGGAAATTGTATTTGAAGCCTTGTCAATTTTATCATTGTTAAGCAAAATCTGTTTCCTTGTTTTTTTTAATATCACAGTTAGTTACACAGCGGAGGTGGCACTTTATGTCGGTCTCCTCTCTACTATTGTTTCGAGATCAGATCATTCACAGCCGTAACTAAGTTGTGATACCAGTAGTTCTCTCAGACACTGGGACTTCACCATTTTCTGCAGAAATTCTATTTCTGTAATTGTCAGTACTCTACTGATCCAAGAGCCAAATAAAACCTCTCGCCACAATATATATATATATATATATATATATATATATATATATATATATATATATATATATATATATATATATATATATATATATATATATATATATATATATATATATATATATATATATATATATATATATACTTTGTTGGAGTTGATAACTTGGTTGAGGGAATTTGATGTCTGCACCCGTATGACTCTATTTTTTTAATACGTAAAATACATATATACAGAGCTAATAATACAATTAATACTGTGCTGAATTACCTTCCGCTGGGGGTTCAATAAATACAAGTCAAAAATTACATCTCAAAATTAGGTGCGGAGGGGGGGGGGGGATACAAAGTTTACAACACACTTAGTAAACGCAGTTCTTGTACTAGCAATCCTAAAATCCCCGTGAGATTCCCTGAAATTGGAGCATCATCCTTCTGTTTACATCACTGCCAAGAGGAATCTTGGCACATCCTTTTACTTCACTGTCGGGCCATTCGTGGACCACTACGGCAGATCGAGGGAGACAAACCGCGACAATCGGACAATGTCTTGAAAATCATTAATACATCATAGGGAACACACTACTTGCAATATTCAGCTCAGATACATAACAACAATGAAAACACGCTTACTTTTGAAACTTCTCGCGTGAAAAAAACTGTTTTTTTAAATAATTCGTGACTAGAATTCGTGTCTTCTCAAAAGACCACATACTTCAACTCCAGCAAGTAAACTTACGCTCTGAAAGCTGAGTTTGTTCTGTTGTTCTGAAAGTCGCAAAAAACAATCTGAACGTTCATCCTTTAGCCTCATGGTCATATGACGAGAAACATCTAATGGGGGAGAAGGGGGGGGGGGGGGGGTCGGACTGGCTTAAAGGTACCTGGTTCAGCTCCTGGTACAGGGAATATATTTGATGGACATTTTTTTTAAGAATCAGTGGGTCCCAATGATGTCATACCCCCCCCCCCCCCCCCCCCCCCCCCCCCCCCCCCATCTCATGGGTAGTGAGATCCGATGCCTAGACGTCTCGGATAAGGGCGAGAAAATAGGAGGTCCCGTGTGAAAGTTGCGCACTTTAAAAATCCCTTGCAGTTAGAAATCGTAAAGACTAGGCCATACGGCCGCTGCCGTGGCAAAATTTAAAAATTAGAAAACCTACCCACCACAAAAAATATTTATAGAATGTGTGATTCCTGTATACACATATTGGGATCCTCGCCAGTGCTAATGAGTTCGTGCACTGTGCTGAGATTATCCTTGTGTGATCTAATGGAGGCATCGGAGCACTGATGGATTTGTCCGTGTGCAATGAAAATAGATATTTATTTGTTTGTATACTTGTTATGTTTGGAAATATTTGGTAATAATATTTTGAGTCTGAGACCAGAACTCTAGTCAAAGGGCGAATACTCATTTTTTGCTTCGAGTGAAAGTAAATATATAGTCGCCCCACTTGAATATAGTTGAAAGGTTAACATTAGCGCATGCCCAATGAGACGATGAGTCGTCGTTGGCGCTTCCGTGATGACGGACGGATCTTGAAGGCTGTCGGACATATGAGAGTCCGAAGTTTTTGGTCATTGTGATTGATTCTGGGGAAGAGAGGAGTTTTCTCTCAGTATACTATGATGGTCGATACTTCTCCCAGAATATATATGTTAGTGTGCTAGTTACTAGTATTTCCTGAACTTAAGGTAAAGAAGAAACATTTTCTAAAACTTTACCTAGGCCTAACGACGCCATAGATGTTATATCATCTATCTATATATTTGATGGATCGTATGTAGACGATTCCTGTACTAGCAGCACTATGAGTGGACATATGTAAAATTCCCTCATGGGTATGGAAAACCCAAAGACATTAGATGAGCAAATGAACGGAACTTTCATTTGTAGTGAGGATATCTTTTGGATGAACACCGCTCACTGGGACCGGCGCCATTTTGAATCCCACTGTTGGTCTGTTTGAATTGTCAATCGGAGAACGGAGATATCTTATTACCTGATGGCGATGCCAGGACCTACATTGTATTGAAGTCTACTCTTTGTTATTTGAGATTGTCAACCTTAAAAGAAAGACCCTGTTGAAGCTAAAGCCTAAAAGACTTAGCCTGAAAGACGTAGTCAGCAGAGGGTCTGTAAGGGAGCATTGTGATGACCATTATTATTGTTAACTCAAACTGATGCGACTAGTCAGTGGAGGTATGAGACGATAGACTATCATAACTATATATTTGCTCCTATCGTCCGATTATATTTACATGCTATGAGATTGGCAAATTGCTGTTGCCACCCATTTGTCAAGTATCCAATGATTTGTTGTGTCAACTTGTTCCAATGACTGTCAACCATGCTGTCAGAGTGTGTATCATTAAACTGTCTAAAACGCCTATAGTAGTTCCAGTTATCATTGACTTCCAGCCGTGAGGGTATGAGTGCATTATTACCAACTTGTCAACTCTACAGAACCATTTATGCATTCGCGTGTTGACACTCATACTAACACTCATTGTCAACAATACATTCTTGTCGGGGCCTCATTACGTTCCGGGACAAGGTGACCTATATGACCAACACTGTGCCGGGTTTGAGTTGACCACTTAATCTCATCAAGCCCTTATTAACGTGGCAACATTAAGATTAAGGAAACTCTACACTTTATCAACGTGGTGTGATGAACACCTTATCAGGTATTAATTTAACCTAAACTATATTACCGCCCGTACTGGTTATATCTCTTACACCAAACCATTATCGTTAAACTATAAGATCGACTTATAAGGCAGTTATCGGAACAAAGCCACTGAGGTCGTTTATTATCTAGGTATGAATTTACAGCCAGCTTTCTTCAAGCGCTGTTTTGCTATCGCTAATGACAGGAATGTCTTCAAGGGATAAAACTGAAGAGAGACGCGTCAGGCTTCATGCAGAGAGTAAGAATGCTTCCTGTATCAGATACACTAGGTTACCTCAGTCTGATAAGTGTGAAACCGTCAAAATTGTGAGCCTGCAAGAATGCTGCTCACTTTCTCACCTTTTTTTTCCTGGACATGCTGTATGCTCGGGGTTTTGTCATGAAGTTCTCCAAGGGTTATGACTAATTGCTTGTCGTTGTATATTTTATGTCCTAACATATATTTGGAGACGCGATAGCATAGTGGTTAGTGCACCAGTTACGTTAAGATATATTTTTAATTTGTGGCTTTAAATATCCAAAACTCGTACTTCAAGCCGAGTCCCCTGTTCATTGTGTCTGTGCAAGTTTGGTTTTGCGTTATGTTTACTGTTCAGCAAAACTATATTATAGGAAATACCGCCTCCCCATACGCTGAAATGGATTTCAGCATCAAACATATAATGTCCGGGGTCAGAGTGTTGATGAACAAAATAGAAAAAAAAAAAACCAGCGAAGAGTATTGACAGATAATGCTTCGTTATCTAACAAACACCGGTATTTTAAGGTACTTGCAAGGGAAGAGAATTCCACATTCATAACCGTGATTAACAGATTAAGAAAGAAAAAGTCAAAGAGAGAGAGAGAGAGAGAGAGAGAGAGAGAGAGAGAGAGAGAGAGAGAGAGAGAGAGAGAGAGAGAGAGAGAGAGAGAAAACTGTTCCAAGCACCCGGGGTTTATCCAGAAGAAACAATCGTCCAGTCTTCTTCCCGCTACCCGATTTAGCACAGCTGTGGCCGTTGACATATAAGCTGATGATGATGTGTGTCTACTATTCCTTACTTATCTATTTTCTCTTATTGTTGGTCGTATAGGGTTCGTATCACTTCCCCAACAGTAGGCAGCTTTTTTAGGTATGGTGGTGTTGAACATCTGCTTTCACTCAATAAATGACAACAGTTCACAACTGACAAAATGATGAATGATGTCACGAGTTGGCGACGGACGTTACTCGGACAGCAGTAGCAAATAACTTTTGAAAACTTTATTTACTAAAAATAAAGTGGCGAAGGTGAAATGATGAGCCCAACCTGCACTTAAGGTTGGCAGTTTGGAACAGCAGCAATTTCAATTCAATTACTTATACAAATGTCTCGCTCTCTCGCTCACTCATGTTGCTTCAGTAGTCTAGCTGTCTCTATTTTGTTCTGGTGGTCACAACTTGGAAAAACTACCGCTGTCAATGTTTTACTGCCCTCTGTTTTGATATTTTTCCTTTCAAACTTGGCATATCTTAGATGATACTGGCCTGACCGCCAGGGTTGAAAATTCACCAAGGTTTATTAATTCCTACTTCTCAGGACTAGCTGCTGTCTATCGTTCTTGTCATATACTAGACAGTTTATGATATGTTAGTAAAACTCAACGTACCTGTTTATCTTGAAATTACGCAAATTTATCTTGTACCGGCGACATTGTCTCTTGTCCTCTGAATAACTCACAAAACTGTAAATAGTGACAATTAGGCAATCGTGCGTCTGGGGGATAGTTATACACTTCTGTGACCACAGAAGCAAGCCAAACTCATTTTGACTTATCCCTCGATAATAACTCTCGATTGCGCCAATCTCATATAAAAAATATATACACACTTGGGAGAGAGCCCATTCTATTGAACCTACGCTTAACGCGATATCGAATCTGACTGACTTTATTTAGAATCACGATTTACAATTACAACTATTTCCAAACTTTCTAGATCGGCCGTCTCAAAAACAACTCAGTAAGAAATATAAATTTCCCGTGCAAGCTTAACTTAGCCGAGTTCACCCAAACAGAACTCCAAACTTGAGTCAGCACTTTTTCTCAAGGGGCGTAAAACACTACTGTTGATGGATTGTCGCCCTTTTATTATAAATCATATTCGTCATTGATTTTCGCCCTTTGATTTAAAATATAAGTCCGTTAATTTCCCTCATGCAAATGTTTGAAACCGGATTTCTTACACTTGAACTTCCTGTTACAAAGCCATCCATTTATATTATAAAAAGCTTTACGTTTACTCTGTTTATTCATAACTTCCTATTGGCTAAGTTGTTAGAGAGCTTGCCTCAAGCAAAGTTACCGCGTTCCAGAATCCGAAACCTGGTAGCTATTGTTATTGTTGAAAGAATCGACATCAGTGCACTCCGGGAAAACTCATAGGTTCTCACTCTCCTTCAGTATATGTCGAAGAGTGTAAATGCTAACTGTTCCTGTAACTGGCTGGTTGTATACACGACGGATACATCCTCTCATACGTCCATCTTTGCTAGCCTTACACTTGATGCCAAATTCCAAAAGTCTTAAGCTTGGTGATTCGTCAATTGCAGTGTCGTTCTCTAACAGGTGATCATGAATTGTTCTAAGTATCTCTCCCGTATCCATATCTGGTGTCCCCACTGTGGGTGCTCTTGATACTAGTCTGTCAGCTCTCTCATTACTGCGTACACCTGCATGATCAGGACAGTAGATTCACATCAGTTCCTGCAGATTCCAAGCTTCTATGAATGTTTTCCATTCATGACGTAGCCAACCATCTTAAACCTTTTGAAGCATGGACTGAGAGTCTGACACAATGACTGTCTTTGTTAATGAAGTTTTAGTCAGCCACCGTAAGGCTGCAGTAGCTGCCTGTACCTCAACTCTTATGCTGAAAGTTTATATCTTGTAAGCCCCACTATGGTCGGCGACGAATCTGCCCTTTATTCTAGCAGAGAAGCAGAAAACCTGATTTCTAACCACGGATCACAGACCCAACAGTATACACAATAGCATCATTATTCCAGGCATGAACATGTATCAGTTGATTAATTTCCAGTTCTGCTTTCGCATTGCTCCACGTTCTGCACTCTCTGCCAAGAATCTTCTTCTTCTTCCTCGTTCGTCCTGAAAAGGACGGTGGTTGCGTTGTGTCTGTTTACGCCTAAACTGTGATATCTGCACCTTTCGGTCGACACATCCGACTTCTGCACGACATTTTTTGGGACCGGGTTTGCCTTCCATCTTCGATCCGTGCTCGCTCAGCCAGACTGCACTGCTGCAGACTGTTTCCAGGACCACCACGTGGGGGTGGAGCACGGTCTTGACTAGCTCTGATTCGCTGGTCCTGACGCAAGCAGTCAAGCTATGAGTCGCTGACTTGATGAATTGCTGGTAGTGAATCCAGCTCTCATCTGACTTACTCCACTCTTCCCCTTTGAATATATTTTCAACTTTAGTCACCTGCTTGATCGTTGTCTCTGCCTGTGCCATCCATGACATCCCTCACTCTATTCTTGCTCCCTTAATGTCAGCTATGTTTCCATGTAGGGAGTGCCGTTTGTCAGTGGTTACTTGCATATAGGCTTTTGCCTGGGCTATAGCATATCTGGATCTAATCAACAGCACCCCAGACATGTACCTCATTGTCACAATGGGGGTATCTCGCGTACAGCTAAAGACTATGCATCTCTTCATTTTGAAGGCCTTCTAGTCATTCACATTGACAGCGTGAGCATTCCCAACCCAAACTCGATGACCGATATGACTAGCTGATGATACAGAAGACATAATAATCTCTGCTCCAGCTGCGCTGCGGCCATTATTTTTAGGGCTGCTAGACCTCTCCTACATTTCTGTTTGATGTGATCAACATGGGGCTTATACAAAGCTCACGATCGGATGTAACTCCAAGGTATTTCAGGTTTTTTTGCTTTTCAATTTTATGTTCATTGAGAGTAATATCAGAAGGTCTGTTTTAACTATAGAGTTGTTTGAGGAGCACCACATCACGCAGGCCTTGTTGGGATTGACTTTGGAGCCAATTTACTTGCACCTATTTAACACCTCCTGTAGTGTCCCATGTATGCTATAAACCATTTCCTGTCGATAAGAGCCAGTTCTGTAAATGAGTATGTTAAAATCAAAAGTCAGTATTCGTCCCAACCCAGTTGGCTGAATGGTGGCTATTTTTGCTGTGTACAAAATCAGCACCGATTATAGTTGAGAACCCTGGGGTAGTACCTGGCAAATGCGCATTGGCTCTGTTCCCAAGCGAAATACCACTGATCTCTCAGTTAAGGCAGCTGCTATTCATCTTGTTAGCCAAGGGTTAGCACCGCAAGCCATTACACAGTTCATTAATGTTTCAAAGTTAACACTGTTATAAGCATCCTCTAGATCAATTGCCACAGCAGCCGCTTCTTGTTTACCCTGGAACACTTTGTACACATCACAAGCAAAAGTTCCAGCGTTACCCCATGTTACTTTCATGGGCCTATAGCTTCCGAGGGTATCAGGTAGGATCTGGGCATTTTCGAGGTGATTCAGTATTCTTCGTGCTACCTGGAAGCGTCACGCCCAAGTCTACCCAAGTGTAAATGGGTACAAGACTGCTCCTGGGTTTGGGATGACAAAGGCAGCAAGAAACAGAACTGGTCACTCCACATCATAATGTTGGGCCTAGTATAGTAAAGTCTAAACATTCCACTCTCCAACGAGATTATCTTCTTAGGGACTACCTTTATTTTTTTGTTATTTTTTTAGTATGTGTGACGTGGAAATATAAATAGTAATACAGTAATCTGACAGCCTTTGCGTTCCCATTTAATGCCTACCATTTGCTAAAGCCAAATCACGCAATTTCTGACTGAATGACTCACATTAAAATCCACGCCTTTTTGTCTACTTGACCATGCCAAACGAGCTTGCGAGCTTGTTTACAAATTCCTCAAACTGTCATTTATTCAGGGGAGCGAATCACGTTTGTTTACCTGAGTTTCTCACGCGAGCTGATTTGTCAATGTTATGATAACTGGCTGATAGCACGTGCAAAACACGTGGAAGGTAACAGCTTTTGGAGTTTCCCTACGAGGGGAGCAAATCCTGTGATGTCCAGACATTCAGGGAAAGGTATCTCTTTGATCTCGAGAAACAGAAAAATTCGCAGACTGGAGCCCGCTACATAGACTAATCTTTGTTGTCGTTAGCAGCGGCCGACAGAAGTGAACGAGGAACCTTGATCAGGGAAATTAGTTTCCTGAATTTCTGCAATGCACGAGAAGTGCGAAAAGTAACAGCTTTCTGAGATCAAAATACGATGATCCTATATAAACCGCGTCTTCCTCTAACCATTATCAGTTGTCGCTCAGATTTTTTTGTGATAATCTAGCTCGTTATTCTAGAGCCATTGTGAAAGTGTGTTATTAGCATTTCGTGGAGATTGTTTCATTTCTGATTGTGGTAATAAAAATTAGCATTTACGTGATTTGATGTGATATGTTTACCATTATAATTCCCTGGGATTTTCTAGGTGTTAAGACTAGCGAATTAAATAACGCATAGCTATTTTTATTCCAGATGTTTCAGTTGTAATGTAGATTTAGTCACCCGCTATCACCCAGAAAGAGATGGGTTAGTTGACTAATAAATACACTAGGCGACTGATAATTGACGGAATACAATTCACTTCTAATTCATTTAGTGTAATTATATAAGTGACTAGTGTAATGTCATGTGGCGAAACAAATAGCTAGTAATGACAAGCGATATTTGTATAAGTGCGATATTGGTTAAAGATTAAATAATAACTGACCAGACAGGATAGGCTAGACATAACGTGCGCCTTTTAACTTAATCAGTGATGACGGAGAGGATGAGAGATGTCTCGTCCCCTTCCGTGTGTATATACATATGTAGATATTATTAGCAGTAAGTGTTTCATAATGTTCCTATATCCTTTAGGCAACTTGTTCAACGGCGACCAGCGTTTTTTACTTGGCCATATCTTGGGCCGTATCTCGATTTTTTTACTGAGTGGAAGTAAAGTTGTCTTCTGTTGGCTGACGCGTTTCCAAGTTTCAGTTGTGAACAGGACGGGCTACAGAGACGAACGAACATTTTAATAAGTAAAATTTTAACAGGACTTACCATATACCCAGATACATTTTCTTGCATTTTATCAGCCTATTGTGGTGAAATAACAATAACTGTTCTCCCGACTTCTGATAGTCGTTTTATTCCAAGAGGATATTTATCCAGACGAGTCACGCTATTTCAGAATCGGCACCCACCAGAGTTAGCCGGTAGGATCTATCTAATCAATCGCATACCAACATCAGTAACAATTTGTAGCAACTAGCTGTGTCCAAATACCAGAAGTATTCGTTTTCCATTCCTTGCAGTGAACACTATATCTCGATTCTTCTAGCATTAACTAGTCAAGGTGACAATATCGATCCAGGATTACCTCACCAAACTTGGCGTCCACCTTTATAAAGTTACTGTTAAGGCTGGACTGGGGCCAAGTTTGCCACTGAAACCTGACATTACCAATATCGATAACTATATCCAGGATAATTATACATGACTGGAAATGACACCAGATTAGGTAAGGAAAGAGAGAACGTGGCCACGTAAGAGAGAGGGAGAGATTGAATATTTTCTTGCTAATATAGCATGTACCAAACTATCTTATTTGGCTTTAACAATTGTTTATTTTATGGGGTAGCACGTGTTAGGATTTTTGCTCACTTTACTGTTTATATACCGTAACCTGTTGCTAACCTTTTTGACCTTTGAGGTTATTAACATGGTTGGGTTCTTATCATCTCACCGAGGGGAGGGCATAGGCATTCTGTTAATTCTCTATACGTAATTTTGAAGTATTTGATTCTTTGATATTCGATGTTGTGAAGTTTAAATGATAATAAACAACAAACTAACTAAACTTTGTGTGTTGGTCAGACCCATACCCAGTAACCATAGTTTTTCACGGTTGTGTGTCTTGTAGTCACATATTTGTGTGTGTGTGTGTGTGTGTGTGAGAGTGGTTAAACGTATATGTTACATGTATGGAGAGTAGGATTGTCTCATAATAAATTACAGTCGTAAAGATAGGCTGGACTAGAGTATCTTCTCAATCCAGAGACAGATTCTACCCTTAAACTATTCACCCGTGAAGTCTATTTCCTATACCTTTAACGTCACTTATTTACCACTATCCCCTCTGCTCAGACGGGACCATAAATATCTTCTGACCTATCTTTAAAAATTTACGACAGTATACTTGAAGCTTCTTAGAATCCCAGAATGTCAGTTTCATTGCTTCATTTTTCTGCTGCCACCTGTGGAAATTTTCCCTTGCTTATTTAATGTTCGAACATTCTAGATGCCAAATTTAAGGATTTTCATAGAATAAAAAATAAATAAAAAACAGGTGAGTCAAGCAATTCATACCCTTCTGTGGGCCGTGTCATAAACCTCGTTAATAAAGTATTTCCTTTCATCTTGGATGAATAAATTTGACTTACCTGTATTACTTACTTTCGTCTTGTTCACGTTTTGTATGGAAAAATTTACAGTACAAAGTTAACGGGAAGACAGACACATCGAAAAACTGTCGTCAGAACTTGTCCAACATAAAGAATCGCAGGATACACAGCACACCCGTTATCATGATCAAGGGCCGTGCCGCGATGTGTAAACGGTCATGCTGCTCTCTACATGCCACCATCCCTTGATGTACCCCCATTAATTTCTGTTGTTGACGCCCTCTCATGTTATATTTGTCATTTTCATTTAAATTCTTTTTTCCTTTTTTAAATCAATCCCCCCTTATGCCGTCAAGAGAAAAATATTTGTGTGTGTGTTGCTTGTTTCTTCATGAGTTCTTCAATATTTTCTATTCACGTTTCTCTCGGGCGTCTGCATGCCCAGAAGCACGATCTTCTGAAATCGAAGGCCTGTGATGGTAACTGGTTTGAGCGTTCTGATGAGGTGCCTGTACCATTTTTTTTTGTCATTTCCATCTAGCTCGTTTTTGCCTTTTTCCGACTAACTTCATAACATCATCCTTTCAAGGATATTCTAGTTCATAGCCCCTTGGTGAGTACTAGCCTTACACATTATGGCACTAAGGCTTGTCATCGCCTTACGTGTCGTACATGTCCGTTTATGATCTAAACGCAAACGTTTTTCATTTCCGAAATGCACTTTGTTTGTACAAGATGTGGAATTACGTATATTGGAGAGAACAGGTTTATCTGATAGATTTTGAGAATATTTGAGGCACATTTTTCACACGACTAATAAACCGGGGTTTGTTTATTTTAATGGCCAAATCATTATAGGACTTTTGACATTCAAGTCGGCGTGGTCCGCTTATAGTCATGCTGAGGACAAAACATGCACTTTTCTTTTTGCGAATCGCCTGGAATGTTTTAAAAGGGTCGTCTTTCTACTTATGACTTTTCGTTATTTTCTTATTTTTTGAATCCCAGCATTTCTATCAGCTTTTGTCACTACTGGTAACACGTCTGGTTTTAGAGCCATTATCGTCGACTTACTGCGTTGGATTTTTTAACATTAGCATTGGGGTATTCTATTAAATTAATTTCTTATTTGCCTTTCTTTGTTGCATTTTCTTTTCTTTGATATTTCTTTCTTGCATTATATTTCTATTTGTTTATTTATGATCCCGTTACATGCCCATTGAGGCATATTGGTAATATGGTGTTAGGCTCATATTTTTTTTACCATACGTGTCGTAGATTTGGATAGGTATTTAAGATATATTCTGGTCCCATCTGAATAGAACTGAAGAAGTGGTAACTCGGTGAAAGATAAGGTAAAGAACACAACATGCCTAAGAAAAATTCTCCGAATCTTTTGGCCGAATACCATCACCAACCAAGATCTGCTTACTTGGAGCAAGCAAGAGGACATGCACACCATCATAGCTGGCAGACGCTGGAGCTGGGTTGGCCATGTCCTCAGAAGAGACCCCGATGCCATCACAAGAACAGCTATGCTATGGACCCCTGAAGGAAAACGAAAGAGAGGCCGACCAAAAACAACTTGGCGGAGGACTGTGGAGGCTGAGATGCAAAGAATGAACCAGAGTTGGGGCACTGTACGAAGGATGGCCGCCGACCGAGCACAGTGGAATCAATTTGTTGTTGCCCTACAAGACGCCACCAGGCGTAATGGCCACTGACTGCTTTGACGGTCGGCGGCTAAGGATCCAAGAAGAAGAATATGAATAGATGATACTGTAAAGAACAGAGTTCATAGTTAATCTATTCTCTGACAAAAAGATAACAGTATTTGCGAACAGATCAAGAAGTGCGTACAATGAGTATACAAATAAAATTATTCACTCCTCTGATTCATACTTCTGTCAGTCTGTGGCCACATGCAATCTCGCTTACCTACTCGTTGTTTTAACAACATCTTGAACATATCTCCATGATACATATACAAATCCAGTGTTGGGCTTCGCCGAAATAAACCCCGGTTCCTCCAAGACTGATTAATCCTCCTAATGGGGAACGCTCAATTTGGTGGTGATAATTGGATAAGTTTATGTCACATCAATTAGTCCAGGTAGGAAATAATTACCGAGATCTAGTGTTCACAGTGTACAGCAGCTAGTAATTCCGATAGTTAAAAAGAATGTCAGGTGGGTAAATCTTTCTGGATAAATCCTCGCCACAACACAGTGGTCAGTAGTCGGGTAGTGTTAGGTTTTATATTTCGCCACAGCGGGCTGAATGTAATGAAAATCAAAAGAAATCTGGGTATCTATATGTCCAGTTATAGTTATTCTTATTGTCATATGTTTGTACTTTCTCAGTCTCTCTCGCTGGGTGAAACAAGAGGGCCGAACAGGTCAACCTCGAAGACCCGATATTACATAAGAATGTTTTTGGTACTATTTGACTTAGACTTAGACCCCTTTTCTCAGATTTATGCCGCTGGTAGGTTTGGTTTGAGATCCGTACTAGATTTAGGAAGAAAATACAAAACATTTAACCATAATATACGTATTCTATCCTAACCCGCGTAAAGGTAAAATCTCTTATCCACTCGGTTATTAAATTAGATTAGAAACCACAAGTGTCTAGCTTCTCTTATCATTTTTAACACATGAAATAAGCGCTAGTCATTTACAAAATTTCACGTAATGAATTAGAAATAAATATAGATTCCGTCAGCAGTCAATCGCCTAATGCATTTACTAGTCAATTAAAACATCTCTTTCTGGGTGATAGCGAGTAATTAAATTTACGTTATGTTACGGGCGCTCTCGGGGACCCCAGTATATTCTGGGTGCTTCGATGACTTCTAGTATTTGTGGATGACCAAGTTATTATATGCGTATTCAGTTTATAGAGTCAAAGTCCCTCGGGTTCTTATCACTTTTGTAGGATTCCGTAATACTGTCCGTTGGTATCGATAATGTCTGCTTTAACCCTTGTGATTCATTATGTGCTGAATATATTTCATATTAAATATTCGACCCTTGACTGACCTGTATTAGTCTCTTGTCTTATTGATTATATTGGCAGTGTGAGATGCAGCGTGTTAAGACATTAATCATCACTGGTCATGATCAGTTGAAGATAAATAGCATTTAACTCAACTCCGAATACGACAGTTGATAAGACTGTGATTTTGACGACTTAAAATATTTAATTAGTAATTTCATACCATGAGCAGACACCAACTACATGGGAACAAAAGTCACATCACATTCATGTACGATCTGTAAGAGTTCTCATTAGTTCATAAGCACATGTTCACAATCTCTATCTAGAGTTCTGTTTAGAGGTCAGTTCCTTTTAACGGCCAATGTCCTTTGGCATAAATTCAGAGGCTAACTAGACTTAACTATCCTGCTAGTTCTGCAATACACTTATTATGCTAGGCTTACGTCTACTGCTAGTCGTTTAATATCCGTTACACTAGGCTTACGCTTGCCGCTAGCTGTACAATATCCATCTATACTAGTCTTACACTATTGCTAGTAACATAATGTTCCTTTGGCATACCACGCCAGGCTAATCTGCCATAATTATGCAAACTGCGTTATTCATACGACGACTTACGTTTAGTTCAAGAAATACACTGCTCAAATGGCTTCCCAGCCACACAATTAAAAAGTGGACAACGCCACACACTTTCCAGTGGTTATACCACACAATATAAGTGGCAATGGCCACACTTCTGAAACACACTGCCGTACGGGTCAAAACCCACAAGTCGAATGACGTTATAAAGACATACGCGTCATGCATAGAGATATGCATACTACGTCGTTAATATATATTCAATTGCGATGTTCCACGGTGCAGCAATCCGAGTTGGCCAAACTCAAATACTTGCACACATGCAACAATCATCGACATCGGTCGATGAGATATATCTCTATTCGTTTGAGGTGTTCCATGATACAGTCATTCGGATCGTGCACAAATCCAAATGCCTGTAGACATGAAACAATCATCGACATCAGTCGCGTAGATATAATCATTTGAGGAATGCGCCATGCTGCAGACATGAAGCAATCCTCAACATCATCCCCCTCACTTCCAAACGTGACACTTGTGGCACGGATGATAGTGATGGAGAAGACGCCCGTCTCCCGAACATATCAATATTAGTACTACCTACTTATAACTATGATAATCTTTAAGTAGACACATTAAATTTTATAACATTAATAATAGCACTTGTCAACATGGTGACTAAAGAGTTAATTCAATTTCTTCTCAGAGACGTTGCGCGATAAAAGATCTGCCAAGTTATTGTCTGAGCCAGCAATAGGCAGAATCGTAAATGAAAATTCTTGAATCAACAAATACCATCGGTGTATTCTAGCGTTACGCATTGTTCTAGCTGTTATGTAAGTAAGAGGACTATGGTCTGTCATAATGTAAAAGTGCGTGCCGATGAGATATCTTGACAGTTTCTCCAGGCACCAGACGATAGACAGGAGCTCACGTTCACCTGTCGCATACTTCTGTTCAGCCGGAGTCAGTTTCCTCGACACATAGAAACATGGATGGAGTGTTTCCTTGTAACATTGCAGCAAACAACCACCCATTGAGTAACTCGAGACATCTGATTGAAGTATGAATGGAATACGTATATTCGGTAATAACAAAATAGGTGCATTGCTAAATAATTTCTTAATTGTTACCAAAGCGCTTTCGCAATCTTTGTCCCAACGTACCTTATTAGGACTACCTTTGGTCAACAGTGCGGACAAAGGTGTAGATAGTTGTGCGAAATGCGGGATGAACTTATGGTAATAGTTTATTAGGCCTAAAAGGCTTCTAACTTGTTTCTTAGTAGAAGGGGTAGAAATCTCTAGAATTCTTTTGACTGTATTGTCGTCAGGATACAGTTTGTGGTTACCTATGCGGTGACCAAGAAAAGAAATTTCCTGACAACCTATTTGGACCTTTGAAGGTCGCACAGTCAAACCATGCATACGTAACGTATGTAGAAGGGAAGTTAAACCATCAATATGGTCTTCCCACGAGTCATGAAATAGGCAGATGTCATCGATGTACGTGATGACATCTTTACGATCGCCAAGAAGGCGGCGCATCATGCGCACAAACGTCGCTGGCGCATTCACTAACCCAAAACACATATAATTCCATTGGTAGAGCCCAAAAGGAGTTGTGAAAGCTGTGTAAGGTTTGGCATTTTCGGCAAGGGGAATTTGCCAGTAGCCTTTAGAGAGATCTAGTTTGCTAAAGAAGGTAGCATTAGATAATTCTGACAAAAGATCATCTAAAAGTGGCATAGGCTCCCCGTCTGTGATTGTAATTTTATTCAATCGCCTAAAATCAATACAAATACGTAAAGAATCATCCTTCTTTTTAACTATCACCATTGGGAATGCATATGGTGATTCCGAAGGAGATATCACACCTAAACGTATCATCTCTTTTAACTCTTTCTCCACCCTATCTTTGTGGTGTAAAGATATAGGATAGGGTCTAAGTTTGATAGGTTTATAATCAGTAAGAGTAATATCATGGGATATAAGCGATGTCTGACCTGGAAGGTCGGTGAGAACATCATTGAAAGAAATAAGAATATCCCGAACTTGATCTTGTTGTGACGAAGATAGTGAAGAAGAAATAGTCACGTCTTTCCAAGATTCCGATGATTGCAAAGAAGGTAGTTGAAATTGTAAAGGGATAGACGAAGTAGTATCTTCTTCATGAACAACTGCAAAAGAAGCAGTATGATGTGAAGAATCATCAATAGAGTTAATAACAGGAATTAATTCCTGTGGTCTTTCAACTGCTAATTTTAGCATGTTGACATGGAAGGTTTTGATTTTACCTCTAACGTTTACCGAGTAGTCAACATCTGTGACTTGTTTGATAACATCAAATGGACCTTGCCATGATATCAGTAATTTGTTATCGTTATGAGGTAGTAACAACCAAACTTTTTCCCCTGGTTTGAATGATCTTAATATTCTCTTTTGATTATGTAATAATCTTGATCGTTGAGTGGCTGATTTTATACTCTGGGATGCATACGTGCACGCATCGATGATTCGTTGTCGGAGATCAATCACTAACTCGTAGCTGTTTCGAGTGGCTGTATCAATTGATGCTCCAATCAACAAATCCTTGAGTATCATCATTGGTCCGCGAGGATTCGAACCATAAACCAATTCGAACGGAGACCATCCCGTGCTCTCGTGAGGCACTTCACGAAAAGCGAAGAGGGCCGCCGGCAGAAGCCGATCCCATTCACGAGGGCATTCTTCAGTTATCTTAGATAACATCTGTTTTAGAGTGCTATTGTAGCGCTCGCACACACCGTTTGATTGAGGCCTATACGCACTACAAAACGAGTGGTGAACAGATAGCATGGATTCTAAATCCCTCATGATGTTGGAAGTAAATTGTGATCCTTGATCTGACAATATATCCTCCGGAAAACCGATTCGACAAAATATCGAAAATAATGCATCAGACACGGATGCAGTTGTGATGGTTTTCAACGGTATGGCCTCTGGCCAACGCGTGCAAAGATCTACGCAAGTTAAAATATAACGAAATCCATTATTTGAAACAATTGATAACGGACCCACTATATCTACTGCAATCTTTTTGAAAGGTCTCTCAGGCACGTCTGTAATCTGTAAGGGTGCCGTATGGAACCTGCCCTTACGTGCTATACCTTGGCATGTTGTACATGATTTGCAGTATAACTTTGTATCTTTATTAACCCCAGGCCAATAAAATTGTGACGTAACACGAAACAATGTTCTTTTGATCCCCATATGCCCTGCCATAGGGGAGTCATGACCTGTTTGTAGGACCAATGGTCTGTATTCTTTAGGTACTATCACTTGATGTATAATTGTTTTGCCATCATCATAATATCTAGTGAGTATTGATTTCTTTATCTTGAACCATTGTTTAGCCCCTCTTGTGTATTTAATAGTTTTTTGTTCTGCTCGGCTAAACAATCCTTGTAAAGTTGGGTCACTCTTCTGTTTTTCTGCAAAAACAGAAGGTGAAACAGTGCCAACTTGAGACATAATTGTATCCATTATAGGAGGAGGTGGTGTAGCCATGTCCGTAGCTAACTGTTGTGCTCTCGTTACAACAGCATTTGCCACCTGTGGGTGAGATTCAACCCACATTGCAATCTCCTCGGGAGTGCAATCTTTAACTCCTGGTATGTTTCCTATTATAATTTCAGTTATGGGTGCTCTCAAGCCGCAGGCATAGACAGTGCCTGTGTAAAAAGGAGTATCAATGTATACTCGTGCCACAGGGAAAGTTTCTATATTCCCTCCAAATGTGACACACTTAACTGATTTGCCTGTAAAAGCAGAGGGCTCGATAAGCGAGTGCTTAATGCCTATCGTTGAAGACCCCGTGTCACGCAAAACTCTTACTACCTTACCATCCAATATTCCGGGATGAAATGTAAGATAACCGACATTTACACATGCCGACATTGTTGGCATACAATGACCACAATCAAGTGTAATTGTAGACTTTAATCTGTTTTTCGACTGACACTCATAACATGTATCATTCATTACCATACATGCGTTCGCATGATCATTATCATCATTACATTTTTCCTTTTTAACACTGCAACTATTTGCATGTCTCTGTTTATTTTTGTCTCTCGACGGAGATCTGGCATTACCTTTGTTATTATTGACTGACTTTTTATTGCTATAATAAAAATCAGTAGAGTCATCTTTCCTGGCATCTCTACCATAAGATGATCTCTGTTTATAGTATCCTTTTTGATGTGAACCATCATAATCCCTGCCTCTGTGATACCCACGATCATGAGGTGAATATCCTCTATAACCTCGTCGATATGAATTCGAAGGAGAGCGATGACGACGGAAGTTATAAAAACCTCTGTCGGATTGATAATAATCTGAACGACAACGTCCATCAAAGCTCTTCGATCGAGGTCTGTGATCATGTTGTGCAGCGCACACAGGCATAGGATCTCGAATAGTCGATCTATGAAGATCTTTATTCTGATGTGCGGTTTGATACTGTCTTCCGAGTTTTTCATACTCATCGATAGAATTAGGATGTCTTTCCTGTAAAAATGCTTCTAATTCAGTGCTGCATGCGGATAAAACTTTATCTCGCAGCATGAGATCTATAACACCTTCATATGTTTTATTTATACCAGATAGATCAATCCATCTGCTAAGGAAATGTTTAATAGATGCAATGAATTCACCAAAATCTGCATCCTTGCTTGGTTTAGCAGCATGAAAGCGATCTCTGAATCCAGACTCAGTTAACTGGAAACGTCTTAGTAATACCTCTTTTACGACATCGAAATCGCTTCTGCTCTTCTCATCAAGACTCATGAAACATTTAAGTGAGTCACCAGTCAAAAAATCAAGTAAAAGACTGCTCCATCTTTCCTTGGGTATGTTCAGAGCTGTGACCTTGATGATGAATCTAGATATGAAAGAGTCAACACAATCGCGAGTTTGGTCAAAATGTGGCATTTTTAACTTAGGATAAAAAATATTTGTAGCAGCCGCAGTCTTAGTCTGCTCAGACTGCACTTTAGCTAATTCTAAAGCTTTTTCTTTTTCTGCATGAAGTTTTAATGTTTCCATTTCCATGGCATTTTTATGTGCTTGATCCAGTTGCATAAGTTCCATTCTCCTTAATTCCATTTCTTTATCTCGTTGAGCCATTTTTTCCTTTTCAAATTCTCTGTCTTTTTCTTGTTGAGCTAATTCTTTATCTCGTTGTGCCATTCTTTCCTTCTCAAATTCTCTGTCTTTTTCTTGTTGAGCTAATTCTTTATCTTTCTGCTCTCTGTCTTTATCTTGTTGAGCTATAGTCAGTCGTTCTAATTCCAATTTCATGGATATTTCTTTTTCTTTCAATTCCCTCTCTTGGGTTAATTCAAACCTCCTAAGCTCATCAGCTCGTTTAGCCATTTCGCGCTGTTCCATTCTTTCCAGACGCGATAAATATTCATCATATTTTGTATCTGCAAAACTTTGTAGTTCCGCTCCTGATTTTCCATAACTTTTCCCAATATCAATGAATTCCTGTAGTGTAGACATGATAATAGGTTTCTGAGTACCTTCAATAGTCTATAATATACACCAGGATTATAGAACTCACTATAATATGTACATGAATATATTAATCAATAACAAACAAGTTCGGAGAACATGTGACAAAGACAGTGAAAACAATCAAATGATTTACAATGAAATGATTTTTCAATTATACGACAACACTTTACACTTATAAAGTAAATAAAGGAGACTTATACTCAGTAATCAGTAAAAGAAAGAAAGAATTTACATTACAAAAATATAACAAGACAAGTCGTCATAAACGAACGTGTAGACAAAGAAGTTTTAGATCACACACGACAACAATTGTCAACAGTACTGAAATTAGGTTACGTAAATAAAGAGGACGTAATTCAATTGACGAGACTGCTAAGTACACAAAATATGGTTATAATGCTAACTGAAGAAACATTTATTTCCTGACTCAAAAGAAAAAATATAATCAGTCAGATCCTCAGTTAGCAAAATAAGCATGTAAATCTAATAGAAGTTAACATTCACTGAAGCTTTCCTGGGAAAATTCCAGTCAATATTAAACACGACGAATATACGAATATACAAAAAACATGAATGGGGGAACACAGATGATAGTAAAAAGTAAGTCAAGTGATGATGAACTGTAGACCAAAGCTAATGCAAGGACAATATGATAATGTTCAAGCGCCCTAGTAAAATCAAGAACTTATCTGTTTAGTTGTCCCTCTGAGAAATACATGAATGCATGTAATTCTAATCCAAGTGTCTTCAACAGCTGAGGTCCATTGATGGTAGACCTTGACCTTCGCAGCAGGGTAACCGTTTGAAAGTATTGCTTCGGTCTTCGAACGTAGTTTCTTCAATCGATCTGCGTCGCAGTCTCAGATGAATTTGATGAAGAGATACATTCTCCAATGGTTCAGGTTCTCGAGTGGAAGATTACCGTTCTATCTGCGTGAATCAGTCTCTTTGGTGGAAGAAAAATTTCAGATTCTCAGGCAATGTTGTCTGCTAACGTTGACGGCATGAATGTAGTGACGTCACTTTCTGTCCTGCGCATTTCAGTTGCCGGTTAGGATTGAATGAATGATTTTGCATTTAAAACGTTCATCATCAGTTTAACTTTCTTCGATACTTGAAGGGGGGAATCCAGTATTCACGAAATCTAGACACTTTCTGACACCAGTATGTTACGGGCGCTCTCGGGGACCCCAGTATATTCTGGGTGCTTCGATGACTTCTAGTATTTGTGGATGACCAAGTTATTATATGCGTATTCAGTTTATAGAGTCAAAGTCCCTCGGGTTCTTATCACTTTTGTAGGATTCCGTAATACTGTCCGTTGGTATCGATAATGTCTGCTTTAACCCTTGTGATTCATTATGTGCTGAATATATTTCATATTAAATATTCGACCCTTGACTGACCTGTATTAGTCTCTTGTCTTATTGATTATATTGGCAGTGTGAGATGCAGCGTGTTAAGACATTAATCATCACTGGTCATGATCAGTTGAAGATAAATAGCATTTAACTCAACTCCGAATACGACAGTTGATAAGACTGTGATTTTGACGACTTAAAATATTTAATTAGTAATTTCATACCATGAGCAGACACCAACTACATGGGAACAAAAGTCACATCACATTCATGTACGATCTGTAAGAGTTCTCATTAGTTCATAAGCACATGTTCACAATCTCTATCTAGAGTTCTGTTTAGAGGTCAGTTCCTTTTAACGGCCAATGTCCTTTGGCATAAATTCAGAGGCTAACTAGACTTAACTATCCTGCTAGTTCTGCAATACACTTATTATGCTAGGCTTACGTCTACTGCTAGTCGTTTAATATCCGTTACACTAGGCTTACGCTTGCCGCTAGCTGTACAATATCCATCTATACTAGTCTTACACTATTGCTAGTAACATAATGTTCCTTTGGCATACCACGCCAGGCTAATCTGCCATAATTATGCAAACTGCGTTATTCATACGACGACTTACGTTTAGTTCAAGAAATACACTGCTCAAATGGCTTCCCAGCCACACAATTAAAAAGTGGACAACGCCACACACTTTCCAGTGGTTATACCACACAATATAAGTGGCAATGGCCACACTTCTGAAACACACTGCCGTACGGGTCAAAACCCACAAGTCGAATGACGTTATAAAGACATACGCGTCATGCATAGAGATATGCATACTACGTCGTTAATATATATTCAATTGCGATGTTCCACGGTGCAGCAATCCGAGTTGGCCAAACTCAAATACTTGCACACATGCAACAATCATCGACATCGGTCGATGAGATATATCTCTATTCGTTTGAGGTGTTCCATGATACAGTCATTCGGATCGTGCACAAATCCAAATGCCTGTAGACATGAAACAATCATCGACATCAGTCGCGTAGATATAATCATTTGAAGAATGCGCCATGCTGCAGACATGAAGCAATCCTCAACACGTTACAGCTGACAAAATTAGCTATATGTTATTTAATACGCTTGTCAATTAACACACAAATCCCAGTGAAATATAATGAAGAACTTTTAACACATTAAATCACTTAATTGCTAATATATATATATATATATATATATATATATATATAATATATATATATATATATATATATATATATATATATATATATATATATATATATATATATATATATATATATATATATATATATATATATATATTATTATTACCGCCAAAAAAAAAAAAATGAAACTTTCTCCACGAAAATCTAAGTAATCCTCTTTGTACAATGGCTCTAAGATATCGAGCTAGATGGTTTCAATAAAATTTTCTGCTTCGACTGATACTGACTTTTGGAGTACGGATTCTTTATACTGAAATGGCGTTATTTAGCTCAGTGGTGCCAAAAATCACGCCTTCGCTATATCAGTGCAAATATCTACGGTTCGATTCCCGAATCAGAGATTTCTTCCTCACCGATGCCGACAGCAACAAGTTTGCTAGCGAGCAGCCCGTCTTTTGATCTCGTCTCTCCCTGAAGCTAATTACGTCCCCTGGGAACACGAACAAACGGATGTGGTCGGTAACTGTGGTTATCACCCCTTTTTGCATTCGCTTAATTCCCCCTGAGAAATGTAACTATCAAAGGTACGACTTTTGTCTTATCGCCATTGATTCTACAAATATACGACCCGTTCTCTTCCTAGACGCGTTCTGTCTGATCAGTCACTATTCGACGATTGCCAAATCGCTCGCGTGATAATTCAGTTAACGGCTCTTACTCGCTGGCTGTTACCTGTCCGGTCGTGGACTAGCTAATAGGTCTGTTTTGTAAACAATCAGTATTACCTGTAAGACAGAGAAAAAAGAAATAGGCGTGGCTAAAACTATGAGTTAGATAGCTATCGAGAAGGCATGGATTATGCGTAACAAACGTGCATACTAATTGAGGAAAGCAAAGGTGGTAAACAAGGTAGAGGGGCAACGATGGGAGGCAAGCGGACGGATCCATGTAGTCTATCTTCACAACCTGTCACAATACGGTACATTAGGGGTGATGTGGTCAGCATCACCGCCGGCCAATTTGTTTATTTAGGGTTTTATTATTTCGTCGTCTTAGTCGTGTTCTTTCTCCCTTTTTTAAAAATCTCTCTGTGTTGCTCACCTTTGTTTATTTTTGTAATATTTTTTCCCTATATTTGATTGTGTCCTTTGCCATTTTCGCATAGCCGATTTATGTTTCTGATCTTGTCTCGCTTTGTTATTGTGACTGACGAAGGACAAAACCCGAAACATGCCAAATTTCATCATTACAACTCCAACGTGCGTTTAATAGTTGATGTTCTACTATAGGAGTATTCTCTGCTCAGGTATCTGTCATCATTATCAAATTTCTATTATACAACACATTAGAAAACAGAAAACAAACCAAAAAAAAAAACAAACAACAACAACCCACGTACACACACACAACTCACAAAGAGAAGCACAGGACAGTTGGGAGATTTGAATGTAAAAGGTAGTCCCATAGCATACACTGCCGCATGTAAGTAAGTGTTAGAGACTTCACTATACTAGCTCCAGCTTCGAGAGGTTGGATTACTAGGTTCCTTCTTCGATGCCTTTGCCTTCCATAACTCAAGAGCAGAGTAAGGTATGAATTTACAGCTGGGTGAACTTCAGCGTGACGCCAAAGTGTTTCCAACCCGGTAAATAAATATTAGACAAACATAATGGTATGTTTTCAGGCACTCGTAAGAAATAAAGAAGTAGAAAACTAGACAACAGAAAAACAACAGACGTGAGAGGCTTACCCAGGACCTTCCGTGCGGCAACCCCGCCTAGCTATGCAAGCAAATCACACTATCCTCCTGTCTGTTGTTTTTCTGTTGTCTAGTTTTCTACTTCTTTATTTCTTACGAGTGCCTGAAAACATACCTTTATGTTTGTCTAATATTTATTTACTGTTTACAGGCCTCGGGGTGTCTTTCCTTATGTGTTATAAATGTTCCAACCCGGTACCTTTGACGTAGGAGGCCAGCGCACTAACCACTCTGCCAATCAGTTGCGCAGACATCTAAGCTCTGGCATATTTGACTTCCTGTATCTGTGATTCACAAACCCAAGTTTTTCATTTGTCATTACGTTAACGTATAGTTTATTTTATTTTATAATTTTGTCAGATTACTGACAACAAGAGGTTACACAATGCTTGTGGCGAACACTGGAACATAATATTTGAGAATGATGATAGTGGACAAGGTAACGCGAGAACCGGTGATAGTTACAGTATATCAGGTAACACGAGGCCCGAGGATAGCGACGGTATGTCAGGAAACACGAGGCCCGAGAACGCTAATTGCATAAGAAGTAACAAAAGACGTGAGAATGATTACAGTAATGGAAGTAAACGGAGACATCACTTTAATGACAGGATACCCAGCAATTAGAGACAGGAGGTTGCAGATTAATTTAGACAGGAGAATGTTGACAATGTGTCACGAGATTGGAGGATATTTATAGTATACTAGTTAACACGAGACTGCAGAAATCTGAAATTATATCTGGTAACTCGGGGCTGTAGAATGATGACAGTATTCCAGTGAACACTGCACTGGAGAATACTGAAATTATAAAAGGTAACAGGAAGCTGGAGAATGTTGAAAATATAGCAGGTAAGCAGGAGGCTGGAGAATGCTGAAAATATGTCAGGTAAACATGAGGCTGGAGAATGCTGAAAATATATCAGGTAAACATGAGGCTGGAGAATGCTGAAAATATATCAGGTAAACATGAGGTTATAGATTGATGAAAATATATCAGGTAAACATGAGGTTGGAGATTGATGAAAATAAATTAGGTAACGAGGCCGGAGAACGTTGAAAATATATCAGGTAAACACGAGGCTGGAGAATGCTAAAAAATAATCAGGTAATACGAGGTGGCATGAAGCTGAAAGGCAATCATTAGAAATAAAAAGAGTGAACTTTGTATTAAATGTGCTGTATGCGCGCTACACATAACAATACTCTATGTATGCGCGCTACACATAACAATACTCTATGTATGTGCGTGAACAGCTGGACACCAAGTGCATATAGAGGACACCCTCGCCAGTGAAGTCACTGTCATGTAGAACTACAACAGACTGTTAAGCAACATCAACTGCTGCTGTCAATACTGTTCTCTTTAATGTGTCCATTCCTTTTCAACTGCTATTTGTTCTCGTGTTTGCTTATCTCCTTCTCTTGCATGGTTCTTTTTATGATAATTTCTTCAGTGTGCAATTTACCATTCAGTCATGGTTAGAAATAATAGTGTTCAAGTGAATATGAGCTATCACTTGTAAACTGACTGGAATTTATTTATTTATTTTTTGGGGGTGTCATCTTTTGTCTCTTGCCACAAGCTAACCTCGCATGAAGTTCATTAACTAATGTTTTTAACTCTAACCTGTCCTTCTGTGTTTACTATACCATGACGCAGGCCTGGTCTTGGCTGTTGTTTTGTTTTTTGATTACTTGCAACTGTTATAAGTACAACAGATTGGGATATTATCCATTGAAGCAGAAGAAGTATATACGTTATACGTATGTATTTAACTCAGTTCACGTCCTCTCTAATTATATATGCGTATGTGTTACACTTAATTCTATCACTCTCTATACCCCTGAATCTGTGTCACTTATTTGTCACCTTCTCTATTACATCCCTGGATCTTTTACACTTAATTCTCCCCATTCTGTTATCTGGTTTTAAATGTTTTACTTAATTCTCGTCGTGTCTTCCCCCCCCCCTCCCAACACCCCCCCCCCCTCCCCCCCAGTTTTACTATTATATACAGAAAGATGACAAAAGAACAGTAAATAAATATTAGACAAACCTAAAGTTATGTTTTCAGGCACTCGTAAGAAATAAAGAAGTAGAACACTAGACAACAGAAAAACAACAGACGTGAGTGGCTTGCCCAGGACTCGAACCCAGGACCTTCCGTGCGACAACCCCTCCTAGCTATGCAAGCGAATCACACTATCCTCCCTGCCATCTAGGCATCCCTAGATGGCAGGGAGGATAGTGCGATTAATAGTGTGATTAATTGTTAACTTATAATTTAATACTTTAATGACGATAATAACTTATAATTTAATACTTTAATGACGATGTTAACTTATAATTTAATACTTTAATGACGATGTTAACTTATAACTTTATATACGAATGTTAACTTATAATTTAATACTTTAATGACAATATTAGCTTATAATTTAATACTTTAAAGGCGATGTTAACTTATAATTTAATACTTTAAGGGCGATGTTAACATATAATTTAATTCTTTAATGGCGACGTTAACTTATAATTTAATACTTTAAGGGCGAGGTTAACTTATAATTTAATACCTTAAAGACGATGTTACCTTATAACTTAATACTTTAATGACGATGTTAACTTATAAATTAATACTTTAATTACGATGTTAACTTATAATTTAATACTTTAATGATTACGTTAACTTATAATTTAGTACTTTAAAGACGATGTTAACTTATTATTTAATACTTTAAGGACGATGTTAACTTACAGTTTAATACTCTAATGACGATGTTAACTTATAATTTAATTTAACTTTAAGGGCGATCAATCAATCAATCAATACCCTTTAGCTCCCCGAGGAGCATAGGCCTTCAACAAACACATGCTAAGTCTTCCTGTCCCGTGCCATCCGCTCAAGTTCTTTCTTTGTTTTCCTCATCATTGTCACCCCTGTATCCAGCTCTCTTCTCCATGTGATTTTTGGTCTACCTCCGCCTCTCTTTCCCTGTGGATTCCAGAACAAGGACTGCCTTGTAATGCTATCAACAGGTTTCCTCAAAGCGTATCCTATCCATCGCCAGCGTCTTCTTCTCAGCTCTTGTTCCACTGGCACTTGTCTGTATCTTGTCATCAATTCCACATTTGTGATTTTGTCATACCATTTCAGTCCTTCTATTCTACGCAAGCACCCGTTTATAAAAGTCTGTAGCTTTTTGGTTGTTGTTTTTGTTGCTCTCCATGTCTCAGAGCCATACAATAGGACTAACTTTACATGTGAGTTGAAGATTCTTATTTTCGTGTTGGACTTGATTTCTCTTGATCTCCATATGTTTCCCAATGCAATGAAAGCTCCTCTTGCTTTTTGTATTCTTATTTTGATATCACTGTCTGTCCCTCCAACTTTGTCTATATTACTTCCAAGATATGTGTACGATTCTACATCTTTTAGTGGTGTTTCTTCAAGTTCAACCTTGTTATCATTTCTTGCATTTATTCTCATAATCTTTGTCTTTTCCCTGTGTATTTTCAGGCCCACTTGTTGTGACCTCTCATCGAGAATTTTTATTTTCTCTTGCATCTGATTATGGTTATGGGACAGAAGAGCCAAGTCATTACCAAAATCCAGATCATCAAGCTGTTTAGTCAGATTCCACTGGATTCCATTTATGTTGTGTGATGTCGATGTTTTCATAATCCAATCTATTGCTATTAAGAAAAGAAATGGAGACAAGAAGCATCCATGTTTCACTCCCGTTCTTATCCTAAACGGTTCTGTAAGTTGTCCTTCATGAAGAACTCTGCATGTCATGTCTTCATAGGTCTTCCTTATTAAGTTAAGGATCTTCATGGGAACTCCATAATGCCTCATCAGTTTCCATAGTGATTCTCTGTCTACACTGTCAAATGCCTTTTCATAGTCCACGAATCCGATGTAAAGCGGTGAATTCCATTCCAGACCTTGTTCAACTATTATTCTCAATATCGCTATCTGATCTGTACAGGATCTGTTTTGTCGAAAACCTGCTTGTTCATCTCTCAGTTGCTTGTCTGTGGACTCTTTTAATCTCTCAAGGATGATTCTGTTTAATACTTTTCCTGGCACTGGTAATAACATTATTCCTCTATAATTTGTGCACTCTTGTAAATTTCCCTTCTTAGGCAACGTGACCATATAACCTTCCTTCCATTCTGCTGGTATTTCCTCTTTCTCCCAGACTTTGCCAAGTACTGTACTTTGTATAATATCTCTGTAGAGGTATCAATATATGTTTTGATGGCCTCTGCTGGATCGCCATCTGGACCAGTTGCTTTCCATCTTTCAGAAGCTTTATGGCTTTCTTTATTTCTTCTCTACTTGGTCGTTCACAGCTGATTTGTAGCTCCTCTTCTGCTGGCTGGATGTCTGGGGGTTTAGTTGGAGCTTGTCTATTGAGAAGTTCCTCAACATGTTCTGTCCATCTCTTCATTTGTTCTTTTATATTACTAAGCAATTTTCCATTCTTATCTTTTATGAGGCCATTTGCTTGCTTATATCTCCCTGTTAGCTTCTTTGTTGTTGTTGTACAGGTCCCTCATATTTTCTTTGGCTGCAGCTTCCTCTGCTTCCCTTGCCAACTCTTCAATATACTTCCTTTCGTCTCTTTTGATGTTTCTTCTTGCTTCTTTGTTTGCTTCTATGTACACTTCATGAGCCTTGGCTTTGGAGCTTCTGGATTTGCTTCTGTTTAAATCTGCTTTCTTGTTTTTCCTGTCTTCTATCTTGCTAATGGTTTCTGTTGTTATCCATGCTTTGTGCCGATGTTCTATTTTTCTCAGTACTTCTTCACATGTCTCGTTCCATATATTTTTTACTTGTTGCCAGTGGTCTTCCAAATCTGCTTCATCTTCCAGCTCTTGGAGTACTTGGTATTTGTTGGATACTGTGATAGAAAACGTTTCTCTTATTTCCTAAATTCTTAGATGTCCCACATTGTACTGTTGCCTATAGCTATATACTGTTGTGAATTTCTTGAGTTTTAATTTTGTTTTAGCCAACAGAAGATAGTGGTCTGATACCACATCTGCCCCTCTACATACTTTTACATCCTACAATGATGACCTAAACTTCTTACTTATGCATATGTGATTAATCTGATTCTCAGTTCTGTGGTCTGGTGATATCCATGTTGCTTTATGTATTCTTTTATATGGAAATATGCTTCCTCCTATAGCTAGTTGATTTGAAGCACGGAAGTTAGCTAATAGTTCCCCATTCTCGTTCATCATACCTAATCCATGCTTTCCCATGATTTGTTCATAGCCGGTGTTGTCTGTACCTTTTTTCGCGTTTAGCCCCCCCCCCCCCCCCGCCCCCCCCCGCCCCCCCCCCCCCCCTCCCTTCCCCATCAAAATTGGGATGTCCTTTCTTTCCTTTTTGTCCAAGACATTTTGTAGTCTGGTGTAAAAGTCTTCTTTCACTGGTTCTTCTTTATCATTTGTTGGTGCATAACACTGGATGATGTTTATATTTACTTTCCTTTTGCCTGATTTAAACCTTGCTGTTATAATTCGGGGTCCCATTGCTTCCCATTCTATAAGTGCCTTCTGTGCTTCCCTAGACAGCATTAGAGCCACCCCTTCACTGTGGTGGGCTCTTTCCTCCTCATGTCCTGAGGACAACACCATTTCTCCTGTGATCAATCTCCTCTTCTCTATGCCCTTCCACCGTGTCTCGCAGAGACCCAGGATATCAATCCTGTAATTTGTCATTTCTGCTGCTACCTGTGCCGTTTTCCCTTGTTCACATAGAGTGCGAACATTCCAGGTGCCAATCCAGGAGATTTTCCTAGACGAAAAAAGGTTAGTCGGCAACCCAGACTCCTTTCGGCTTTCTCTGGGTTGCTTCATGCGCCTCATTTCCAGAGGACCTTCTTCTGTCTTGGGCGGCTGCGTTCATTTATATTCTGTATTTGACTTGTCCATGTTTGTTGAAGTTTTTGTGGTAAAAAGTTTTTTACGGTAACCAGCCGCGTGCCCAACCCTCCTTAGTAGCTTTTTACGACATGCATGGTAGGGTACAGTGTTACCATTCTTTGCTCCCCTTTTGGGCCCCGGTAACACACGGGTGTTTAAGGGCAATGTTAACTTATAATTTAATACTTTAATGACGATGTTAACTTATAGTTCAATACTTTAATGACGATGTTAACTTATAATTTAATACTTTAAGGACGATGTTCACTTATAATTTAATACCTTAAGGACGATGTTACCTTATAACTTAATACTTTAATTACGATGTTAACTTATAATTTAATACTTTAATGACGATGTTAACTTATATTTTAATACTTTAATGACGATGTTAACTTATAATTTAATACTTTAATTACGATGATGTTAACTTATAATTTAATACATCAATGAAGATGTTAACTTATAATTTAGTACTTTAATGACGATGTTAACTTATAACTTTATTTATGATGTTAACTTATAATTTATTACTTTAAAGACGATGTTAACTTATAACTTAATACTTTAATTACGATGTTACCTTATAATTTAATACTTTAAGGACGATGTTAACTTATAATTTAATACTTTAATGACAAAGTTAACTTATAATTTAATACTTTAATGACGATGTTAACTTATAACTTAATACTTTAATTACGATGTTACCTTATAATTTAATACTTTAAGGACGATGTTAACTTATAATTTAATACTTTAATGACGAAGTTAACTTATAATTTAATACTTTAATGACGATGTTAACTTATAATTTAAAACTTTAAGGACGATGTTAACTTCATCAAAGACAGCACGGAAGACGAAGCCCATCACGCGAGACTCAATGTGTTTACTTGCCAATAAAACACTGTGAGAACTGGACGTTACAGAAATGTAACAATAAATTAACACTGACTTTTAGAACAGGTTAAACAGAAATCATGAAAACAACAAGTCAGAATTCAGTTAAGATATACCGGTACTCAATTTATTCACGTTGACAGGTCAATCCATATGATCTCTCAGTCCTCTGTATCTTTGTTTGCTGGCTTTTTATGCGTCAAATCTTTTACACATTGTATGGTTCATCTCTTTTTTATTCTTTTATCTCTGTCTTTCTCTCTGTCACTTACATACACTCAATGCATACACACACACACGCACCTACACACATATATTTTCACAAACTCACGCAGATACACGCTCGTTTCCAGTCATATACACATACACACGCGCTCGTTTTACACAAATGAACATGGTATGACCTGTCCCTTGTACATAAGAAAATGCTTGCATAAACGTGAGTAAGTTCAGGTTAGTCTCCACTCATTGATACACTGAGTCACAAACCCTCACCAGATCTCTCTATTTCTCTCTATCTCTTTCCCTCTCTATCTCTCTCTCTCTCTCTCTCTCTCTCTCTCTCTCGTTCGCTCGCTTGCTCACTCGGTTACACACACACCACACATATACTTATTTTCACAAATATATATCCAGTATAACCCTGATAAGTAAACAAGGCTGGCATAATACGAAAAAAATTAGGTTAGTTTCACATGCTGGCACATTTGCTTAAACACACAATCTCTCTCCCACTCTCTCTCTCTCTCTCTCTTTCCCTCCCTCTCATACACATAGAGATAGTAAGTATTGATAGATGGATAGGATCTATCAAAATCAAATTTGTGAAACAAGAACACACTATAACATCTTTTAAAGTACAGTTTACCCCCTTGTCTATGGTTTAAAAAAAATTACAACAGAACAAGAAAATGCCATTTTAATTATCACTGTAAATTACTATCACACACAAATTATTCATGGACTTAGTTTTCTTATCTTAGATTAAACAACGTTTCGTCTGAAGCACACGCTTGAACATAATACATAAGCAGAAAAAAAGGAAGTTAATCTGATCATCAGAAACTGTACCGTCCGTCCAGTGAGCATTTCTGTACTTTCCTTCCCAACAAGTTCCACCTGTTCAAAAAACTGAAAATCGGACAGACAGATAAGTGTCCACGTGGGGGAGGACAAACAAACAGCAGAACATGTCTTCCAAGATGTCGGCTCCGTGAGAGGAGCAAGGTGGTAGCGTGCACTTCTCCAATCCCAGATGAGAGAGAATGTATGATGACGACAGAAGCCTGAGATGAACATCCAGCTTTATAAGAAAGATAGATGTGGTCATTTGAGAGCGAACGACAACAAAGGTGACTGGGAACTTGATCTTATGACCTGCCAAGTCTTAGACTCAAGTTTATTTATGTATTTCTTTATGTTTGCGTAAAACTCGATGTTAAACCCACAGCATTCCCAACCAATAAATGTAGATACAGGAGCAAGTAGCACGCAGAACATCCAGGCCACAATAAAAATGATGCGTATTACCAGCTCAGCAGAAGTGAACAAGTGGCAATCTTCAGACTTCGCACAGGTCACAACAGGTTGGGATACCGCCTATTCAACAAGTTAAATGTATGAACTACTGATGAGTGTAACTGTGACACTGAAATAATGACTACTGAGCATGTACTTCAAAGGTGCCCAACATATGAGGAACAGAGAAAGCGCATATGGCAATCACCAGTGCCATTCCTAGAAAAGCTCTACGGAGATGTCGACAACCTCAGAATGATCACTGCTTTCTTTGAACATATTCAAGTTGACGTCTGAGGGTGAACCAACAAGTTTGTTTGTGTGGTTAATTTGGAAGCGAAGAGTGTGGGGTCTAATCGTGCCTTTATTCTTTCCACCTGACTGAAACCACGGTTGATTGTGTGGCATGATTATACATCAGACGAATGGCGTCAATCCAGAAGATGCGCAGACGGCAAAAATATAAAAAAATTGACATAGATGTGAAAAGGCAAAACTGGGAAAAGTAACAGACAGGAATAGATAAAAATGCATAAATGCTAACTATCTCACGAACAAAACACTTAAGACGAAACGAAGAAGTCATAAGTTAAGTGGCATTAGAAATAGAACAGCCAGGTACATATTGCATTCGTTTGTACATAAGTATGAAGTCATGAATATTTCGACACAAATTCATGGAAATGCAGTTTTTATAAGATACAAAAGTATTTCTGACAACTTCAATGAATATTTAAATAAGTTTTGGTAAAAGTAATTCAATGGGTGGTTTATAGCAGCATTTATAAACTAGTAATTAACAAACTTCAATGAAATATGAGTTTACAAAAAATATTTCATGAGACGCAAGTAAATAAATACCCATGTAAATCAGTCAACATTTAAAAAAAAAAAAAATTACCCTTTTCAGAAAGAATAGAAATCAATTGAAGAACGTAATGATCAATACAATGATGAACAATTGTTAAACATTAATAAAACAGTTATAGCACACAGGAATCGCTCGCGTGTCACCATTGATACGGTGTGACAAACAACACATAATCTTGACGTATTTCGTTTAATGTTGCGTGTTGTGGAGTTAAATTTAGGTCAACAATGGCTGTTGACACAGTCGGTTGTGGGATACGTACTTGTAGAATATTAGTGGTTTTCATTTACAAGAGCGATTGGGTGATTTAAGGAATGAAATCTCTGCTGTTGTAAATGTGTGTGGAAATGAATTCAAATACGAAAGTATGTGCTGTAGATATTTTGAGTAGACTAAAGACGATGGGTGTAAAGCGTATACACCAGTGTAAAATGCATATATACACCAGTGCAAATTGCATACAAACACCAGCGTAAAATTTATATATACACCAGTGTAAAGTGATTATACACCAGTGTAAAGTGATTATACACCAGTGTTAATTTATATATACACCAGTGTAAAGTGATTATACACCAGTGTAAAGTGATTATACACCAGTGTTAATTTATATATACACCAGTGTAAAGTGATTATACACCAGTGTAAAGTGATTATACACCAGTGTAAAGTGATTATACACCAGTGTTAATTTATATATACACCAGTGTAAAGTGATTATACACCAGTGCAAAGTGTATACAAACACCGAATCTACAAATGATCCTGTTAGTCCAGCTACTTTGGCTTTTTTTATGGTATCGTTCATCCCACATTCTCTTTGATCCTCTATATTTTCTCCTTCCCTTTAGGTTCTAGTCAACAGACTGTTTTGTTATACTTCCTGGTTTTCATCTAAGGGAATGCCCCACTTTTTCTATTTATTTAATCTCCAGTTTTGTATACAAACCAATTACGTATGTAAAATAAACTTACAGGCGACGGTGTACGACAAATGCTGCCACCAGTTTAATTAATTCTTTCATAACTTCTTTGATTATTACTTCTTATTCCAAAAACTTCTTTGCGTTTCAGGTTCAGGCAACAAACGTATTATTAACACGTTTGTGTATCGGTGCTGAACATGTATAATGCTGCAGACAGAAAGTCCAACGACGCACTAAAAGCATGTTGGAACTTCTACAGAATATGCTACAGGTAATACCGGTTCCTCGTGTAGTTCTAGGGCATCTCTGAAGAGAAAAAGATAGTGTCATGCCAACAGGCGTAGACGATTGTGTTTCTCCACAAACGACAGTCTCCAGTACTGTTTGTCAATTAAGCTGTTGACTTATGTCTATGCCATTGCGTTAAACTGCCCGGCACCCTCCCTCTCTCCCCCCTCTCTCTCTCTCTGTGTGTGTGTGTTGCCCTCGATCTCTTTTACGCCAATCTTTCCTGCTGTCTCATTGTTTTTCATCTTTCCGCTTCTCATAACATGCCCAGAGAACGTGAACTGCTTCATTCTGATATATGTACTAAGCTCCCTGTCCGAAAGAACCTTTTTAACGTCACTACATTATTACTCTTTTTAGCTGTTCGTGGTATTTCTTAAATTCTTCTGTAAAACTAAATCTCTGTGGTGTCCCAGAGATCTTCTTGCATCTCTCTGTTTTGTTTTTAATTGTCCACCACTTACTTTCCTATTTTAATATCTATCGGTTCTATGTTACCCTGATAAATCTATTTCTTTTCCCATTGACAAGGATTTATTTCATAGAATGCTTTTCATTTCTCAGATTCAGTTCTTTGTGCGGACAATTCTATTTTTCCATTCTGGGATGCATCTTCAATTTGATGTTATTAATGTGCTCGTTGATTCGAATTCCTGAACTTGTTCAGAATTGCCCATTTACTTTGATTGTGCATTCTAGAGAAAGTTGTTTCTTTTAGATGACCAATATATCTTTCCTTGAGCTAGTTAAGGAAATTACATTATTTTGACTTTCTATCGCTTTTGTAACACTCATTTTCAGCAGCTTGTTTCCACTTTTGACTATTATGAGTCAGCGTATCACATGCTGTTTATATTCTGTCCTGGCACATCCTATTTCATTACTTTTCCACTTTAAAAAACAGAGCAGATTAGGTGACAAAACACATCCTTGTCTAACAAATTCTTTTATCCACTGGAACTTTCGTATTTGGTTGCCAGTCTTAGCGCTGCCACTTGTTGTCAACACAGGTGTGTGTTTTGTATCACCGATAAACAACAGAGGCGGGAATTTTTCTTAAAAAACATCCCGCGCTATTGAAAAGTATTTTGGGAAGAAATGCGCGTTGTTCCAACATGCAAGTTGAAAATGGGGGTGCGGAAAAGATGGAACTGACGTTACCAATATGGCTATTATCTAATAAGATATTTTAGCCATGTGACTCATAAGACTAATTGCACGGTTTATTCAAGAGTGGGTTTTTAATGTGATACATACCATGTAAATCGTTTCACTTGTTGTGTAATACCTGATGCTCGTAGTGTGACATTGATGTCATATGTCATACAGAACGTGTTAATAGTTTTACTTGATGTTTAATATCCGCTGTATGTTGCGTGATGTTGATGTAACATGTAATGCATGACAAATAGAATGTGATCTGTCACGCAAAAGGTGTTTGTGCGATATGTGATGTTCCAATTACAGTGTGGGTGTTTCATAACCTTGAAGAAGGTGAGCGATCTTAGATCTCCAGTTTTGTATACAAACCAATTACGTATCTTTATACGTAAGTTTATAGATACGCATGCACACTAGTCAATTTTAGAAATAGTGACGTAGATGTTTGCAAAATGTGACGATTTTCGTGAACTTTTTATCTGAACTTCATATGCATGGAGGCATATCCGGAGTAATCCCTGTATGCTCACCAGCTATGCACAATGCAACAATATACATATATGAACGTGAACCTCTGTCTGTGAGGCTAATTTCAACCTCATTGACTCTTGAAATCATCCACACAATTTCAGGGATTCCTCTGTGGTGAAACTTGTTGAGAACCCAGCATTGCACACTAAGCTTGGAGAAGCCACTTGAGCCCCAGACACAACTCTTTGGCTTTGACCTGGTTGACTGAATGCAGGTGGATCTCACTAAAGACCCAGTGGTTGGCACAGACAGTGGTAGCCGAGAAGTGGCTTTGTGCAGGACGTGACAATCCCTTGGGAGAGTCCAGTATTTTAGCTCTGCATAGTTAGAGAGTTCCCTTGGGTGGCTGGGAATTCACAGTATGCCACGCGTTTCTTACTCCTAGCTTGGGACCAGTTGTGATGATCCTTTAAATATAAGCCAAGCTGTAGAATCTGGAACTCATGACTTCAACTCAATAGGTTTTGGAATGGCAGAAAAGCCACAAGAAAAGCCTAGATCTACAGTGTAGATAATACCAAGGAGACCAACGTGGTATTGGCTGCAAAAGAGCTTAAAGCTCAGCTGTCCTAGTTAAACAACAACAATAACAATCTGAACTTCATAGACGAAAAGATAACAAACATAATTACACCAACTACTACAAACTGTTACTACTTATATGACGTAATTGTAAACTAGTTCGCGGGAAACAGTAAACGTGGTAAATAATGGCATTCATTAGCATGTACTCCGTCAAGAAATGCTGGCGAGGAATAATGGTGTACGACTTCTATTTCAATTCCTGAGAGCCACCTCTTCTGTATTCAGTTTCTTCTTTTCCATTTCCTTTCACCTTCCATCAAGCAAGTAAGCCCATCAACACGTACAGACACTTGGAAACTATAATTAACAAAATCACACTTGTGAAAACTAAAGACAGATGGCTGAATTTAAAACCAATAAAAGAAAAAACAAACATGTGTGTCTCAGCTGGAAATCAAAAGCAGAATGTTTGAGTGGAAGGCAACCATTCTAACCACCAAATTACCTTGCTATATACGTTCATTTTTAATTGTATACACATATATATATATAAATGTATACACAATGCCTAATACAAACGAGCAAAATGAATGTTTGCCACCGAAACCACTGCTGCAGGAGTACGTGAATGCTTGTTGTCGGCTTCCTACATGGGGACCAGCTGTGTGGTGGCTCTATGCTCCGTAAGGAGCGCAAAGGAAACTGACTGAAAAACACTGGAAACATTGCGAACGGATGAAACATGGCAGGAGGATTTTGAGTAAAACTATTAAGACATATGCTCCAGAACGTAATAAAGATGATGAGTTTAAAAAAAAAAGGGGATATGTCTGTAATAAAAAAATAAAAAAAATAAAAACACATGGCGTAAAAATACGTTTAGCGGAACCTATCATATGCAACAGATTTATCATATGACCCCTTTTAATTTTTGTTTTCTCATATCTGATACCGCGTGAAATATTCACCACCAACTTATCTCTGTGATAGGTTTGCTCATCTGCAGCATATCTATAAGCCCGTAGGTATCACCTGTTTTTTTTCCGACGAAATTAAAAAAAAAAAAGAAAAACATAAAAAAATTCATCAGGTTTGCACGAAGTCCCTTCGCTTAGTTCTGATCTTCTGTAGACAATAACTCGTTTCCCTTCAGCATTAAGTTAATGCATTTTTTTTTTCAATAATGTAAAAATATAGCACACACGCTTAGAAAGAAAAATGTTCTTCTTGTACGATGTAAGAATCTACAACAATATATATATATATATATATATATATATATATATATATATATATATATATATATATATATATATATATATATATATATATATATATATATATATATATATATATATATATATATATATATATATATATATATGGTGGATTCGAACCAGTCTGAAATTAAAGCAGGCATGTTAACTAGTTCATGTTTGTTGAAGTTTTGTTGTAGTTTAAATTTTTTACAGGATGGGGTAAAAGGTAAAGGAACCCGTTACACGCCCATTGAGGCATATTGGGAATATGGTGTTAGGCCCATATTATCTTGACCGTCGGCACACTAGGGGTGATGTGGTCGGCATCACGCCGGCCGCCTTAACCTTCCCAGAGCTGCTCTGGAAAGGTAAAGGATCCCGTTACACGCCCAGCAGAGGTAGACCAAAAAGCACATGGAGAAGAGAGCTGGAAACAGAGGTGAAAATGATGAGGAGAACGTGGAAAGAACTTGAGATGATGGCACGTGACAGGAGGACTTGGCATGTGTTTGTTGAAGGCCTATGCTCCTTTGGGAGTGGAGGGTTATGATGATGATGATGATGTTAACTAGTGAAAAAAGCACGTTTGCAATTCTTACTGTTTTGTTAACGAAGTTGTAAATTAAAATGTGTTTGTAATTAGAAATTGAAATAAAATGCGTGTATTTATGCCGTACACTGCTCTCGTGTATTTATGCCGTACACTGCTCTCGTGTATTTAATTTTAATAGATTATTTTATGTAGCTAAAAAAAAAAAAGTTTTATAAAGTAAAAAATAAATTACTTCTACCGTGCACTCCTTGTATCCCTATCACCTACCCATTGTGATACTCCTACTATACTTTGGACAACACTACTAATGTACATTCCCATAGTCAGTTATGACTGAAGGGGCTATTATTATTATTACTAATGTACAACCTTGATGTCAAGCACTGGTAACACCATTTTCCAAACACATTATAAAAGGGGAATTATAATACGCTTCCTGAAAAAAGCACACATGGCAGTAATACTGGACTTTCTATCCTGTCTTGTATGTAACCAAACAGTGGAGGCTTTTAACTCTAATAAGAACCCCGGAAGAATATTTCCACTAATACGCAAACAATATAGCTTGTAATTTCTGTGCTTCTCTATGGTGCGGAGTGCTCGAGAAGTAACAGAGAAGGAAATGTCGAAATTGTCTTCTTTCCACACAATCTGCCTAAGGCTCCCAATCTTTTGGCCGAATACCATCACCAACCAAGAACTGCTTACTCAGAGCAACCAAGAGGACACGCACACCATCATAACTGGCAGACACTGGAGTTGGGTTGGCAACGTCCTCAGAAGAGACCCCAATGTCATCACAAGAACAGCTATGCCATGAACCCCCGAAGGAAAGCGACAGAGAGGCCGATCAAAAATAACTTGGCGGAGAACTGTGGAGGCCGAGAAGCAAAGAATGAGCCAGAGCTGGGGCTCTGTACGAAGGATGGCCGCTGAACTAACAAAGTGGAAGCAGTTTGTTGCTGCCCTACAAGTCACCACCAACAGGCGTGATGGCCACTGACTGCTTTGACAATCGGCGGCTGAGGATCAAAGAATGAGAAGAATAGTTTGTAATGGCCGAAGGCAGTTTTATTTTTCGTCGCGCCTATTATTTCATTAATCTAAAGTCTGTTAGAGAATTTACTGATAGATCTAGAATAATTATATTCCATACGTACATACAGTCAATGACAAGATTTAATGTGAGGAGTCCCTGGTTAATTATTCTTTTTCTTCTTCAAGTACCATGCCTGGTGGTGTAGGCGATCACGTCTCTCCACAACTTCATATCTACAATGCTGTTTATCATTTACGTTGTTGATTTCTTTCCATGTTATAATATCAAACAGTCCAGAGAGAAGATTCTCTCTTTGTTGTTCTCCATCACTTTTTCCTTCAATCCGTCCTGTTGTCACATTACATTCCAGCTGTCTTTTTCTCATTACATACCCAAAGAAAGTGGATTGTTTTCTTCTAACGTAAGTAATAAGCGTATTACTGGCTTCTTTCAAAATGTCCTCATTTCTTTTTTTTTTTTATCTATCCATTCTATTCTTAATATTCTTCTATTAAACCGCAACTCTCTGACCTCTAGTGCGTTGTCTACTAGGTACCAGGTTCGATTCCTAGTAGAGGAATAAATAATTTATGGAAATTGTTTTTTCAGAACCATTGGTCCTAATTATGTCATACTCCCCCCTGGTCTCCTGGGTAGTGAGATCTCCTGGGTAGTGAGATCTCCTGGGTAGTGAGATTGGATGCCTCGCCTCATCGGATAAGGGTGAAAAAAATATGAGGGCCCGTGTGCAAGTTACGCACGTATTTTTTTTTTTTTTAAATAAAGCTTTGCCTCGTTTTGGCAGTCGGTTATATTATGGCGCATCTTCAAATATAAAAGACCTTTTAAACGCAAGTTAAAAATCCCTCGGCAGTTGGAAATCTTAAAAGAGTAGGCCATAAAGGTCGATGCCCTGGCAAAATTCAAACATTAGAAACCTTACCATGACAAAAATATTTATAGAAATGGGATTCCTATATACACACATTGGGATTCTCGCCGGTGCCACAGAGTTCGTGAACTGCGCTGAGATCCTCCTTGTGTGATCTAAGAGAGGAGATCGGAGCACTGATGGAGTTGTCCGTGTGCAATGAAGATTGTCCTTAAAAACCAAAACTACTAGTTTATTAATTGTCCATGACTCACTTGTGAATATATATATATATTCACACACATGTACATACTCATTACACACACTCACACATATATACAGTAACACCACCTAATGATAAACGTATGTTTTTGTAGACCAAAAAGCAGGACATTTGTGCAGGATGTAACCACATTGTAACAATGTGAGAGGTTACATTTCACTTTTGAATAAACGATAGTTCAATTTACACTATAAAACTCAGCAATGTACAACAAAACACTACACAATAAACAAGTCAGTACCATTAACTCCATTCAAAGTTTCTACCAACCATTTGATAAAATTTAGCGTTGAATGGTCTATAGAAATCCCTGAGACGCTGTAGAACACTTTCTTTAACAACCGGATGGTCTCTACCCTTTGTCTTCTCGTCCAGACAGTGGGGTTTTCCTTCTCTTATAAGACACGGGAAGGTCCCTTTGAATCCCCTGAGATAGAAATGTGAGTCGTTGATGTACTTGGGCAAGCCAAGAAAGGTCTCTACTTTGGCCACTTCTCTGGCGGGTTCTTCGATGAGCTTTTGACCGTCCACCAAGTGGATTTGGTCTAGAGGGAAAACCTGAAGCCAATGTTCCATGTGTTTGGCGTAAACGCCGATCTTGATGGCACCCCATGAAGTGTTGACCAGTCCTAGGCGTTCGTTCAGTAGAGCCATTTCTTCGAATGGTCTCATGGCATGTTTGCTGACTGCTTGGCAGTAATCTGAAATAGCTCTAGTCACGGGATCTCGTACTACTAAAATCAGTTTGATGGACGGGTCCATTTCAAAGATACGTTTTGGTGCATTGCGAGTCACAAAATATCCTGGTGTCTTCTCTATAGTGATCTGGCGATGGAAGGTTCCTGGCATGAGATCTCTGTAGGAGGGGAAAAAAACATAGGTTAAAATTAAAATTGGATGTGAGTGCAGTATACACTAAAAAAATTATAACAGTTTGTGTAGTGGGCATGGTTAAGTAGTGGGCATGTTTGTGTAGTGGGCATATCAGAGAAGACATCTTAATCTATATAAATAAAAGGCAAAGTATGTTTGTATGTTCTCAATACAAATCCGCATGCCTTATTATTTCTTGATGAATTTTGGCAGACAGGCTCTTTAGTTACCACCGGGGTACGCCATGCAGTTATTTTCTAATTTAATATTGTAATTATGACATTATCATTAATTAAAGTTTTCGTAAGAAATGTATGGAAGCCATTTATTTATCAGGGGACATAATCAAATATATACATATCCAATAAATATCAAGAGACGTAACACAAATGTTAAAACTATTATTTTATGTTTGTTATTAATGACCATACGTTTGCATATTTTACAAGATAATTAAAAATGTTTAACTAAACAGGTTGCCAGGACACATAATTTGGTTTTTACCGCTTTGGTTAAAAAAAAATAATAAGCTGGTGGCTTTTTGTCAAATATGTATTCAATTCATTTGAATGTATGTTTATTTTGATTGACAAAGCAGATTTATGCATTCATTCGTTTTGACGAGCTTCGGAATTTTTTTAAAATAAACCTTCGTCCCCCGCTTAGTACTAAAATTTAAAAAATGTCTAGGTAACATAATGTTTCTACCAATGTTTTCAAGGGAAACAATCCATATGGTAAAATTATGAATTAAGGGGAACAATCAAAATGGTAAAATTATTATTAAAAAGTCGTAATTTACAACTCTAGATTTCTTTATTTTACATAGCAATTTAAATTATTTAAACAGACACTAATGCTTTATGCGAAAATATAAAAAAATTACTTTCATGTAGTATTTAAAAGTTATTATTACTTTTTAAATCAAATTTAATTACATTTTACAAAGCAGTTTCTGTTCATTTACCAAATATTATATAGTATTTCGAAGACTAAGCATTTCTTAACTGAAACAGACTGCAATATCTTTTGTAAAAGAAGAGGGTCTTCTATAATTGTACATGTGCCAGTCTCAAACGTGTTGCGTCTCGCCAAAGTAAGGCAATATTTAAGTTTTATTTTTGGCCCTTAATAAAATAAACTAGCTCAAAGCTAAACAATACACCAAAACGAAAGATCTTTATTTAGACATGTGTCCTAATAAAACAGACGTTATTCATGTGTCTCGGTTGAATGGATCGTGTCTCACCGAAATGAGAAATTTGTGTTTAAACAATACAACTCAACACTATCACTGTGTCTTTTATATTTGAAGTGTGTATGACAAAATATAATAATGTTTTTTTTACAAGCAATAATGTATGTATGTTTGAAAAGAAGGTGCTACGAAAAAACAGTAGTAAGAACGTTAAAAAAGGATGAGTTGGACTATTCTTTCTTGGTGCGCCAAGTTGGAATGGGAAAATGTGTCTCATTAATTTGCTTCTTGCTAACACTTGGAAGCAAAATAAAATTGCTTTAAAAGAAGAGTATTTTGGAAAAATTCGGAAGCAAATTGAAAAGCAAAAGTGATATCACCCCTCCGGATGGAACCATAAGGAATAACAGTATTTTGTGCGCTTGTTTTTGCAATTACTGTAAACAAGGCACGAGGATAGTCACTTAAAGCGGTAGTAATTAACTTAAATTAAAATTCAATTTCACTCGAATATCAAAATATTATAATTTGATTTTGACATTTCATAAGTTTCCTAAACAGTAACTAAGAAAAAACCGGGCAACGCCGGGTCCTTACAGCTAGTAGGAAATAAACAACGATAAGAGTGTATGAAATAATTTAGAAGAAAAGTGGAGGACAGTAACCGCAGTGTCCATGCTGACTTGCAATCTTTTTCATCTTTTCTCTCCTGCTTCTCTCCTTTATTATCACTAATCCAGTGGCTGCTCTAGGCGCTGGATTTTACGGGTCTCGCGCACAAAAATATATGTTTGTCCATACAACAAGAATTTATTTAAAAGATGTCTTGCATGTTTACACTTGCCTATTGCCTCGCACATCTTAAAATCGCCACTGCATAGATCCAAACAGCAATAAGCTCATTGCAGGAAGCCACTTTTGATTCATTTTACTTCAATAAAATTCAGTTTGTTGCCTAATAGTTTATTGTTAGCATCCCCAGTATGTAACGTTAGTCGCAGCAACCAATATGACAGGTTACTCACAGCAAGTTGTCTTTTATTTCTTTACGAAAACTACAGTGTCTTTGTCATTAACCCACTTCCTCACAATTGTATCATTCACCAGCCCTTGAAAATAAGAAGCAACCCCCTGGGAGCGCCAACATGCAGAACGAGAACCACTGGTCTGAAGCGTTAGCCAAAATAATCGGCCCTCTGAACATCGTCTCAAACCCTGCCTATGGCTTCCTGTCGTTTTAGACCACGCTCGTTCCTATGTTACATGTAGCCTCTAGGTTCGTTTATCCTGGAACGTGTGTGTTAGAGAATGAGAGAGAGAGAGAGAAAGAGAGAAAATGAGAGAGAAAGAAAGAGATAGAAAGAGAGAGAGAACGAGAGATAGAAAAGGAGAGAGAGAAAGAGAGAGAGAGAGAGAAAGAAAGAGAGACAGAAAGAGAGAGTGAGAAAGAGAGAGAGAAAGAGATAGAGATTGAGAGAGAGAGAAAGAGATAGAGAGAGAGAGAGAGAGAGAGAGAGAGAGAGAGAGAGAGAGAGTATACCCATTCAGTTTGTCGTATGTGTTATTTTGCTGTTTAGAAAGGCACAGATCATCAAATCATATGCGCTGCGAAAGAGAACAAAAAGATTACAAATTAAAATTCGTCACAGGAACAGATGATGTATCTTATGTATGTTCACATTTGACCAATGATGTATCTTATGTATGTTCACATTTGACCAATGATGTATCTTATGTATGTTCACATTTGACCAATGATGTATCTTATGTATGTTCACATTTGACCAATGATGTATCTTATGTATGTTCACATTTGACCAATGATGTATCTTATATATGTTCACATTTGACCAATGATGTATCTTATGTATGTTCACATTTGACCAATGATGTATCTTATGTATGTTCACATTTGACCAATGATGTATCTTATGTATGTTCACATTTGACCAATGATGTATCTTATGTATGTTCACATTTGACCAATGATGTATCTTATGTATGTTCACATTTGACCAATGATGTATCTTATGTATGTTCACATTTGACCAATGATGTATCTTATGTATGTTCACATTTGACCAATGATGTATCTTATGTATGTTCACATTAGACCAATGATGTATCTTATGTATGTTCACATTTGACCAATGATGTATCTTATGTATGTTCACATTTGACCAATGATGTATCTTATGTATGTTCACATTTGACCAATGATGTATCTTATGTATGTTCACATTTGACCAATGATGTATCTTATGTATGTTCACATTTGACCAATGATTATCTTATGTATGTTCACATTTGACCAAATGTATCTTATGTATGTTCACATTTGACCAATGATGTATCTTATGTATGTTCACATTTGACCAATGATGTATCTTATGTATGTTCACATTTGACCAATGATGTATCTTATGTATGTTCACATTTGACCAATGATGTATCTTATGTATGTTCACATTTGACCAATGATGTATCTTATGTATGTTCACATTTGACCAATGATGTATCTTATGTATGTTCACATTTGACCAATGATGTATCTTATGTATGTTCACATTTGACCAATGATGTATCTTATGTATGTTCACATTTGACCAATGATGTATCTTATGTATGTTCACATTTGACCAATGATGTATCTTATGTATGTTCACATTTGATAAATGATGTATCTTATGTATGTTCACATTTGACCAATGATGTATCTTATGTATGTTCACATTTGACCAATGATGTATCTTATGTATGTTCACATTTGACCAATGATGTATCTTATGTATGTTCACATTTGACCAATGATGTATTTTATGTATGTTCACATTTGACCAATGATGTATCTTATGTATGTTCACATTTGACCAATGATGTATCTTATGTATGTTCACATTTGACCAATGATGTATCTTATGTATGTTCACATTTGACCAATGATGTATCTTATGTATGTTCACATTTGACCAATGATGTATCTTATGTATGTTCACATTTGACCAATGATGTATCTTATGTATGTTCACATTTGACCAATGATGTATCTTATGTATGTTCACATTTGACCAATGATGTATCTTATGTATGTTCACATTTGACCAATGATGTATCTTACGTATGTTCACATTTGACCAATGATGTATCTTACGTATGTTCACATTTGACCAATGATGTATCTTATGTATGTTCACATTTGACCAATGATGTATCTTATGTATGTTCACATTTGACCAATGATGTATCTTATGTATGTTCACATTTGACCAATGATGTATCTTATGTATGTTCACATTTGACCAATGATGTATCTTATGTATGTTCACATTTGACCAATGATGTATCTTATGTATGTTCACATTTGACCAATGATGTATCTTATGTATGTTCACATTTGACCAATGATGTATCTTATGTATGTTCACATTTGACCAATGATGTATCTTATGTATGTTCACATTTGACCAATGATGTATCTTATGTATGTTCACATTTGACCAATGATGTATCTTATGTATGTTCACATTTGACCAATGATGTATCTTATGTATGTTCACATTTGACCAATGATGTATCTTATGTATGTTCACATTTGACCAATGATGTATCTTATGTATGTTCACATTTGACCAATGATGTATCTTATGTATGTTCACATTTGACCAATGATGTATCTTATGTATGTTCACATTTGACCAATGATGTATCTTATGTATGTTCACATTTGACCAATGATGTATCTTATGTATGTTCACATTTGACCAATGATGTATCTTATGTATGTTCACATTTGACCAATGATGTATCTTATGTATGTTCACATTTGACCAATGATGTATCTTATGTATGTTCACATTTGACCAATGTATCAGACTCTGAGCATTGTGGAGATGAAGCATAATAGAATTACAGTGAGTTCTGTTCAGTTCAGTTAGACTGTCGTCAAGTGATTTGGTATGATAAGTACAAGCTGTAACACAGCCGGATAAAGTCACGTGAAATGAAGCCGTCTGGGGCTGCAGTCTGGGGGACACGGGATCACAATAATGCCAATTAAGTACCCCAGTGGCGCGTGCAGCAAGCATGTCACTGCATCTTCCTGCCATCGTAATACTGTACAATTTGTTGTAGTATGACAGTAATGGCAGTGATGGTACAGAACAGCTGTCAATTCAATGTTCATGACATCCACTTCGATCACAGCACCACCGATGGTCGTGCATCATCTCACGGTTATGATGAGGTGAGGTCAATATAACCTCTCGCGGTAATGATCATCATCATCATTATCAGAACCTTTCAGCTTTAAATGGAGCACAGGTCTTCAACAAACACAACAACAAGCTCACAACAAACACACAACAAACACACAACAAACACACAACAAACACACAACAAACACACAACAAACACACAACAAGCTACTATGTCCTGCACCTTCCGCCCAAGGTCTTTCTACGTCTTCTTTATCCCTTTCACTTCTGTCTTCCTTTCCTTTCTCTATTCCCCCCCCCCCGGTTTGTTTCCCTTTATTCTTTTACCCTGGGATCCCAGAACGGGGACTGCCTTGTCATGCTATCAACTTGTTTTTCAGTTGCAATGAAAACGCTCTTGGTAACTGGGAAGTCAGTATAACGACTCGTGTTAATGGTTAAATGAGTATGACCTTCAGAGAGCTTCTGTGATCCTTAGCCGCCGACCGTCAAAGCAGTCAGTGGCCATCACGCCTAGTGGCGTCTTGTAGGCCAACAACAAATTGATTCCACTTTGCTCGGACGGCGGCCATCCTTCGTACAGTGCCCCAACTCTGGTTCATTCTTTGCATCTCAGCCTCCACAGTCCTCCGCCAGAGAGCAATACTGATTATATCTCACCCGCCCCCCGGTAAATGTTCTCGTTAGACTAATAAATCATACTGTATTGAAAATGATTTTTAGTAACACCCCCCCTCCCCCCCCCCCCCCCCCCCCCCCCTCTCCCCCCCCCCCCCCCCCCCCCCCCCCCCCCCCCCCTTTTCCCCTTTTTGGAGTTCTAACATTACAAGTGGGGAGTCACTATAATTTACTAGTCTAAAGCTAACCTTTAACCTCCCCGCCCCCTCCCACTTTTTTGCAGTCTGCATGCATGCCACTAACAACGAAGCCATATTCTTGCAATAATGCATTTATCGTCTGGAACAAATTAAGACCACCAGTTGTGGCAGTAGACGTTGTGACGAATCTGACCAAGTAGCTTCAATTGACAACGGAGGAAATAGCGCACTTAGCCAAACTGCGGTCTTCCTGGCAGATAATTACAATGACCGAGAGGGCATGTCGTACTGATGAGCCATTAGTTCTATGAGGGGGTGGGGATATTGGAAGCAAGGGTCGAATTCTCTGATATTGCCCTGGCTGAAATCAGTGACTGATGGTGCAGCTGACGTTTGGCTGTGGGTTGTCCTGAAACGTGAATGGTAATCATTGTGAATAAGAATGTAGAAGTTATAAAACTACGGTACTTTCTATTGTGAGCTCTGGCTCCTGCTAGGAGTCGACTACCTCTGGCTCCTGCTAGATGTCGACTAGCTCTGGCTTCTGCTAGGAGTCGATTAGCTCTGGCTCCTGCTAGGAGTCGACTACCTCTGGCTCCTGCTAGATGTCGACTAGCTCTGGCTCCTGCTAGATGCCGACTAGCTCTGGCTCCTGCTAGATGTCGACTAGCTCTGGCTCCTGCTAGATGTCGACTAGCTCTGGCTCCTGCTAGATGTCGACTAGCTCTGGCTCCTGCTAGATGTCGACTAGCTCTGGCTCCTGCTAGGTGTCGACAAGGGAAGACAACAACGATTACAGATATTGAATATTTCTTGTCTTTTGTCGTGAGAAATTCTAATCCACATATATAAATTAAAAAGTAAATGTAAAGCCTAACAAATAACTTCAATAAAAGGAAAGAAGAATGGTAAAGAACAGTGCTGTCACAATGACTGTACTCGAAATCCCCCTTGTTTTCTACTTCGTCTGCAAATTGTAACGTTTCACGTTGATAGTAAAAGCCTACTGCTTCAATACCCGCTTTCTACGATAAAACGTGTACTGCCTTTCTAAGAAAAACCTTGAGATACGCAAGCTGACCTATATTTAATATTCCATTCATGTCATTTTATACACTAAGTTACCATAAACGAAAGACAGATGGACTAAGGATAGAAAGAAAGGGAGGGGCTGAAAGCCGGAACGCAGGCAATACTACCACAGTCTCGCGATACACAATTAATGCCACCCCTAACACGCGTGTAAGGCCACAAGCACTAGCTTTTTTCAAATCGACAGTGATAAAAAAAACACTACCCATACGAGAGTTAGGTTTTAAAAACCTGAAAAACGCTTATTAGGAAACATGACATTATACTGGTTTACGTTTGAAAACATTACAGTACCCAGACACAACATCGTATTCGAAGTGAACAGGAGGTAGAAGAAAATGCATATTTTGAACGCAGCCCCTTAGCCCCATTAAATTTATATATTTGGGTTCCTTAGGACTTGCTGACAAAGAATATGTTGAACGTTACGCAAATAGTCTAGGAATTAACAAATTATAGCCAAAATAAAATGGTGGTGCTGTCAGACAACACCAAAATCAGAATCGCTCAGTGGCAGATTTTGACACCACCATTGTACGGGAAATAGGCCGACATGTTACCTCCTATTTGATTGGCGGAAAGTAAATGTAAGGCTAAACACGATTAGTCGGACTTGTAGTGGTATTGATGGTATTGTATGATGGTGTTATTACTACCTGTAACTTGTATGAGGCCAGCTGTGAAGGCTCCTGAGATAAAATGTAGTTGAGAATTATCAGAAGGCCTTTCTTGCTACCACTACGACCTCACACTTAATTTTTTTTTTTCTTAATGAATGTGGCTACGTAAAGTGTCTAGGGTAATGATGTGTAATGTGGTGTGTTAGTTATAAATACACCCACAGACATTTAAGAAGACTAATAAGATTAACAAGTGTTAAAATACACTGAACTAACTCACGTGTATAAAGTTTTTGATATAATTATATTACATTTATTTGTTCTGGATCAAGTTTTATTTTGACCAGAACTTGTTTTAAAAGAAGGATTGAAAATTTATGAAAAAAAATGCATGGAATGTTACATAATAAATGCAGGAGTGTACATATTTAAGTACTAGACTAGTTAGTTTTATTTAAAAAAAAAGTTCGAGTAGTCATCTCTTTGGGAGGATAGTTACTGTTTGTGCTGTTGGGGTGGCCTCATCACACCTGTCTATATTGACTACACATTGTCCAGAAAATGGTGGGAATTTTTATGGGGATATTAGTCACTACCAATAGTTGGTGAATGTCCAGCAGACCAGAGGCTCACTCATCTTTTTGTAGCTCTGGTGCTGAAAACTTGCGGTCCCACCTCTCCGTGCTGGCGGGCAATAATGGTGGTCTCTGTCACAAGAACTGCACAGATACACTCGAGTAAAGTCACCCACCGAATAGACTCTGCTTTGTTGTCGATAGAAAACTCACAGCTCTGCAATCAAAGTATGGGCTATGTGTCAAAATCTATTCTATACCCACGTCTGGACACCACACTGACACAACAACCACATCATACAGACAGGTCAGATCTCTCTGACCAAACAGCACAGTTACCATGGTGGGTTTACATCCGATAGATCCTCCCAGACTATAGATTCTGAAAAATAATTATTAGTTGTCGGCCCTAAAAGAAGATAGGTAATCTGTTTCAACGCTTGATTTATTTTGCATAATCCTTGCTGTAGTTTATGTACACTGTTAGTCCCTAGACCCTGACTTGGGCGGGGGGTCTAGAGCAAAATCCCTACTTGTTTGTAAGGCTAGATTTTGATATGGCAGTATCAAATCACTCGAACATGAAACAATATTCAAAATATATAAAGAAATAATTTCAATCTTACCAGATTATGAATACATAACACAGAATTGCTAGCAAAACTCAGCTGAGCTGCTGGCTATAGTATGGCGTCCCTAAATTTATTCACTGTCTTTCATATGGGAAAACTCCACACTTTAAAATCTGTGTCTAACACTGAACAATTATTGAAGAATGACCCCACTTTCGCGTCTGAGCGCTAATGATATGATTGTCTGTGGCCAATCACTGCCTAGTTGTACTTTAAATTTCAAATTTCTACACTAAAGTCATTTCAGTCATGCTTCAGTCAAGTATGGATGGTTATCTGTTAGTCTGTCCGTCTCTACTTGTGTTTCTAAAAAAAAAATGTGCTTGATTTTTGAAGCAACCTTTCTCTCCCCTTAAAATTTTGTCGTAAAAAGTTATATTTAGACACAGCTACCGCTCAAAAACCCTCTCCTCCATAATAAGTAACTTTGAACACCTGTTCCCAAGGTCGTGTTTTTGTGTGCAAATTGTGACACTTTTAGATTCAATATAGTCTAGCGATGATGTGAACTACACTGTCTTTTGTCATTATCTTCAATATTATCTATCCGTTTGTAAAATTAAGATCATATTATTTCATTGCTCAGAATAGGCCATCCGGCCAGCTAATTTTTATATTCCTAACATTAATATTAAGAAAAATTACTTTTTAAATTTTTGTAATATTCCTAACATCTGCGTTCTTCCGCTCAAATTCAAATCAAGCGCTTGGTATCGCAAAACGTCCAATTCCGTACCTCGTGTCAATTTCGGGGACCTGAATTTTTTTTTTACTTTCAGCCATTTCCCCCCCCCCCCCCAATTGCGTCTCTTTAGCCTTTCCAGTCATATTTTTTTTTTCCTTTTGATACTCCGTTCCCCTCCGGTCTAGCAAGTCAATTTTATGGGGATGATGACCCGCGGTCTAGGCGATCATGTACATCAGCAGCCTACGCATTATGTTTTTATCCTTAAATGTTATCTTTTGAGGTATTTTACCGTTGTATCTCTGTCAATTTCACTACACATCTCCCCACTTGAAAACATGCCTATGGCAAGTTCCAAAACCAGCGATACACATAGGTAAAATTACTCCTCACGTCTGCCACTACTCTAATTTTGATCACAGGGGTGCCGACTGAGGAAATCTGCACCGACATTCAATTTGCCTGGGATATATTGGATACTGAACTGATAAGGTTGAAGCAATAAAGACCACCTCAGCAATCTTGCGTTTTCATGCTTAGCCTGAGACAAGAACACGAGAGGCTGATGATCCGTCTCCACCACAAATGTCCTACCATACAGATAGATTTGAAACTTCTTTATTGCCCAGATTAATGCTAAACATTCTTTTTCGCTTGTGGAGTATCCTTGTTCCGCCTTATTCAATTTACGGCTTGCATAAGCGACTGGTTTCAGTTCCCCATCAGGTGAAGATGATCTTTGCAACAAAGCCCCTCCGAGTCCCACATTACTTGCATCGGTTCTTAAGACAAAGTCCTGTGTCAAATCAGGCAGTTTGAGAATAGGCTTGCTAGTGAGTTTTTCCTTTAACTCTTGGAACGCTAGTTCACATTGTGCAGTCCAAATAATTTTATCTGGAAGTCCCTTGCGAGTCAGATCAGTCAGAGGAGCACAAATAGCGTTAAAATTCTTGATGTATTTCTGATAAAATCCGCATAACGACACAAATGATCGCACGTCTTTTTTTGTTTGCGGCCTAGGTGCTCTCTGCAGTTTTTCCAAGTTCTTAGGATCAGGGGTCATATTACCCTGATATACAGTGTGCCCCAAGAATTCCAACTCTTTGCATCCAATACAACATTTTGTTGGCCTAGCAGTTAAGTTCGCCTCCCGAAGTCTATCAAACAACATCTCCAGAGCTTCAATGTGTTCTTCAAAGGTCTCGGTGGCGACGAGAATATCATCCATGAAATTTGTGATACATGGGTTATTCAGGGGGTCCAACAATTTTCGCATCATCCTTGAAAACACACTCGGAGCATTTTTCAGTCCGAATGGTAGCATATTGAATTCATAATGTCCATCCGAAGTGCTAAAAGCCAAATAAGGTCTCACTTCAGGCTTCACTGGGATCTGGTAATAGCCTTTACTAAGATCCACCTTTGAAAAGTATTTTGCCTTGTTCAGTCTGGCAAATAGCTGTTTTGTGTCTGGTAATGGATCCACTTGTCCTTCTGTGACAGCATTCAGTTTCCTGTAATCTATGCACAGTCTGTGTTCCCCAGACGGTTTCCTCAACAAAACGACACTAGAACTAAAAGATGATTCACTGTGCGAAATAATCCCCTCCTTCAATAAATAATCTATTTCTTCCTTTAATGCCTTCTCCTTCGCGAACGGAATAGAATAGGCTCTCATACAGATTGGGTTTGAGTCTACCAGTTTCATGTCATACTGTAGCAAATTTGTATGGCCTGGTTTATCTGTTAATACATCTGTATGTTCCTCCAGAACCTTTTGAACTCTCTCCCTCTGGTTTTTAGTCAGGTGCTTACTGACTTTTACCTGTGCTGCTGTTTCACAAGGATGTAATGGGTATTCATGTGAGGTGAGTGGTTCCTTTTGCATCTGGGTTGCAATAGCTAAGGTCAATAAGGGGGTGCTTTCCTGGAGTGGTCTGTCCAGATACTTCTTTAACAGGTTTACATGATAAACTTTTTCCTTCCCCTTTTTGTCAATTTTATAGTTTGTTCTAGACACCTTCTCTAGAACCGTATATGGACCTTGCCAACCAATTTGTAATTTATTCTGGCTTCCGGGTCGTAAAAGCAGCACCTTCTCTCCGACTGCCAGTTCCCTGTCCTTTGCCTTCCTATTAAAATATGCTGCATGTTTCTTCCTGGCTTGTTTCAAATTATCATTTGCCAGTTTCCATCCAGCTTTCAAACGAGTGGTCAGTTCGTTCACATATTGATACGATGAGGTAACAGTCTCTTCCGCCTTCTCATCTGTCCAGGTCCTTAATAGGCTTCTAAAGGCCCTTTTATTGGCCTCCCAAATAGCAGAGTTGCGGGAGCCATCCCGGTTGAACTATGTGGTACCTCCCGGTACGCAAACAATGCGGCGGGCAGGAATTGATCCCACAGATCCGTTTTTTTTTCGTGTGCCAGCTTTCTCAGGATAGAAATGAGAGTCCCATTGAACCTCTCTACCTGGCCGTTCCCTTGTGGATGGTACGGACTACAATGAAAGTGCCTGGCTTGAAATAGCTTAAAAACTTCTTCCGTTAGTTTCCCCTTGAACTGAGAACCATTATCCGTCAAGATTTGATGCGGGAATCCTAATCGGGTAAATATTGTAAGTAGTGCCTCTGCTACATGTTTTGAATCAATTGATGGCAGGGCTACCGCCTCTCCCCACATAGAACAAGTGTCCACCAGAGTAAGGATGTAACTGTTCCTCCTCTTGGTCCGAGTGAGAGGTCCTACAATATCCACTGCAACCCTCTCAAAAGGTGTTCCCACTATGGGCATTTTCCCTAGAGTTGCAGGAGCAGTCCAGTGCTTTGGAGCTACCCTTTGACATTCTGGGCAGGATTTGACATATCTTTTTATATCCTCCGTTATCCCTGGCCAGAAGTAATGACAAGCTATACGCTGTCCTGTGGCGCTGATCCCCATGTGACCACTGAAGGGGATTGCATGTCCGAGTTCCATCACTTTCTCTCTATATGCAATGGGAAGAACCAGCTGGTTGTGACCATTTGTTCCAGTTCCGGCCTTCCTGTATAAGAGTTTGTTCTTCATGAAATATTCCCCCTTGCTCGGAGGTGTGTGGCATTTGGGTAATTTTTTTAAAACCTGGCTGGAGTGTCCTATCCTCAGCCTGCGCCTTCCTCATCTCCTCTGGATGAGCATTTATAGGTTCACCTTCTTCCTCCTTCTTCTGTGACCTGGTCTGCACTGTCGCCATGATCACAGGTTTCTCGGGATTCCCCAAGAAGACGTATCTACACCCCAATATCAGAGGGTAGATTGGTTCATCTATCACTGCTGCTCTGATTTCTCCTTCCACATAGCGAGTTTTCACCGTTATCCTTGCGATGGGAAGTGTCATGAGTGGTATGTCCTTAGTCGCCCCTTGTATTTCCACTGTTTCTGTGGTATACTGACTTGGGTCCACTAGGCTAGACTTCACAACTGAATCATAATCCAAACCTGTATCATAAAGGCACCTTATGGTGACCCCATTACAAATAACATCCTCACAAACTGGGGGGTGATAAGGTTCCTGTTGTCCCTTAGGATTAACCTTTACTCTTTGCGTCCCCGACTTCATTGCAGCAATGTTTGAAGGTTTCCTTCTACAAAATTCGGTGTTATGGTTATCCTTCTTGCACCATTTACACCATCTTTTTCCTTGGTTCAACGGTTTTCTTTCATTGAACTTTTGGTCATTGAACTGTGAGTTTCTGTCGCGATAGTCATTTCTTGGCCGCTCAAAGTTTGTCCTACCCTTATTTCCCTGCTCTCTATTATCAAATTTATTAAATTGCTGTGGAGCTTTAAAATTGTCTATGTGCTTCTTCTTAGCACCACTTACCTCTGCCTGGGCTGCCTGATACCTCTCAGCAACATTTAAAATTTCCCCCAACTTCTCTGCACCCTGTTCCATGAGAAATTTTCTCATGTCTGGAGCCATGGACTCTCTCAATTGCTCAATCATGATCATTTCTTTAAGATCTTGGGTCTTCCCCAGAGCCGTCCATTTCTCCAAATAGGTTTCTAGTCTGGCAGAGAATTGGTGGTATGTCTCCCCAGACAACAGTTTGGCATTTCTAAATCTCTTACGATAAAATTCACCATTCTTCTCGTACCTTAATAACAAAGCCTGCTTTAACATGTCATAATTGTCTTGGTCTTCCCTGTTCATTTTGGCAAATACTTCATAAGAAGCACCCCTCAATCCCTGTGATAGCTTTAAACTCCACCTCTCTCTCTCTAACCCATATGTAGTAGCTAATAACTCAAAACGTCCTAGGTACCCCTCTATGTCATCGTCTTTCTCAACAAAATGGTCTAAATGAAACCCCATAGCTGAGTTTGAGGCTCCCATACTGGGCGTAGCATCTGAGGCAAAAGGGCTGGCACCATTTTCAGGGGCCGGGCCTTGTAATTCCAGCTCCCTTAGTCGTAATTCGTGCTCCCTCTGCAACCTTCTATCTTCAGCCTCCCTTTCGGCAGTCAACCTTTTTTCCTCTGCCTCCCTTTCGGCCTTTTTATCTTCTGCCTCCCTTTGCTGTCGTTTTTCTTCTGCCTCAATCTGCAGCCTCTTAATTTCTCTATCAGCCTCAATTTGTAACCTCTTCTCTTCAGCTACCTTTCTATCTTCCCTTTCAATATATTTATCACATTCAGTCGTTACGTATTGAATTAAAATTTGACCATCCATCCCCATCTCCTTCGCAGTGAGCACAGCAGCTGATCTAAACTTTGCTAGCTCTGCCATACTTTTTGGACAATATAATAATATACAAGATAAATCTCTAACCAGTAAATACACTAAGTACTTCTAATTACTATATGACTATAGTCTAACTAATTCTAACTAACCAGTTAACTAATTAATTATTACTGGCTGTGAAGATTCACCAACTTTTATCTGCAGGGACACTTTTAATTTTAAAGGAAATTTTACAATTTATTTCCCTACTTTTATTTCTCCCACCAGGAGATCCTAATTTTACTGTTGGGCTAATTATCCCTGGACAAGACCCCAATTTATGTAGTGGTATTGATGGTATTGTATGATGGTGTTATTACTACCTGTAACTTGTATGAGGCCAGCTGTGAAGGCTCCTGAGATAAAATGTAGTTGAGAATTATCAGAAGGCCTTTCTTGCTACCACTACGACCTCACACTTAATTTTTTTTTTCTTAATGAATGTGGCTACGTAAAGTGTCTAGGGTAATGATGTGTAATGTGGTGTGTTAGTTATAAATACACCCACAGACATTTAAGAAGACTAATAAGATTAACAAGTGTTAAAATACACTGAACTAACTCACGTGTATAAAGTTTTTGATATAATTATATTACATTTATTTGTTCTGGATCAAGTTTTATTTTGACCAGAACTTGTTTTAAAAGAAGGATTGAAAATTTATGAAAAAAAAAATGCATGGAATGTTACATAATAAATGCAGGAGTGTACATATTTAAGTACTAGACTAGTTAGTTTTATTAAAAAAAAAAGTTCGAGTAGTCATCTCTTTGGGAGGATAGTTACTGTTTGTGCTGTTGGGGTGGCCTCATCACACCTGTCTATATTGACTACACATTGTCCAGAAAATGGTGGGAATTTTTATGGGGATATTAGTCACTACCAATAGTTGGTGAATGTCCAGCAGACCAGAGGCTCACTCATCTTTTTGTAGCTCTGGTGCTGAAAACTTGCGGTCCCACCTCTCCGTGCTGGCGGGCAATAATGGTGGTCTCTGTCACAAGAACTGCACAGATACACTCGAGTAAAGTCACCCACCGAATAGACTCTGCTTTGTTGTCGATAGAAAACTCACAGCTCTGCAATCAAAGTATGGGCTATGTGTCAAAATCTATTCTATACCCACGTCTGGACACCACACTGACACAACAACCACATCATACAGACAGGTCAGATCTCTCTGACCAAACAGCACAGTTACCATGGTGGGTTTACATCCGATAGATCCTCCCAGACTATAGATTCTGAAAAATAATTATTAGTTGTCGGCCCTAAAAGAAGATAGGTAATCTGTTTCAACGCTTGATTTATTTTGCATAATCCTTGCTGTAGTTTATGTACACTGTTAGTCCCTAGACCCTGACTTGGGCGGGGGGTCTAGAGCAAAATCCCTACTTGTTTGTAAGGCTAGATTTTGATATGGCAGTATCAAATCACTCGAACATGAAACAATATTCAAAATATATAAAGAAATAATTTCAATCTTACCAGATTATGAATACATAACACAGAATTGCTAGCAAAACTCAGCTGAGCTGCTGGCTATAGTATGGCGTCCCTAAATTTATTCACTGTCTTTCATATGGGAAAACTCCACACTTTAAAATCTGTGTCTAACACTGAACAATTATTGAAGAATGACCCCACTTTCGCGTCTGAGCGCTAATGATATGATTGTCTGTGGCCAATCACTGCCTAGTTGTACTTTAAATTTCAAATTTCTACACTAAAGTCATTTCAGTCATGCTTCAGTCAAGTATGGATGGTTATCTGTTAGTCTGTCCGTCTCTACTTGTGTTTCTAAAAAAATGTGCTTGATTTTTGAAGCAACCTTTCTCTCCCCTTAAAATTTTGTCGTAAAAAGTTATATTTAGACACAGCTACCGCTCAAAAACCCTCTCCTCCATAATAAGTAACTTTGAACACCTGTTCCCAAGGTCGTGTTTTTGTGTGCAAATTGTGACACTTTTAGATTCAATATAGTCTAGCGATGATGTGAACTACACTGTCTTTTGTCATTATCTTCAATATTATCTATCCGTTTGTAAAATTAAGATCATATTATTTCATTGCTCAGAATAGGCCATCCGGCCAGCTAATTTTTATATTCCTAACATTAATATTAAGAAAAATTACTTTTTAAATTTTTGTAATATTCCTAACATCTGCGTTCTTCCGCTCAAATTCAAATCAAGCGCTTGGTATCGCAAAACGTCCAATTCCGTACCTCGTGTCAATTTGGGGGACTTGAATTTTTTTTACTTTCATCCATTTCCCCCCCCCCCCCCCACCCCCCTCCCCCCCCAATTGCGTCTCTTTAGCCTTTCCAGTCATATATTTTTTTTTTTCCTTTTGATACTCCGTTCCCCTCCGGTCTAGCAAGTCAATTTTATGGGGATGATGACCCGCGGTCTAGGCGATCATGTACATCAGCAGCCTACGCATTATGTTTTTATCCTCAAATGTTATCCTTATATTTATATTTGAAAACTTTACCAGTGACTCATTTAAGATAGTCTTATAGAGTGTTAAAATGTGTGTGAGTGTCACAGTGTTGTCAAGTGTGGTGGAATAAATTAAATTGTTTATCTGTCTGTTGTTGTTGTGACTTACACTTCATCATATACATACCCTAGACATTTAACGTAGTCATCACAATTATTCCAGAATAATTCTGACTGAGGTATAATATAATGTGGTAGCAAGTAAGGTTATCTGCAAAAAACACTACACCTATTAGATACAGATACCTTCACAGCTGATCTCAGTCTCAGTACACTATAAAGTCCCATAAATATTTATAACATCCCACTTTAAAAATTACCACATATATTAGGGGTCCTCGATCCCCGGATAATATTGAACTTTCTCCGGTTATAGATGATTGGAAAAAAAAAAAATTTTAATAAGAATTAAAAGGTATCCTTGGGTGGAAATAATAACGTTGAGCTCCTCAGTGCCCCTGTGGTGTTTCCTTTTGGATAAGTAATATCAGAGTGTATTGTTTTTAGTTAGACATTACCTACAAATTTACCTGTTTAGAAAATGGCGGACCCTGGACCATAATTCGATCTACTACTGCTTGTACAGACTGTGCGAAAGAGTTAAGGAATGGACCGGGCGAATTAATGATTGCTTATGTCACTGCTGAAAGTCACAAACATACTGAACGGGAAGAAAGAAAAA